>JAOWBB010000008.1:3497371-3549645 GCA_028565995.1 Ricinus marginatus | reverse complement strand
TATTTTATTATATTTATTATTATTATTATATATTTATATTTTATTATATTTTAAAAATATTATTTAAATAATAAACATGATATATGATAGCAATGGTAATTAAATAATATATAAAAAATTTTAATGACAATAAATATGTCAGAAAAGCCGAGTAAAACATGAAGACAACTTTCTTCTTTGGTTTTTCCCTAATAAATGATACACTAAAATACTATTAAGTTAAATAAAATCGTAAATAATTGCTTTTATTTCGGTTGATTATTCTAGGTAACTTATTAATAAAAAAAAGAAAGAAATTGAAATGTTAAAAATACATCAAAAAATAAACTCCACAAAATATTTTAATTTTTATCTTTTAAAAAGTATTTCTTTTTTAATTGTTTTCATATATGTGTTATTTTAAACCTGTTAAAACATATAATTTTTTTCTGTATAAAGTTATTTTGCCATAATTTAATTAATAAAAACTTTTTGCATAATAAAGATACGACGTCATGATTGTCTTCAATAATCATACAATAGAAGTACAATCGTTCGCGTATCGAAAGATCTTTAAATTTATTTGTCAATAGTTAAACACGTTTAGTATCAACTTTTGACATATTCGTAACATTTATCGGTTAAATGATTTCAGCCCTGACACTTGGGATCATACGAATCTAAGTTAATACGCTCAGTGAGAATGGTATTCTTAACCAATATTATAACAAAAAATAATAAAGATCTGCTTTATAAATGCTCAGTCAAGCTCTATTTACAAAAATAGGCTCCATTTGATTGTTAAATAAGGCTCTGATAGATACGATACATGATAGCACGAATAATTAGCTCCATTTATAAATACAATGTAGAGACACGAATTTTGTATTGTTTCTTCGATCTTTCTTGATGATCTCTTGCTGCAAATATCTAAATGAATACTCAATCTCTACAATACAAATCGCAGTATACGGGTCTGAAGTTTGGGATTTTTAGAAAATTTCCTATGAAAACTAATTTACTCCAACGTTTTAAAACGATCCAACACGATCAATAATTTTTAATTCCCATTTCGGACATTCTTATTTTCAATGCATCTTTCAGAAAATCACTTCATTAGGCGCATTCGCAGTTGTCTCCCACTTAATCCATATATATTTTATTCCATTTATATGAATAATAAATATCAAGGTAGGCAAGCGACTTGATATTAATTCAAATTATGCAAAAATATTTATTTTCAGTTGTTTCGTCTCATTCACTCCGACCTTTTTTTTTTTTTTTTTAAGGAATATCCGTAAATTTTTAAAACATTAAATCCAGGCGATAAATGATCTGAATATTCAGAGCAAAAAGCTCTCGAGAGCGGCCACATCAACTGTGCATTAACTGAACAAAAAAAATTCTAGTTTCTGTCATTTACGTTCTCATCGATGTGAATACACTGAATTGCACTTATATATAAAAATAGTACACTCTACCACATCTCAGTTTACAATGCAAATATCGAGCAAAATAAATTTTCGTTCTCAAAAATTTAAATTCTCCACAGGAATTAATATATTGTGAAACAATGTTATTATTACGATAATACAAAAAAAATATCAATCTGAAATATGTATTTCAGACATGAACACGTTGTGGAAAACGGAAGAATGATGAAATGAAATAGATAAATTCATCCGAAAGTAAAGCACAAAAAATGTTTTATAAGTCGAGTTTCGGCCTTCAAAACGGCAATTTACTATATCAATGAACGGTAACTAATAGTCTAGCATCAGAATTTTGAAAAGTAAATGTTAGAATGTAATCAGCAGTTTAAAAGAATCAACCACTTTTATACAGTCAATATTTAACTTGAATAAAGCATGCAAAACAATTGATCGAACTTTTTCTGATCCAAAATTTAATTAATAAGGCACTAGATTTTTGTAAACAGAGAATAGAAGGGAATCTTAAAACAATTTTATAAGTCACAAGTCATAATGACATAATTTAATGATTGCAAGATATATATATATATATAAAGTAGATTCAGCCGGCACAGTTCATTGTTAACTAAAAACGAATAATCAAAGTACAATAAGATAACAAAAGTGGATTACAACTATAGCATTGACGCTTATCTTTTAAAATGTAAATCTTTTTGTATAATTCTTTTATGTCCCTTTTTTTTCTTTCGCTTTTTCATTATTTCATTAAAATTCTCTCTCACACAATACTAAGATATAAATAAATAAAACATGATTTTATATCATATCTCTGATACAAAAAAATTCTTCAACGCCCTGAAAAAGTTAATTTTTTTATTCATGGAACAAAATAACAGTTTAAATAAAGCTTCAAGGAAAAAAATAAATACTCTAAAATCTGAAAATTTGTTAACGAATTAGTGATTTAGGTAAACGAATGGATGTATAATTTTTAATGTTCCTATCAGAATAAAATCCAATCGAAAACATATTTTAAAATTTTGAAAATTGTAATCCGAATTTTTCAATGATAAAAAATTATAACTTAAAAATTACTTAAATTGTAATTTGAATTAACATTTTTATTCAAGTAATTTAAAAGTTCATACCTAGTAAATTCAATGATACACGTGAAGCATATCTTAAAAATATATTTTTGAATTCTGAATTTCTTCAATTAAGCTTTCCAAAAGCTTATTGAATGGATTTAATAAAAGGGATAATTTTTACGTAGGCCAAGTTTTTGAAATTTTAAAATTTTTAAATTTGAATTATATTGCATTAGACACAGCCTCTACGATAATAAATAGATTTTCAGCTGAAAATATAAAGTTATTATTTTATTTGTGTTAAATATTTGCAGTAATATCTAATACATTCTATATGTAAATTCTATCATATTAATTGAATTAATTTCATGTATTAGATCTTTGCCTGACGACAAACACAATGTGCATACATAAAAGTGGAAACTGTTTCTAGTCAAAGACTAATTTTTATGATAAATAAAATCATTTAATTAGGGGTTAATCAAAAATAATTTTATATTCAATTAAATGTACATTTAAAATACTTTAGAATAAGAAAAAATTTTATTAAAAAATTAATAATCTATAACTCTAGCGATTTTCTTCAACTGATTCAGAAGAACGTCGCCCCTCTTCACTATGGTCTGATACAGATGAGCGCGCTGTTGCGCCACAGCAGGGCAATTTTCGGCATGGGCATCGCAGATAACTCGCATTGCTACACGATCTATTTTGACTGCAAGGCGTCCTGCAGCAGCAAATCGGGCAACTTCATTTTCAATGAACTCCACTGACACACCAAATTCAGATGCCATAACATCCAAGCTCAAACTTCGGTAGGCCTGAAGAAGCTGTGCATAAGCGCGTAACCTTATTTCCCTAACATAGTAACGGTAATGAGGATTAAGCAAAGGATTAAGCTTGAGATCAGTTTCCATGCGAGCCAAATGCTGAAAAAAATCTCCATACTGACATTGATAAAACGACTCATAAAATAACTTAAATGGTCTTTCTTGTGGTGCATTTAAAGCCTGAGCCATTACACCTTTTCTCATTTGAGCTTCAAACCGATTCCTATCCAGAGCAATAGCACAAGCTACAACTGTGTAACGAACTAAACTTGAAAAATCAAGAAGTTCATATGATTCAAAAGTGGGAACAGCTTCTATAAATAACTTTGCAGCTTTATCAAAATTTCTTACTCCAAGGCAGTATAAAGCTTCATATGCCTTCAATTTATTTCTGGCACTCCAATCTCCAGCACCTTTTTCAATTAATTCCTTAGCTTGTTCTATAGCTTTACCCATTCCTTTTATGTCACACCCATGGAAATATGCTATGCGAAACAATGCAAATGCAGCATCTGTTCTCTTTGTTTTGTCTAAAGTCTGATCGTTGAATTTTTCACTAGCTAGAGTTTCTGCACCTTTTTTGTCTCCAATCAAGCACAAATAATCTAATTTTGCACGCCAAACTGAAGAAGCAGAACTTTCCTCTGGCTCTACTGCTTCATTTGCTAGTTTTTCAAATTCTGCAAATTTTTTTGAATTTTCATCTTTCATAACTTTAAGCATCATTTGATCAACAGGCCAATTAAATTCTTCACACAATGCCTCATAATATGGTGCCATATTCCATTGCATTATTCCATCCTTTATCTGCTTTATTAAATCTTTGTTATTTTCAAATTCTGGAAGAGACAGTCTAAACTTTAATGTAGAAAGTTGTAAATAACCAGGCGTTACTTCTTCGTTTTCAGACATTTTAAAAAGTAGAGCAGTTGATTGATTAGATTCTAATTTTTAAAAATAAACAATGCTAAAATCTGAAAAGAAAATTTAAATTAATTTCAGAAATAGAAATCTTAAACATTTTTTATAGCTTAGTTAAAGAGATTTAAAGAAAGACATTATGGTGTAAGATGCATGATATATATTGAAACCATTAGGTTAATTATTAGGAAATTGTTCCTTCATATAGTTATTTTGCAGAACAATAATCTAAGAAATAAAAATAAAATTATACATAAAATATATTATTCAAGAAAGACAAAAAAATTGAGAAAAACTATTAAAACTAACTTGACCTAAAACATTAATATTATAATACTGATGATGTTTAGTTCTTGAAACTAAATCATGTTTTAAGATATTGCAGAAGCAATATTATTCTTAGAGTCAATATTTTACAACAATCACTTTGTTAAATCACTGAAATTTTAATGTAAATGTGTAAGATATTTTCAGACCAAATGTAAATAAAAGTATTTAGTTATATTACATTATTAATGGTTAATGTCGGCAATAAAAATTTCGATAATTTAACGATTAACAGAAAATATCTCACAACACATTTTTTGCTTCACAGATATTCACAATAATATTTTCTCGTAAAGGTGGGCATAAATATTATTTTTTGTAGTTTCCTACAAAATTTCAAATTAATAAAATCCTTTTAACTTAAGTGTATTGCTTTTTTAAAGAAAAAATGTGAGTGTGCATAGTAAAAATGGACTTACGGAGAAAAAATTAAATGTTCCAAAAGGGAAAAGTAAGACAAAATTTTTTTTAGCTTACAAAATAGCTTTTCAAAATTTCCAAAGCAAAAACTCACCTAATTTTCACTTTTGATTTGTGAGGTAATTTGAGTTTTCAATATCGCAAATCACCCACCGAAATGCCGCAAACATGGCACGGTGATCTTTCCAGTAGCAAAACCAGCAAAAGGCAAAGAATAGCAAAGACAAAAAATAATCAAATGCAACAATAAATTCAAACTTCATATTTTTCAAAACTGAAAACTACTTTCTTCCTTCAATAAAAATTCTAAAATTTCAAAAATACTTGGATATTTTGATATAAAAATCAAATATTTTTGTTAATATGAGTCACTGAAAATCAATTTGTATGAAGAATATGTAGTTTTCATTTTTCACAACTCTAGCATATAGTGGAACAATATTTGGATCAAGAAAAATGCCTTTTGGTTATTGGTAATTTTAAAAAATGATTTTTATATTTATATATTTTTTTACTGATTATATTTGGGTAAAAATTTTATTGTAAAATAAAAAAAATTTCAATCGTTTACGAAAAAATGAAAAATAAAGTCACTTAAGATGACTTCCTTAGCTTTCAGCGTCATCAAAGCAACCCTCCAGCTCGTCCTCCACCAAGTTGCAAGCCTCTTCCTCCTGGCTGCACAAAGAGCAAAACCTCCTACACACGTGAGACGATTGAGTGTGCTCCGCCGACCTGCACGCCATCCTGTCCGCAATCATATCACCCGCCGTGTATGTCATGCTGTCCCCCGAAACCAAAAAAGAAGCCCTGTTTTGCGCTAAGCATACTATCAAAGAAATACTTTTGAGATCAGCCAAATTCCTAAAAGTATAAATAAAATGCCAAAAATGTTTTACACTTACAGTTAGCCATGCGTAAATTAGCTTCATCAACTGGAATGTCTCCGTCAGTATCATCGTCGTAAAAGTCATCTGCAAGAAAATTAGCGGAAATAAACTTAGAATGAACTTCAAATACTTTCGATCAAATCAAAAAATATGCGGCCCTAACGGACTTACAGAAATCTACAAAAAATCACTCAAAATATGTCACCAATCAGTGGTAAAAATACTTCTTTTTTTTCGTCAGTCAAAATACTAAATATAGAGTCCTAAAAATTTTATGAATATCCTACAGGTATATCTGAATTTATAAAACGATTTCATATAATTTTCTATGCTTCATTAAAGAATTTGATTTTTAAAAAAATTAACAACTCTTATGAAATACCAACATTTCAAAATATCGAATTTCATAAAAAATTCATCATTATAGCAATAATAAACTCCAATATATTTCAAAAATTTACGACAAAATATTCGAATTTATCAATATTAAGTCTCTAACAAATCAGAAGGATTTTAAAAACTTTAATTTTAAAATTATGATTGACTAGAATTTTAAAAAGAAATTAAATTATGTGCAAAATTAATGAATATTATATAATCCACAATTTTTAATACCTTTAATCCAAAGTTTTCTTAATCAAACTGCTTTGACTTATAACAAATAATTGTTCAGTTCCTAAATGTCTGAAAATGCAGAAATAAACATTTTACAAGATCTGAAACATCTACTTTATTCAGTCATCAACAATGAATTTTAATCAAACATCTAATAAGTTGGCAAATTCATCATGTTTGAAAGATTAAAAATAATTTGAATTTAAAGTCCTATTTCTCAGGTAAACAGCATGATTTAAGTGAAATTTTCCTCATATAATAAAAAATAAAACTTTTAATCAATCACTAGCATATAAAACAATTAATAAAACAATGCCCCATTAAAAGAAAATAAATATATATATACCAATTTAAACTGAAAATTAACATGTCAAAAAAGGAAATATTAAAGAAATTTTTCTTCAAATTACAAAGGCTGAATGATATATCATAAATTATGATACATTGTATTAGTATATTAGTTATATAGTTATGCTGACTGAATGTAAACAAAATTTGTTTAAAAACAATATAATGTGGGTAAAGTCATTTAATTGACTAAGCACTGCTGAAAAAATTTATTCATGAAATTACTGATATATTTGGAAAAGTTAAATGTCAAGCTTAAAATTAAAAATTTAAAATTAAAATGTAAGAAATTAAAAATAAGTTGAAATCATAAGATCATGAAAATAAAAAATCATTTTTCTGATTAAACATTTGTCCTTCAAAGCAAAATAATTTATACCAATTGATTTTTCATTAATTTTTATTAAAATAATGAAAACAAAGAAAAAAATTTTTTTGTAAAAAATTTATTTTGCTGGCTATTTTCTTTCAATAATAATCCTATGTATATATAAATAATATAAATATATCTTGTTAATTCATTAATTATATCAGTAAACTACTAGTATAAAACAAAAAATTTTATATTTTTACTTTTGAAAATAAATTATACATAAAAATAAAGGAATTATCAAACATCTACTAATCATCTAATTATCAACAAATTATAAATTTACTGTCTACAGTAATTAATTTGAAATTAGTTACTGAATTATTAAATTAGAAATGTATTGTAGACAGCACATATAAATATATTCTATTATATATTCCAGTCTGTTCTATATATTAATTATCAATGAGATATATAACAGTCGAATAACAAAAATTTATAATAAAATATCAGAATTAAATGTCAACTCATCATGCAACAATAATCTCCTTGATTCATTTATAATTACCATCAGAAAAGCTATCGTCAGGATCTGGATGTAAAGCTTGACAAGCACTCAAAGCATGGAACATAGCGTCCAACATCCCACGATCTTCAGGTACAAATCTCAATTCTGTCGTCTTCTGTTCCTCTGGATCACTGTTATCTGCTGCGTCTTCTTCATTATTGTCAATGGTAGTATCCAACATTAAGTATAGACATTCTTCAGGAAAAGCATTTAAGTCTCTTGAAACGGCATGAAGTGATATGTGAGCATACTCTATTGAAAAGCCATCATTAGAGGAACTAATCCATGTCAGTCTCCTAATTGAAAATTATATTAAAATTATAACTTCGGCATCGGATTATACAAACGTTAAGATTAAAAAAAAAAAATTTCGTGTTATATATTTACCCCTCTGCGATATATAAAGTGCCTTTTCCTAAATTAGTATTATTAAGATGTGCTGTTGTATCACGCTGTTGAAGACGAATACCTTCCGTAGGCAAAGGAAATGAGCTGAGTACGACCATTTCCAATAAAAATAAAATATTAAATGGCTACTTTGATCTAAAAATACTAAGCCTCCAAAGTAAATTTATATTTGATGTTGTCATTTTACCACAACTAACTTATCTTAAGCTATATTAAAACAAAACAATGTGGCAACAGTGCGAAAGTTGTGAGCAAGTATTTAACGAAACATGGTTTCAAACATTTTTAAATTCCTTGCTAAAATAGCAATTAGTTCATGTAAAAGACAAAGTAAATTAAAGTGTATTTACTCGCAATTAGTGAATTACTTAATTCATTATTACATTCAATAAACTGGCGCCAAAAAATGAAAGATTAAGAACCAAACTAAAGCCACGACATACCAATAGAATCTTCAAAACATTCTAGAAGTTCTCAATCATCGACATAATTTAAAAATCGATAAAAAGAAAAATATAAAATTACACGAAAAAAATTATAATTAATAATGAATAATGCCAGTTGGCTAGTAAATTATTAACTCACATTAATTTTACCCATATTTCTTAGTAAAATCCTTAAATACAATTAAAAATTCCACTGTGCAAAGAAAACTTCAATTCCATCTCATTTGAGATTAAATTATGAACGTTTAAGACATTGATGCATGATAAATGATTGTTTTCAAATTGATTTGTAAATGGTCTTAAATTTCATTTCTATAACTGTCTTTTAAAGTTTAGAGATTGAAAGGAAATGATAAAATTCACGGAAGCGTTAATAATAAAGAATAATTTATTCGCACAATTCACTTTGTGCATATGACCGTACAAACTGCGAAATAAGATAGTTAAATAAAATCTACTAATGATTCAGCTCCTCCTTAAAAGATTTGACATACAGAACACAGAACTTAATCAATGGCGGGTAATATTTTTTTTTAAGGGAGTTTACTTAATAAGTATCAAAGTACAATTCTTGAAAAATAAAAATTTAAATCTTTTAAAATATTGCACAAAAATTTAAAACAACTTTGTTTAAATTTTAAGCTTGAATTAAAGTAATATATAAACTATTTATTAGAAACGATATTTAAAAGAACTCATGATATTGAATTTTTTTTTTTTTTTAGTACATTCTTAACCTGAATTTCATTCTTCAGTCTGGTAAACAAGATTAAACATTCAGTATTTTTGTATAAAGAATATAATAAAAGAAACTGTCTTCGAGTATAATTTCATATGATTCAATCCAGTTTCAGCTCTATTTTATTCTTTAATATAATTTTTATATTCTGATCGCTTAATTCTATTAAGTTTTGTGACAATCTTTTTCTCAGAAAGATTTTAAAATGAAATAAATTATTTTGTAAATGTTTTTTTACATTTAATTTTAAGAAACCATTTAAATTCCAAATAATAATAAGGGCATACTAAAATTTATTAAATTAAACCTAACCTTCACGAGAAATAAAATCACTTGTTGATACATTAAATGTTAATTTTTAATCATCATCACATTTTTTTTTATAAAATTGTTGGCAAGAAATATTTAAAACTTCAATAGCTGACCGACACGAAAAAAAATTTGTACTGTTACACCAAGATCTCTCTTAAGTATCTGATGTTACTTTATTCTGTTATCATATATCTTCTTAATTATTTTAAATTTTCCAAAAATAAGGTTTTAAAAAGTGCTTAAAATTTCATTTGATTTAATTTCGTCATTATTTATATAATAATAAAAATTAATAGTTCATTAAAAGACATTTCTTAAGGAAATCTCAAAAATCGCAAAACTCATCATAAACGAGGCTTTAAAAGAATTAATAAATGCACAAAAAAAAATATTCTGAACGAAAAAAAATTCATTCCTTGAGAATATTCAAAATGAAATCTGCAATGCTCGCTGACATTTTTTTAAAAATTTAAATGAATTGGACAAAAAAAGAACTTTATGCTTTTACTGACAAAAGTAGTATTTTCTTCAAATCTGAAATATGAATTAAACGATTTCACTAAAGTTTTAAGAAAGTTTCAATTCTTCAAAACATTCATCAGGCTTCAAAAGAAATTAGTTAAGTCGAAGTAATTGTTTTTAAGATAAACGTTAATGTAAATGCAAACAAAAGTAAAATTTGAAATTCTTAGATACAAAACATTTATATACAACAAAAAATGTTCTTACAAGGCTAATTAATGATTTTCATTAATATCTTTCACTAATAGGTAGACTCTTCATAATGTAGACCTGAAACCTATCGCAAAAGAAAATAAATTAATAAGAAGATGCATTTTAAAAAAGGTTTAATATTATAATTAAGTTTTATAAAACTTCTTAGGTCCAATCATAGAAAAAAGAGCAGGTCAATTTTTTCTTTTTAAAACAAAAATTATCGTGACTGGCCTCGCACGCTACTAAAAGCTAAATTCTTCGAAGCTTAAAAAGATCTAGAAAGACGAAAAAATTAAAAGGAACATAATCCAATTTTTCATTCATTGAATCAAAATTGATCATTGATTCTGAATTGAAATTTCAGGGAAATTAAAAAATTTACTTCAATCTTTTAACATATCTTATGGTCTTATAAGGAATTCAAGCAAAAATTTTAATAACCCAATTTTTGAATAAAAAAGTTCATAATTATTTTAAAATAAATAGTCATCCTTGCAGCAATAATTTTTCTTAAACACTTTTACAATCTATTATGAAATGAAACGTTTTGCAAATCATTAATTTTTAAATTTAATATTTTTCAATGATTTCTGATTATGTTACTATTGTGAAGTTACCAACATTCCTATGTACAAGCAATCCCAACGATGGTTAATCAAAGATATTTTGCTAACTTATGTCAAAAATATACATTGCAATTCGTACTTTTAAAATCACAAATAATTTTATGGAGGATACTGGTTATTCAGAATAATTACTAATCCTTATTTAAAATAGAACACCTCTAATAATGTTCTTGACTTGTTTTAACTTTATTTACAATCAAATAAATAATATTTTCATCAACCTTCTTCTAAACAATTTTTGAATTATTAGATATTGTGTTTGAAAATGTATTTTGAAATATCTTTTAGATTTCTGAAAAAATTAAATGTCCAGTTTATAAATTCTTTATTCTATGAAAGAGAACATGCTATTTCTGAATGAGATTTTAAATAATGTTCTTTTTAGGATACTTATTCATCCAATCTCATGTATAAATTCAAAAAATTCTTTCAAATTTTAAAATCTTTGATTCATTTTGGTCTACACTTACAGGCTAAATAAAGATCGCGACGATTAATATCTCCCTAATAAACCCTTTAATAAAAGAAACTGTTTTTTAGGAAATTCAAGGTGAATTTGTAAAATAAATTACGAAAAAATTCATAATTATAAATATTATACAAAATGATTGAATAATAAAATACATAAAATGAGGATATTTAACGAAACAAATAAAGTCAAGTACGATTTTAAATTTAATATTTTTAAGATTTTCGAAGTGATTCAAAAATTATTTCTAAAATGAAATTAGAAACAATCAATAATTTCTTCTTAAAAAGCGAATAAATAAATTTACTATATGATTGTATATATTTCTGAGGGTTAACCTGTGAATATTTACATTTTCCTAAGCAATACATAAACAAATAAATTATTAACAATAAAATTTATTCTGATTGGAAGAAAAAGGTTTCCATTCACAATAATTTGAAAAAAGGTGTAACACCGTATTTCAAGAATTAAATAAAATTTTCAAATCTCTTTGGGCAACTAGAAAGAGTTTAATAACAACAGATGTTCTTTTTTGAATCACTCCAATACAAGCATGAGATTTTTTTAAGTGAAAGAAGATATTTAGAATTTAATATTTTAATAATTATTTTCATATTCTTTCACTAATTAGTTAAATTAAAAAATTAATTTTAATTTCCTTCTCAGAATCAAAATGAAAAATAAATTTGATTAGAAAATGTAACAAATCATAATTTTAATATTCTACTGATATTCGTAGCGCGGTAAACCAGTGAAATAAAAGCAAAGGGAGAAAAGTTTCCTAAAGTTTCAATAGTGCTATATATATCCACTGAGGTTAGATAAAATTTTTTTTTCTTTAAATAAAAAGCTATAAAAAGGTAATAAACCTTCAAAATATAATAACAATAAATCGGTGAAATAATAAAAGTGATAACAATGCGAAAACTTGTAAAAGAGGAACTGAAAGAAAAGTTGATGAATTTATCTTAATTTTAAAAGTATGACTTGTTTTATATCTTCTTACTCACATTAATATAACATTTAACAGCTGGTACATATTCGGATCATCACAGCTATTTTATAGTGATCACTCATGCCTATACTCAATCATACTTTTTTTAACACTTCTGAAGATTCAGTTCAATACGATTGAATCGCAAATGGAATATTACATTATACATATTACTTCTCTTGATTTGATTTTTAAGAATGATTTACTTTTAAAATAAAACTTTTATCATGCTTTTAGAGTCCATGTCACTTTATTTTCACTGCCAGGAATGTTATTTTAAACTCTGGAACATCATCTTTATAGACTTTCCAGATTGTTTTTTTTTTTTCGCTGATGACGACCCAGCAATGTCAGTATACTAACCCGAAGATCCGTATTGACGTAAAATGAGACCGACGGATCACTTGCAACAATTTCCAGCTGCTTTTTGACCGTCACCTCCTTCCAACAATCTTCGTCCTTGTCCACTGGTACCCGCACCACTAACTTGTTCGTTCTTTGGCAGCTTTTTTGCTGCGACAAAATTAAATCCGAATAAGTAATATTAAAGTAAATTCAAATTCATTAATCTTCTATTTTACCAACATTATTTTAAAAAGTTATTTTTAAACTCTAACCAAAAAATCTTTAAAAAGATTTAGTGAAATACATTATATTTGTAAATTATAATACTAAAGATTGAATTTATGAAAATTAAGTTATAGGCTATTATTTCTATTAAGCTCGATAAATTTTATTTAATTGCGACCAAATTGCCTCTTACAGTTTTGCTCCTTAGTTAGACGTCAAAGATATCGAGGTATCGATTATATCGATCTAATTAATGTTGTATTAAAAAATTAGCTTAGATACTATACCCTTGTTTTATTCATTTTAAACATCTTGTTTTTAAAGTTGTTTGGCATATTTGTAATCTAGTATGATATTAACTTTTATATGTTATTGTATCACGGAAAATGGAACTGTACTGGTATTTTCGATTACTGATAAGACTGTGGTTCAAGAAGCCGATCACATCACTGCACTATAATTAATTGTACCTTTAATTTATCATTATACTTTTGTTTTCTAATAATATGTCTCCAATTCAGGATATATCTGAATTAGGAAAATTTTTAAAAACATGCAACCAAATTGCTGATGGTACTAATTTATTTTAATGTTATCACAGAAAAAAATGAAAGAACTAATAAAGTAATTCAATTAAATTACTTTTGAATATTAAAGATTAAAAATGGAATAAATCTCAATTTCTGTTCAAAAGAATTATTATGTCAGATATACATACTCCACAGGAAATAAAAATAATGAAAGAATGCCTGGAACAATGCTCATAAAATAAAATAGTTGAAGCCACTACACAATGTAGCATTTTAATAAATACAAAAAATACAAGTTTAGTTCTTTATTCTTACAATAACTAAAATAAAGAAGAAATGCAAAATAAAAAAATTAAATCCACTCAATTAAGACAAATATAAAGCATAAGCTACAAACAATTTAATTTCAAAAACTCTAATATTGACACTTACACATTAAATTAAGAAGGACAAGATATTTTTCATTTTTTTTAATAAATTACTTTTCAATATATTTGGGATATTTATATATAGGTCAAAAATAAAAAAAATTATTCAGTAACAGACAGTCACAATAAATAATAAATATATGAAATTCATTTTCACATATTCATATTGTTATTTATTTAGCTTTTTATTTATTAAAATAATAAATTTTGATTTCAATAAAAAATTTAATTAATTATATCCCATATGATAATTTATATTTGATTTAATATAGCTAAGAATTTAAAACTTACCAATAGCCAGAAAGATTTCATTAACATTCATAGCTGTTTTTGCAGATGTTTCCATGAAAAGCAGTCCATGTTCTTCTGCATAAGCCTGTGCTTCATCTGTTTCAACCATTCTTTTATCATTTAAATCAGCTTTATTTCCTGCTAAAGCTATTACAATATTCGGTGCAGCTTGCCTTTGAAGTTCTTTCACCCATGTTTTTGCTCTCCCAAAGGTATCCTTCAAATGAAGTAAAATTTAAATACATCAAGGACTCTAGAAAAGTAATACTGCTCTATTGTCAAAGTGATTTCTTTCATTGCAATTTTTAATAAAATTAGTCATTGAATTTAAATGAAGAAGCCCACAGTTATAAGCATAATTCAATCAAATATTACAATGTAATTATATAGTATTAATATTGGTGTTAATAATAGTCATAATTCTAAAATATTAAACTTGAATATAAATTTTTCTAAACTCATGCATAAATTCTATTAAATAATTTTACTACTGCAAATGGCAATATTGCCTTGACTTTTAAAATAATCTGCATTTACCTGATTCTGAATATCATAAACAACAATTGCAGCTTGAGCCCCTCTATAATACATTGGAGCTAAGCTATGATATCTTTCCTGTCCAGCAGTATCCCAAATTTCAAATTTCACTGTTAACTCTTCAAGACATATTGTTTGTGTCAGGAAAGCAGCTGAAACCAATAATTGAGTAACATAAATATAATAAAACTGATTAAAACTGCAATCAATATATAATTTTAATACAGCAGTTTTAATCTTTATAAAAAATTTTTGATCTGAAAATTACCACAAATATTTTTATTTCATCTATAAATTCTTACAATACAATCCTAAAATATTAACTTGAAAAAAATTATTTTCCATTTTCCATTTTCATGCAAAAACAAATTCATAATCATTGCTCTGTAATGTAGGTAATAATTATTTTTAAATACACAATTTAAACAGTGTTAATAAATAAATATTAAAACTTATAATAAATTTGAAAACATATTTCAAACATTAAAACTAATCTGTATAAGAAGTACAACTACAAATAAAAAAAGTTACTTAAAACATTACAATGGATAATTGCTCACAACAAAGTAATGCTAGAAGATGTCTTTAAATACTTTTATATTTGTAATTAAAATTTTCAAAATTTAACCCCAGAATAAAAACATTGAAACACTGTGCAAACTACAAATATCTAATATAATGTAAAATATTAAATATCTGGTATAACTTTTTATAGTAAATATAATGTAATATATTTCATAATTGTTTTCTTACTACAGTTTTCCTTAACTGTAATAATTTTTATCTAATACCTTTCTTATGCCTTAAATATTAAAAGAATTTTATGTAGAAAATTAAGTTTTATCAAGTTTTTTTCCATAAACCATTTTTGTAGTTTCCTTTGTGCTGGAAAATTGCAAAGAAAATTTGGATAAAGTATTAATAAACAAAAAAGGTATTAATGAAACAAGTTCCATATTTTCAATACATTTATGAAAAATATTTTGACTTAAAAATATTTTAAGAAAAAATCATAAGAATATGCCAGTAATTAAATAAAAATTATAATAATGTAATTTATATAATTTTTTTAAACATTTAATGATTAAGTTTATTTTTCTTTTATGATAGCAATTAACAGTTTTATTGTGCTTATGAATTCAAAGAAAAAGAATGTGAGCATATTATATTTCAGAACAGAATCTGATTACATTTTTAAAAGTCTCAGTTACATTAATAATGAAAACTGAACTTCACATTGAAGTGTTAGCAATCCTCAGTAGAGTGTCATATCTTTAATAAGCTGTAAGAATTTTTTTGATGAATCAAAGAAGCTAGATTAACTTTAAATTTTATATAAAAAATTAAAAATAAAAATCAAAAGATTTAAATTTATATTTAAAATAAATTGTAAAAGCTTGATTAATTGTGAAATATTAGCCACTAAATACAAACCTCCTATTGTGCTTTCTTGAAACTCATGGAACTGTCCTTTAACAAACCTAAGGACTAAACTTGATTTTCCTACTGCTGATTCACCCAAAAGCACAAGTTTAAATTGATGAACTTTTCCTTGTGCCCCAGTAGGACGTTGAGCATTAACTCCCTTATTTGCCATTTTATACCAAGGCTACCTGTACATAAAATATTATACATTCATATCTGCATACAGTGTACCCCAAACACAAATCTTATCTCAGATAATGACATGGACTAAGAAAAAATAAAACTATTTTAGTAAGTTTGTATTATATTGCAATATTTAAGAATTTTTAACGCTAAAAAAAAGTAATTCAATTCCCATTAGCACAAGTGCTTTACAAGAAATGTTTTATTTAAAAGAATTCCTATTATGAAAACATGTAATAAAATAGCATATTTTTTAAAAAATCTCTGCGAGAATTTCAAGAAAATAGTTACAGTCAGCTGACTTCCTGGTAAATTACAATGACAGTAGCCATATAGGCTTTACTTTTCAAGGTTTCATCCAATTTCAGTTTAGTACAGATGCAGAATAAAGCAAGTTTGTACTCATAATTATTTAAACGGTTCAGGTCCAAAACTGCAGCTTTTAGAAGTAATTAATCGCCTAATTCCACAATAATTTGCAATTTAAACATGGTTAAAAGGTATGTAACATGACGGAGTCCACAAACACATACTTCTCGAATATAAAAGGAAATATCTAATTGATTAATTAAACGATCTATATATAACATAAAAACAAAATTGCAATTTTACATTTACGAAAGTTGAATTTACCTACTATAATTGCCAATGAATAAATGTTATTAGTTGCTATTAAGACAAAAATATAAAATGACTTCAACGCACCACCCTCTACTTTGACCTCATTACATTTCACCTTAGCTTCATATTCATCCGCTTACAAAAATTGATACGTTTTTCAAAATAATGTTTCAATAATATCAGCTCAATCTCTCATATTTGCATTTAGGCAAAAATAAAAAATATCAAATTTGTGGGATTTTATTTTTTATAGATGCCCTTAAAAACTTTTCCCTAATCGAAAAGGGACTAATTTCCATTATCCAGCAAACGTCATAATGCAACGAGTCTATATGAATCACCCCGTCACAAATATTCGACCGTTGCCACGAATAGCATTATCAAGTTTTTTTACGAAGAAACCATTTTGTCTTCTGTAAACGCATTTGGCGGAAAATGATTTATTATTTATAAACTGATAGTTATTTTATTAAATTAAAATAAATCCTGTTGAAATATTGGTCCGAAAACCGATTTTTTTTACCATAACGCTATTAAGTAAATTAAGACTGATATATTGTATATATCATTTACGTCGAATATTCTAATATTTATTTAAAATTTAAAATGGTGTCCAGATACCCGTATACTGATCGAAATTCTTGTATTTTGCCCGTAAGTTATTGGAAAGAAAGTGATTACAAATTGTCGCTTGACTTTCTGAACGCCCTACTTACTTAATCGTGCGTTTAAAAAGAATTTGAAATTCTTCGTTTACATGAAGCATGTAATGGCCTTTTTTCTATTGAAACTGTCGAAGTATAATTTTCTTTTTAGGCTGGAAAAACTTTCGGCGATCCTTGCGCCAATGTCAAAGACATCATGTACGAGATCGGAACAGAGGAAAAAATTGAGGTTTTTCGAAAACAACATGGATTTATCGATAATAAGGATTACGGGCTCAAGGCAAAGGCTTCTGAATTTTCCGGAGAGTTTTCCGAAATCAAGCATTGTTTGATGCCCCAATTGAAAACACAGTTTCAATACATAGAAGACGAAGTTAAAAATACTATATATGATTCCTACTGGAATAAACCTCTGGGTAAAACCAGGGATCAGATCCCTGGTCTTCCCAAGGGTATGGACCCGTATTGCACAACATTCGGCAAAGTGACCAAATCTTCTTATCCTGGTGGAGAAGACATCAATCCGCCCAAAGCTCCAGGTCAAATCATTTACGAAGATAATGTATGCCATGATATGTATAAATTTTCTCATCAAAATTATTATCCTGGAGAGAGAATTAACAGAGGGTAACGGATACTTTTGCCGAACATAAGACATAAATTATTATACGAAAATATAAAATTATTACTTTACAGATATTCATTACCATTTTGTATTGACAAAACATACGGATATCCCACCAATACAGATCACAGCGGTGCAAAAGCGAAAAAAGCCATGATTTGGTTTAATAACGATCCTATTAGCAATGTCAGCAGGAGGCAAGCAGCGGTCCGAGAGAAAACGTCCGCGCCTTTGGGACAAACTCTTGATAAGTAGGGGTCACCCTTATTTGTAACCGGCCTCCAGTATCGCTAATTTTAAATGTAAATCAATTAAATTTCTAGGACTGGAGTGTCAAATATGTTTGATATCAATCACAGCTTCGGAAAACCTATAAAAAGAGATTCCTATGGAGTAGAGGACCTATTGAATGAACACACCCCAAGCATGCTACGAAGAGATATGCGAGAATTCATATCGTATGCAAATAAGTTACGGAGGAAAGTGCATAATATAATAAATTTAGGGGAGATACGACTGGAAGAAATATTTGACGACTTATCGAAACTTGATGAAGTAACACATTTTTTTTGGTTACTATAAAAAGAAATTAAACTTTTACAATTATTTATTAAAATCAAATTTTTAATTTAACTTAGGAAAATTCTTTACATTTCCCCATGAGAATAATTTTTTAAAAAAATAATACTTATAAATTTCATTCACTCCGATCTTCTTAATTTAATCATTATTTAACACATTATTTAAATATCTATTAACCTAAACTTCACACCGTAAGGTGTCTTTCATCTCCAGATAATCTGTTAGAATAGAATTTTTCATTCACATAATTTTCAAAATTCATGTTACGATAAAAGCAGAATTAAATAGTAATTTTACAATATAAATAAAATAATAAAATATAAAAAATTAGGTTTTTTAAAAATATTTAATTATTATTAAATATTTTATCATTATCATTTAATGTTCAATATTTACAAATAATTGTTTAATAAAAGATAATTTTTTTTTCCAGAATAACACCCTCTACCTTCATTTTGATTGCATTGAGATAATATGCAAAAAGTATTTTATTTATCTGGATAGAAATAAATTAATGCCATTACTACTAATGTTTGATATTTTAAAACCGGATGGAGCAATAAATTACAGGGATTTTATAAATTTCTTAGATTTAAACAGAAATTTTCCGCCCCTGAAGAAAGAACACTGTAAGAAAATTACCGCTGATATTTATAGTGTTGCCGTCACTTATTTTCATTTTATAGATTATTATTCACACAAATCAATATCTGAAATTTATTTTTAGATATAATGCCTCCAGAATACCTAATTTATGATAAAAAACATGGATCAGAAGTTCTGAATGTAAACTGTAAATGTCAAAATTACTTCAATAAAGCAGCAGGAATGCCTACCATTCCTACAAATAAATCATATCCCCATTATCGAAACAGTCGCATCAATATAGATCATTTAGGAGCTGAAACTACGGTCAGAACACTGATAGCACCTTCTATTTACACCCAGTATGGCCTGACCCATAGAGATTTTTTCAAGGTACCTACCAACCGGATTTAATTTAATAAAATGTGTGTAATTCAATAAAATAAAATTTGTGTTTAATATTACAAAAATTTTTTACAGCCTCGATCAAAAGAATTTCTGTCGGATTTAATGAAAAAAATTGGTTGTATTTTATCAGATGATGATGTGAACGAAATATATGACGAAGGAATTCAAATGGATAAGTCAGGAGGAGTTTGTATTGAAACTTTTCGAAATTTATTAGATGTGCGAGCCTACAAGATCTATCAAAGACTGTAAGGTGAAAAAATTTATAATGAAATATATATTTGTAATGCGAAGATTATTGTTATTTATGAATGTCCTATTTACGACGTTTTTTCCGCTCGCTGTGTCGAGATTTCTTTTTTTCAATTGTTTTTTTTTTCGTTTTTTTATGTACAGACGTTTTCTTTTTGGAAGTCTTTGATTTTTTATGCCTATTTTCTTCGGATTTACTATCGGAACTACTGGTCTCGTCCTCGCTGATTTCGTCACTGGAGTCGTCATCCGAAGAATCTATAAAGCGAATAATTTCGGTTAGATAAATAATGAAATATTTTCTATCAAATATATATTAATTATTTTTTTAAGAAAAACTTTGTATATTTCAAAACCTTAAAATATGAGCTAGGAAGTAACATAAGTTTTATTTAAAAATATTCATTTATATAAATCAACAGACGAGAATTAAATTTAAAGTTTAAAACATATTAATCGAAAAAGTGATTACGTTTTTAAACGGAATTAAAATTAATGCAAATTTTTTTGATTCTCTTAAAGCTTTAAGAATTTTACAACAAAGTACTACCTTCGTCAGAATCAGAACTAGATTCTGAGGAATCAGATGCGCTACTGCTTGAAGACTCAGGTTGAAGCTGTGTAGATTTAATTTGACTTTTCAAATGTTCCCTAAGATCATCCCTGAAGATGTAAAAATTTGAGTTATCTTAAGGACCACTTATATTTTTATATTAATTTCATATGAATTATATATCTATAAATTCGACAAGTAAGGTTTATTCAAACTATAAAGCTTTTAATCACTATTATTCAGTTATTACTGTCTATCATGTAGTTTAACTTTGTAACATGTTTATAAAATGATATTTTTGTTTAATTTCTGTAACAGAAATATTTTTTCTTTCTGCCATTTCAGAATCATAAAAATTAAAGATATTTCTTTCTTTTATTCCAATTTTCAAAAAGGTTAGGATATTTAATAAAAATCACAGGTAAAATTTAAGAACAAGAGTGAATGTTTGTTCTATGATTTAAGAACAAACATTCAATCTTGTTCTTGAAATTTTTTTCCTCTGAGTGATGGAATTTTTATATTTGCATACTCACGTTAGACCGCCAAGTCCAATGGATGTGAAAAAATTGATGGCAAAACGTGTGTTCTTCGGATTATTCCTTGGAAAAAGACCACTAAAAGCCACTTGCAGAGTTCTATAATAACCATTTAAAACATAAAATTTAGATAATTTTTTGTACGCTTTGATAACTTGATAATATAATTATTTATTGTTCAAGCGCTTAAATTCTTTTTTAAATATCAAATGTCATAATATTATCATAGAAAATCTTTAACAAATTTTTAATTTCTGTTTTTTCTTAAATCAATATGTTTAAGGGCACAGACAAAAGTTTTTGATTAAATTTCATATTTTTTCAAATTATAATAAATAGGAAAATCGTAAAATATCGTAGCTCTTACAAGCTTGCAAATAACTGAATAAAATGTTTTGTAATAAAATCTAGCTACAATTTTATTACTTACGCATCTTTAAGTCTCTCATTGAGTTTACGTAAACCCATATTTTCTGATAATTCTTGAAATAATATTTTTATGAAAATTCTGCCAGAGCTTGTTGTATCTTCTTCATTGAGCATTATGCAAGACATAACTTCCCAGGATATTGCATCCTCAA
The DNA here is from genome assembly GCA_028565995.1 of Ricinus marginatus. Lineage (NCBI taxonomy): Eukaryota > Metazoa > Arthropoda > Insecta > Psocodea > Ricinidae > Ricinus > Ricinus marginatus. The sequence goes on along the minus strand of JAOWBB010000008.1, from coordinate 3,527,827 downwards.
ATAATAAATGAGCAAAAAACTTTGCAACATTTCTTAACTGGTTTGGCTTTAATCTGTACACAGTTGCGTAGGAATCTTGAAACATATTTTGAAAAGGTGTGACATATATTTTATTAATGCGACAAAACCTTTCTGCTAACAAACCAAAAAATTTCTCATATGATCTCATTTCACAGCAACAGTCAAGAATCATATTACACAACTCTGATTCTTGGCCAGGTTTAAGTTCCATTTTCATAAGTTTATGAGCACATTCCTCAAAATCTAAACTGGAATATATCGTCAAATAAATTTCTCTCCGAAGGGATACAAGATTGGTTTCAGTTTTATCTATTATCAGTTGCTTGTCCTCTTCACCTGAAATTAAAAAGAAAATAAAAACAGTTAATGAAATTATTTGAATTAGTAATAAAGGAAACATTCATAAACATCACATGACAATATTTATTAATGATAAATACAAAAGTATTGCCAAAAAGTAATAATTTTGCAATTTATTAATACAATGAATTGTCTAATATTTCATTTTAAATAATGAAACAATAATTTTAAGCATTATTTTCTGTACTATAAGAACTCAATATAAAGTTTAACTTTTTTCTCTAAATTCTTATACAAGTACTTAGAGCTATTTATTATAATTAAAAAACATTTATTGCCTGATATTTAAAAATTTTCTATCATCTTACATTGTCTAAACTGTATAATAAATTATGATATATTGCTTAAGCATACAAAACAACTTTTTTATATATATATCATTTTTACAACATATTGTACAAAAAATACAAATGCTAATTCTTTTTAAATTACTGTAAGATATAATTCCAAAGAAAATTGAGCAGAAGAAATAGATTAGATTAGATGTACTTAATACAAACATGTATTACGCTTATATTGCACACATTTTTTTATAATAAAGTATTTGAAATCAAAGTTCTTTATAAATTTTAACTTTATAAAAAAGGCAGAATTAACAAACCATTCTTATCATCTTTATTCTCATCTTCATCACTTTCATCCTCATCTTCATCTTCAAAATCACTTCCAGATTCACTACTTTCACCAAGCATTTCTTTACTCAGAACTTTAAACTTTTCTTCATTTTCTATGTATTGTGGATCATATTTAAAAACATCTGAAATCAAAATTAATGAAATTACTTCCTTAGCTTAATAAACAACTATATAAAGATAATTAAAAATTTGAAATTATTTGAAGATTTTTTACTTTCAAATAGAATTTTAATTACTTAGTACATCTTGCCCATCAGTTGCATCTTCAAGACTTAAAAGGTGAGTAAACTGATCTTCTTCTTCAATAAGATCCAAACTTTCAATAACAGCTTCATGACCTTTAAATTCATCTTTTCTAATATGGAATAACACTTCTATAATGTACATCACTCTTTGGCTCAATTTTCCTTCATGTAAAATATTTTTAAGAACTTCAAAAATGGCATCAATTCCTTTTTTTGAAACCACTGTTAATCTCATTCCACATTCTTTCAAGAAAGATATGGCAACTTCAATAGAATAATCTGTAGGTGTCTCCACTAATAAAGTCAAGATTTCTAAAGCAATGATTTCATGTGCAACCCTTTGATTCACCAAATGAGCTATAAATCTAGTTGAGGATGTACATATTGTTTTATCATTTCTTTTAAAACCTCTTTTAAACTGTATAATAAGTCTTTTAAGCAACAATTCACCTATATTAGGAAACCTACTATTAACTAAAGCCACTAATGCTGCATAAACATGAGTAAAAGTTGGGGAAACAGCCTGAGCTTGAATAATTGATCTACAAAGCAAGCCTCTTCCTCTAATTATATTTTCCCTGAAAAGTTGTTTAATAATGTGAGTTATATTGCTCGTATTGACTTTGTTTATTAATCCATGTATTGACTTTTTTAGTGCTTCCCAAGCTATTCTCTGATATTCAACACTCGATTTATCTGTTATTGAAGCCTGCATCATTTTTAATTTTGCGGGTGGTATATAAGCACCACCTGTTCTGGATGTGATTGGATCTAAAACCTTTTTTGAAGATTGTTCCTTTCCTTTGTCTTCTATTCTTGCACTTTCATGTTTCGTCTTCGATTCGACATTTGATTTCTTCAAATTTTCATTTATCTCATTGTTTTCAGAATCGTTTTTCACTTTGTTTTCCGTATCACTTTTATACTTATCGTAATATCTAGAACCAATAACACGGTTTTCTCTGGAATATTTGTTCCAATATCTATCACTATTTTTGCGATACGGAGGATCATCATCATCGTCCCAATATCTATTGCCGCATTCTTGTTTTTCTTTATTTCTCGTTTTCGATTTATTTGATGATTTACTATATTTTTCATTATTTTTGTGACTATCAACAAAAGCATGCTTATCACTTTTGTATTCTGATTTTTCATCAACATAATCATAACTTCTTTCTCTCTTTTTTTTGTAATAGCTAGAGTTGCCTTTTTTCCTGTGTCGATCTGGCGTAGCACTCCTTTTTCTGCGTATGCTTTCCATCATGGATATAAACTGTGTGAACACTATGTAAACTAAGAATGGAGAATTCCCATTTTATACGTGTAACAAGACAGTTAAAAATACACTACTACGCTCTAGGAACGATAAAAAAAAAATTCAAATGTGCGTCACGACTTTTATTTTGCGCGCCTAAAAAGAATATTTTTCCTTCTAATTTATTATCAAAATTTTCAAATATTCACACCAATCTCCTCTTGCATATATATAAAAGGGTAACAAAAGTTAAACATTTTTGGTTCTACTTAAAAATTTCACGAATTGAATGTATAATTTGTTTGAGTATGTTCAAATTCCATCTTATTTCTACTTTTCTGAATACAACTAATCAAAGGAATTTATTACATGACATCTTAGAATTTTCTTATTCTTAATTTCCTGAAGTTTCCTGTGATAACTTCAAAATGTATTTAATTTTTCTAATTTCATTCAAGAATCTCCGTCTCTTTATTTTTTGATATGTTAATTTGAACCGTGAAAGTAAGTGCTCGCATGTCTCATTTTATAAATGTATTGATATTTAAAAGCTTCTTTTTTTTTAAATCTAAGCATAAAAATTAAAGGAAAATTTTTATCATAGTCATAGTTACCACTTTATCGCAATTTCAATTAAGTTGTTGCAAGATTCTGTTGTTTTGAATTTGCGAGTTTTATAAAGCCCTCTTTATATTTACATAATACCTATCACATTTTGAAAGCCAATTATTATAAAAAGAATTTTATGAACGCGATTGAGACTTTCATGCAGTAATTGGTTTGACCTTCTGCTATTTTTTCGATTGTTAATGTTATATTAATTTAGATTGAAATGCCTAAGGAGATTCACTATATCTGTCGCTAATGGATCTAAAAAAAAATTAACTAAAGATTTCGAAAAAGATCCATTAAAAATTTTTTAAATCTATTATATGATAAACAGGTTATATTCTGAAAAGGAAATTCAATAATCCTACATTCAAAACTTACTATTTAAAGATATCCTGTTGAGCGGGATCCTTTGAAGTAGGAACATGAAATATTGTGTTAATTTTTGAATGGAATTTTCATGGCTAGACCATTATTATTTGATTACGAGTCATTTAAAGACGTTTTTCTTCCTCTTAATAATATATATTCCTAACAATTGTTTATTCATGAATGCGTCTTCTTTCGCTCTCGTTATAAAATAGATAATGTACTTTGAATTTAACATGCTTCGCAGCAAATTTAACAAAGATTAAAAAAATTATTTATATCTTTTAAATTATCATTGGTTCCAATCAGAAATTAAAGCTTGTAGTGAATTACTGATTGGTTAGCAATGAATAATCTAATCATACACATTCCCGAAATTTTTTGGGGAAATATTGATAACCTAGCACCTTGCTTGCAACTTAAACAGAAAGTTCAAGCATAAAAATAAGATGAAAGTTAACTTTTTTCAATTTTTTAAAATAAAATTGTCATAGAATTGGTCTTTGTTTATTAGCTGTTTGTGTCCAGAGGTCAAAGTACGCATTGACAATAAAGACTGATTATTTTTTAGGATCTGTAAGGAAATTTTAAAATTTTGAATTGCGTTTTATAAAAATTATGTGTATAAATATAATACCCATATAATTATATATAATATAATTGCGCAGTAATAAACTTAACTACTAGTGCCACGTCGCGTCTATTGAGCGCCGATTGTGCAACGAAAGAAGATCAACCAGTTCTTTGGCGATGCGGGTGTGAGGGGTTTTTTTCGCTCAAGATCTTTATGGCTTTATCAAAAACGTTTTCCTCAGAAAATTTTTTTTTGACTTTTCTGACATTCGCGTTTAATTTGCCTTCAATGTAATTAAAATTTCTGTGATAAAATATTACTTTCATAATCATGAGTGAATTTTGTGTTAATTTTTTGATTGAAAGGTAAAATTGTTTTGAATGAATTTTTGTTAGTGATACACTTTTAAAGAGTGATTCGCATATTAACGTGTTGTAAGTGAAAACTATTCTAATACTTTCAGTATAAATTTTGATGGATACATTCTGGTGCGAGTGACTTTAGTAAGTATTCATCCATAGGAAATAATTTAATTAACCTGCGGCGTAAACTGACCTAAACTTGAAGTCAGTACGATTTTCATTTTTTTTTCTTAATAGAAAAGTAATTATTTATATTTACTTTTTATATTGCGATTACTCTTATGACAAATGTTATTTTAAAAATATTTGGCTGAATGGTCGCATTTTAATTTTGCTCTTACACGAGGAGCAAAATTATAGCTAAGTTTATCTATTTCTGACATGCCTTTTCGATGTTTTAAATAAAAAATTTTTATAAGGATACAGAAATTTCATATTTCATAAATACAGAAATCCTTATTGTAGTAAAAAAATTCTTTTCAGTAGATGTCAGTATTTATTATTAAATATATTTTTCATAATTCAAAAATCTATAATAAAAGATATTTTCTTTTCAAGAAATGTTTTGCTTGAAATATAACAATTTTCTTTTTTGAATGACATTTTAGAGAAATATTAAAAAAATTATGTTTAATAAATGATATAATATCAATAGTTAATTTTTGTTTTTTGTCAGATTTGAATAATTCGATTTATTAGCCTTTTTGAAATCACTTTTTTACATTATTTTCTTTTAGTCATTTCCTTATTTTTAATTAGAGATTGTCATCATCACTTCTGTTTTCAGTAACAGTTTTTTAAGAAGAAACTTTAAATGAATTACTTTGATGCTTTTATGAAATATAATTATTTAAACTGTTTTCACTATTGTTTAATGCATTTCCATAAGTTATACAGCTCTCATATAAATTCTTAATCCTAATAAAAGTATTGAACTTATAAATAAATAAGCATAATAAAAATAAAATGTTTTAACTTCAAACATAAGGTATTATCAATTATAAAGATAACAGCACTTTATTCAGAGAAAAAAAACACTCAAAGCTAAAAAGCTAAAGAACTACATTTTTTGTAATATGATTATAAAAATAAGAAGAATGATAATATATAGCAAGAAAAATTAGAAAAATTATTTCATTTTCTAAGTTAAGAATTTTTTTCTTAGGTCTTTATTTAATTAATCCAAATAAAAATTATTTTGAATTTTGAAAATATGTAGCAAAAAACATTTTTCAGATTGTGTAACAGATAAAATGTGCTTTATAATTCAATGACCTATTTCAGTCTATTAATTTAAAATATAATATTACTTAATTATATCAATTTATTTTGATAGATCCCATATGTTTTTGACGTGAATGACAGTTTATTTCAAATATTGCCTCTAAAACAACAATGGAAATCTGTTTCTGAGTCAGAATCTTAAATATTATTGCCAAGGATATTTCCAAGAATAAATGAATGAGATAAAAATTTTTTCTTCACTAAATGATTTTTTTTCTTAGACATAAATTTGGAGTAAGGTTTATTTCAAACGAAAATTTATAAAACCAAGGATACATTAACAATTTTTGTTTTCATATTGCAATTCAAAGCATGCCAATTAATAAAAATCCCAAAAGGACTATTTTTTCTTAAAGAGAAAAGAAATTTACCGTGACGCACGTATTTACAATGAATTTTAAAATTTCGAAATATTGGAAATTGTGCGCAATACAACTAAATACTTAATTATGCGAGACCGAATTTTTTTTTCCAAATGAATTGACAATTAAAGCAATGACGAAAATAGGTTTTCCAATACATTCGGAAACTTACATTTGAAACTTAAATGAATGAATTAATAAAAAAAAAACCAGTAAGGCATTTGCTGTTGATGATATCTTCAGTATCCTTCAATAATTCGATTTTTTTTTTGTGCTTATAACGGAACTCTTGTGTTTGCCATTTACGTCAGTTACATCAAATAGAGTGATTTTCCGTCCTGGCTTGATAATCGTGGAAGGAGTAAATTCGAAGTGTAGGAAATCAGTAACGAATTTACCAATCATCGTAAGGTGAAAAAATTTTTAAATGTTATATCCATTTTGTAAGAGAAAATAAAATGAAGTTTGAAGCCAATGAAAATAGCTAAAACGACGGTTTTTTGTTTCTGCATCAAATCAATCTGTTGAAAAACCTTATTATAATAGCTAATTAACGCGAAAGCATAGGCTTCAATTGCGCTCGTAATGATCACAACTTTTTTAACTTATTCATGTTTGTTATCGAAAACATCCGTTAAAATGTGAATGTTCCATATGTTAGATTAATTTTCCCATTATAATATGTATTGCCGCGCTATTAACATTCTTCGCCATCATTAAAATAAAAATCTTTCGTCCGGTTTTTGACACCCGATTAAGAAAAGGAAAAATTTAACCTGATTTAAATTTTTGAAAGCAAAAAAGAAAAATGAAATATCTTAATCTATCAATTTAACTCTCGTTCAGAACATGGATTTATTTATTTTATTTTTTTGACCATATAAATTTGAAATTTTTATGAATCTATTACATCATTCATGAATATTGAAAAAATCTTATCTTAATAATTAAGAAAAAGAATTCACACCTTTTTTTTCTAAATTCATTTTAAATCAATAAATTTTCGCAAATTCACTTTGCACACTTAACACCATAAGATTCGTCTAAATATTTGAAGTCCATGACTTCAAGCGTTTATTAGATGACCAATCAACATTTTAAATTAAATCCATGAATATCTTTTTTTTAAAAAAAATTTCTGCGAGTGGTTTACTAAATTTCCAGTTTCAGTTTTAGAATGAGAAATGATCTTTTATATTCAACCAGTGACAATAGAAATATTACTGTTTCCATATAAGAAATAGCTGTAGAAATAAGTACTATAGAAAATAAGCATTCAATCATGCGACATTTCTTTCATTTGTTTAAGATCAGAGAATGAGCATTTATTGTTTTCATGAATCACATCCTTCGTTCTTAGAATTATATAATTGTATCGCATACTATATTATGAATGAATATTTAAAATAAATGTTTCATTGCAGTGTTCACAATAACGCATCCAAGCATGTTTATTTAAATATTGTTTTATTACATATAGAAAATTTTGTTAACTTTTAATCGATATCGAGGCGTATGTTGATAAATCTGTATGTATTAAAAGAACTAAGTTTTTATGAATGAGATTTAATCAGCACGAAAATGTAGTAGAGTTATAAAAATTTTATTTCAATAGCTCTCTTAGATTTTTTTCTAAATAAAAATTATTTCGTTATTTTCTAATAAAAAAAACTATTTTTTTTCCAAAGGTATTTTACATTAAAACGTAGCAGTTTCTTCGCTTTAAAAACGATATTAGATTTTAAATCGAACGCTGAAAAAATTATTGTTATATTTAGACTTTAGGAGGTCAATTTTGAGACATTTTCGATTTTTTCGAACTTATTTCGTACAGCAGAAGAATTTTTTGATATGAACTCATCTTGTTTTTATTTTTTCAGCTCACATTTTCTTATCTTGGCCTTGGTATTTTTCTTTTTTTTTCTTTGAGAAACGATAAACAACCACTTGCGGTTTTTTATCTTATTGTATCTTAAATTCTGATTCCGAAAACAATTTAGGGAAATTTGATGCAAATTCAGCAAAAGCTTTTCCTACAGCTTTGATGAACTTGTGCTGTCGCGATTGCCGATCATCTATTAAAATGTTAATTAGGTGGATGTTCAGAATTAGAATCGACTGATACTCGCGGCTGCAGTCAGGGCGGATACGCTGTGAAGTAGCAACAAAAATGTCCTGGGGCGTTCACTTTGAATTCCGGTTTTTGAAACATTGCTTAAAAGCCTTTTAACGATTTGCATTTCCCCGAGGGTTAGCATTAATCTACCGAAAGGGATTTATTAAATGCGTTCCAATGAATAACGACGAATACGAGTGACATTACCAAAACGAAATTAATATCAGACTGTCGTATATTTTTATTATAAATATGAGCGATCATCTTAACGCGTTCCTTCATAGGTTTAAATTTGTAATTTTCGAGAAAGATTTTTCTGGATTTTGGAAAAGATCATTTCAGAATTCAAGTAAAAAATTTAATTTAATTGCACAACTTAAAAATTAAATAAATTCTGATAATGTAATTGAATAAATGAATATTTATGAATTAGAAAGAAATGCAGTTTTGATTGAAAATATTGAATTATGTACTTGCGCACCCCTGAAACAGCTTAACAAAACTTATACGAGAAAACTAAGGAGCGGCGCCTTCCTTGCCAAAATTTTGGAAATATGAACTACTTCGATTGTCGTATGATATGTATTTTTCTAAAAAATATTTTTGTTAAAATACATTTTCCCAAATTAATATTGAATTTTACAGCATGAAACCGGTAAATGATCCCTCATCCAACGACTATTAGTTAAAATAATGTATTTAACCAGTCCCATGGTGAATTCAAAATTATTGCCACTAGGTCATCGGACCTGACTTGACATTTTGCAAGAAGAGGTTAATATTAATAAGAGAAATATACCGTAAATTAATTTATTATTCACGAATAAAGATCAATTTTCTTTGGCGGGTCGTTTGCTTATACACACTTACACACATGTATATATATATATATATATATTTAGAACAACATTCTCTAAAATAAGTCTAATTATTGAACATCTAACACCTAAATATTTTTTAAGTTAATTTTTAAAAAAATAAGTGAAGCAAAACCGTATTATGATGAAATCACTTTTTAAATTTTCAATAATTTCTGTATTTTTAAGTATTTTTCACTTTATTTTATTGAAGTTAATATTATATTTTTCGATATTTTTCCAAAAAAAAAAATATTTTCTAAACAGAGTCATATATATCAAGAAAGTTAATTTTTCACTTATCCTGTTATATGGAAATTTACAATACATGAAGCATTACATTTAGTTCATGTATGAACTTCGGAATCGTTTTATAATAATCTGAATCTTGATAATATATTACTAACTTTTTGAGATAATTTTTTAAATATTTTAAATTATTAGTTCTTGAATTTGGAATTATTTTTACCGTCTTATGGAAAATTATCATTTTTTTAAAGCAACTAATTGAGTTATGCTTTGTAGATTAATATTGTATTATATATATATTCATCTACATGTATACATTCATTCATGCCACATTGCTTAGATCTATAAATATATTTATATAAGTCTAAAAGTTATGATTATTTTGTAATTTTTTTTCGCTATAGCATACCCATTTTCGTATATCACGTCTCTCGTATTGGATTCATACGGTAAAATATATTTTGCTTGGGAATTTTTTTATCCGTAAGTTGTCGAAATTAGTGTTGTAGTTATGGATCATCTGAATGAACTTAAGTACTTTACGTTTTGACGACAATGTCAGAGTTGACACCTTAAAAATTTATTCGTAGATCCATATAAATTAACTTATAAAAATTATAACATTGTAAGAAAATGTTCATTTTTTACAACGGCCTTGTAGCAAAGTTTAAATGAATTTTCCTGCTTCAAAAGTAATTTGTGTGAAACTAAAAATGTGCATTTCACATATACCTCGAAGTGCACAGCTTAGCCTTGTGAAATCCATAAAAATTAACTTGTCATTTCCTCTGTTTTAAATCAAGTTTTCATAAATTTTTTTCCCATCAAAAAGCAGTTTACAATTTTTTATTAAAATTTTTAAATTTAAATTAATCTTCAAAAATTTCTGTTTAATATTGAATGTAAAAAAATCGAATTTCGGAGGAAGGCATTTTTTTTTTACTTCAACATATCTACATCTACCTTTTCAACATTTATCACTGTTTGAAAAAGAATATCTTAATATGACAACACTTACCTAAATTTTACCTTATTAAATACTTTAATGTTACAGCACTTATAGCAATTACTTTCCGTTGAAACTTCACATTTAATCTTTGATGATATTGCTTCGCATAACATACAGCATTTAAAAGAATATTATGAATGGTAAAATATAAGCGAATAACATCTTCGAAAGCATAAAACAAAATAATATTTAGGAATACGCTCTTCGTTGGAACTGAAATAATCGGAAGTGGACTTTTTGGTCCATTATAATTTTTTATATAAAATGTATAAAACATTTATTAAATTCGATTTACTCGTATTGGAATCTCTAAGTCCATTTTGATGTATCTGTTAAAAACTAAATAAAATGTCATGGCTCATGCTGCTTTTGTAGAATTTGCGTTTTTTTTTTTAAAGAAAAAATGATGTATTTAATGGTTTTCTTATTAATTATCGGAATAATTTTAATAGCAATTAAGTCATTTAAACTTAATCTACGTAATTTTACATAGGAAATATGGAATTAATGGAAATTATTTATTTTCTTCGGCTCCCGATCTTATACTGCGTTTTGTATTCTTTCCTTCCATTTTATTATTTATATCAACAACTCCCATTCATTCTACATAAAATTCTTTCATTAAATTATGTATAAGTTGATTTTTGACTTCTTTTTGTTGTAGATATAAACATGGGTTTATGCGTCCTTATTGTGGAAATACTAAAAATATTTGCTTAATGTTGAAGCTATCTTTACAATTTAAATACTAGAGATATATTTATAAAAAGTTGCTATTATTTTGTTTTAAAATTTTTCCTCTCTGATTGGACATAATAAAAAATCAAACATAATTGTGAAGTTCAAAAATTGCAAAACGGAATTATTTTTTCCTATAGAGATTAGTTGCTGCTTACTGCGAGATATGAATTCATAGCCTATCGTTAGAGATTAAGAATTTTTGTTCCAGCAGTTGACAGAATGATGAGCATTTGGTGGTTTTTTTCTATGCATAAGAAAGTTTTCCGCCATTTATGATGATGTGTTTGTGTATGGTATTTAGATTTTTTTTTACTGTATAACATGTAGATCTGAATATTCAATCAAGACTTCCATTTTGTAGTTATAATTCTTTCGCCCGATCCCTGCATGTTGCTGATTGTCACGAATTTTAATATAATCCAATAAATGAATTACTATTGCTTTTATTTATCTTTTGTATATGTGAATCTATAATAAACAAATGGTTAATTGTAAAGTATTAATAAACTCCAATATATTTTTGAGGTTTATTATGAATTAATGTGAACATATTTTGAAAAGGTCTGAGATTTGCTAATCAGTTATATTCCACTTGTTACTTATTCTTGAGTGTAGAATTAAGTCTATATTATCACTTCGAATTCATCAATTTAATTTTTTTATATCAACTATTCAATTAAGTGTCGCTCATTCAACGAAAATGGTTAAATTCTGCATAAAAATCATCAAAATAGAAGTTTAATATTATTTAATAATTAGCTAATTTAATTAATTTATACCATTGCAACTTAAATAAATTTCTCCGTTACTTAATAGGCGCAAAGGAAAATATTTCAATGGAACGTCGATATCATTTAAAAATGTTATATCAAGTTTCGCAAGCATATTCGATGTCAGTTTTTATTATGGAATATTGATTTGAAATTTTGTTTATTGCAAAAAGGTTTCTGAAAAGATAATTTTGTACATTGGGTACAATGTACAAAATTATTTTCAAACTGAAATCGAAAGCGTTACTTACAGATTGTGAAAGGCTCTAGTCTTTTTGGCATTACATTGAAGAATTATTCCTACCTTCTAAATCAATATACCAACTTCGAAGTCTAATATTAACATTCAGAAAGAAACCTAAACTTTTCAAAGCTCATTGTAATATTGATAACTTATTATTCGGAAAACCTTCAGCAATTATTAATGCTACCTAATCCTCATAAGCCTTATTTTATTGATGCTTATTCCCTCGGGATCCAGATTTTATTTAATACTTATTAGACCTGTTAATGTTGCAATAATTTTTAATAATTATTATTTGTAGAAAAAAAATTAGCAGGAAAACCTTGTTAAAATGTCAAGGCTGTATTATTTAAATAGGTTTGCAGAACTACTATAAAATATTTCGATAAATAATAGTTCTTAGTATTGTATTATTTAATATATTTAAGACTGAGTTTAGATCTGCTTTATTAATCACTTAAATAAATTTCGATTTAAAATTATGCTAAGAAAAAGTTGTTCAAATTTTAGTGTATGAACTCTATACTTATTTTTAAGTACCTATATTTAATTTTGGATTATGAACAAATAATTAAATAATAATAATATTTTTATTATGAGATTAACATTATTTCCATCAAACTAAGGCTGGTTTGGTATTTACAATGTATTAAAATAAGCTACAAAGTTTATCAGTTGATATGTTAATTGATCTCTGACATCAGCTTTTGAGGTCATATGTACGTAATCAATAAAAAAATTCAATTTCGAGCTCTATTTTACATAAACTTTAATAACACTTAAGTGATAGAATTAATAAATACACTTTCTTGTCATAAATGAATCTTTTAAACTTGTTTGAGTTGTCTAAATTCCCAATAATTCGTTTGAAACAATTTGGAACAAATTACAATTAAATCTATTCATTCTTTTCATTCTTACATGTACAACAATATTATCTTATATTTACGAATGAATAATTAATTCATTTGTTAAAAAGTACCAGGATCACAATTACAAGTTTCACCTTCATCTTTGCTTGATCATCAGATTTTATTTTCCTATAATTAGTATCAGATGTCTACTTTAACACAGATATTCGCGTTAACGATGACTACGTGATTTGTCATGAAAATGGTATTTCAATTATTCTTTAAGCTTACATAAGAGGCGGATCAATTATCGACGTACTTTATCAGAGAAAGGATCGATATATATTCTTCAAAAGGGAAATTTTCTTTGGTTTTTTGTATGACGCCATTAGATGTTAATTTTCTAAAAAAAATGGAAATATACAAATAAAAGATAAAGCATCGAACAGGATTCCTTTCCTGCAACCCTTGAACCAAAGAAATTGCTGCCGTTAACTGCGTCAATAATTATTATACGCAAACTGACGAAGATTAACCGGATCAAGGGTAGGGACCAGTGAACAATGTTGCTGACTGGGCGACAGGATGCAAATGAACTCTCATTACAATTATGATTTTCGATTTGTGATAAATTTCACGTTAAATTGTTTCAAATCGGCGTTCACCGCAGAAAATTAATCCGAATTCCAAAAGGCCTTTGTCGAAACCGGCAGACATTTTTTCCTTTTATTTGACTCCACTTCTCCAATAAATTATAAAAAGGAAATATGACCGATATTATCGCTCTTGATTGCTCTGGTCAACATCTCGTGATAGCTTCTTCAAACAAGGACGTTTTCATTCTGCCACTACGTTTCATTCATCCAATCCTTCCATCTTATTATTGCTAAGCTCATGCATCGGGAATAATGGTCTAAATATATGTTAATCAGTTTCGTAAGCTCTGTTCTTTAATTTTAATAATTAAAAATATCGCAAAAAAAAAAAATTTTTTTGTAAGTACAACAAAGTCAAAGAATGAATTTTTTCTTTCTCTCTTTTCTTCTCTCGTTTTTCCTGTTGCCACTCCAATTAACAATCGACCAAATTTATTTTAAATGTACCATAGTAAAATGTCTTTACATTTATTTGATAATGCAAGCAAACAGATAGTTGGACTTCGAGATGCAATTGTTAAAATTGCGTTTGAAGTTTGGTGTTTCAATAACACGCAATTTCTTATTATCTGCCAATGGCCTTAGCATAAACTCGGTAATGAAATGTGTAATTTAAGGAGATTTAATACTAAGTCTAATTTTTTTTAACGAAAATGTCAAATTCTGAAATTATTCTTTGAATCACTCATAAGATTCAACTGTCAGCTTCTCATTGTCTTATTACAATATTATGTTTGAAGAAAATGTTATATTTAAAATCCAAGCCCATTGAGCTTTGACATGGTTTCCTTGTGGTGGTATCGTTTTGCCTTTACGCAGGTTTTATAAAATTATAAAATTATAAAATTATAAAAATTCCACACTTTTCAAGCTTATTAATTTTTGAATTTTTTCGTCAAGATGATGTTCTTCGCTTTGCTGAATAAAAAGTGCATAGTTACGACTTTGTGCTGTGAGATACTACTCTATTTTAATTGCCGACTAGCGGAAGCTATTGAATTTTATATTTTCATTAAAATGGCTTTAGTAGAGAACAGATTGGTCGCAGGATCGCAGGGAAAATAAAACAGCTTTTATTTTGTATACAGACTGTGAAAAATTGCAACCGGGTAATAGCAACAAAACCGCGGTTTTTCAATTTCTTATATTCGAATAGATGAGCGATTATTTTTTTCAATATTTGGATGCGGGAGAAATAAAAAAAAAATGTTTTTAAGTCGAATTTTATTTTAAATTCGTTCCATAAAAGAAATATGCTTGACAACCTTGGCAGGGATTCTACTTTTATGATTTGTATTATATTAAATAGTAGGTAATTTTTTTTATTTATTTTCTATGTATATATATATAAACATATATGTTTAATAAATTTTAAAATAAAGATTTCTTTTAATATTGAATTCTTTTCAGATTTCCGATGAAGGCATAAGTTTTCCGATCCTTATAGTTGTATGTCATTTTCATAGTAGTTTATATTAATATATAAATGTAAAATCGACATTTTTTGTATTTTTATTGTGTTTCAAAAGCCGAAAAAAAGAATTTCTAAAATATAATCTGTCGGTAATCATATTTGCAAGAGGAAATTTGTAATTTTCGCGTTTGCGTTTCAATGCTTTTGCATGGAATATAGAATCAAGCACATTTAGATGAAACACATTTGGGACAAGAAATGAGGATGAATAAAAATAAATGGATTTAAAATTAAAAATATAAGTCATTATTTATTGCTCTGCCAAGTACCTAAACAAATTTGCGTTAGGGGAAATTTTGTAATTTGATGTTTTTTACAGTTACATGGCAGAAAACAAAATTATTGCTATAAGCATCCTATAAATCGCCACTAGCAACCGTAAAACAGAATTCTGGAACAAAAACAATGCATGCAAATTGACAATAAAATTAAATATATCTTATGACGATTTCATTAAAATTGTACAAAATACATTCAGAATTTGGATTTATATTTACAGCTACTGCCCATGTTTAAAAATATCAAGAGTAGATTTAAGAAAAATGGAATATATTTTCAGGATCTATAGGAATTTTGTAGAAATAGAATTTAAATTTGTAGAATAGAATTTAAATATTAGAAAATCTCATCTTGATACTGATCGATTTAATGGGATATTAATAGATTATAACTGAAAATGATGCCGCCGATAGAAAACATTTCATTTAAAATAATTTAAGAAAATTTAGTATGACTTTCCTTTTGTGTTACATGTATTAGTATTTCAGTAACGAAATTTTAAAATCTAGATTTTTTTTCGGTTTCTTCTAAAGAATGTTGGCATCATATTTATTTTAATTTCGATAATTTTATGCAATAATTTAAATTTTAAATTTAACATTTAAAAAAAGATAATTTTTTTAGGTATTACTTTTGCTTTTTAATAAGTTTGCTTTATAAGTTTTTCGACATTTTTTCTGGTAAAGTTGATTCGATTGTATTGAAAATTAATTTAATGATGTTAATATAACAATTTTTTGTAACGAATGTACAGTTAGCAATGTTTCGGTAATAACAATATAATAAATATAATAATAATCAGTATTGCAATTAAGAAATCTATAATAAATATCAATTTTTTCTGTAATATATTTTTAACCTTTCTTTTAAATGGTTAATAATAGGAAATGAAATATTAACAACTAAATTTAAAATATAATGGATCCCTAAAAAATGTAATATTTTATAATAATATTGATATCGTGTCAAGATCTTATATTTATATGTTATTGTTAATGGTTTTTCTTTTCAGTAAATTTTTTGGAATTATTATAAATTTCATTTATTTTCGATTGACAATAGCCTATGAAATTAAAGTAATTTCTTTCCAGAACAAATGTTTTTAAAAATAGTATTTCGCATTACGTCCTTCTATTAACTAAAAAAATAATTCCATATTTCTAGAATGCCGAAAAGAACAATTATGATTTAATTACTTCTTGTAAATCATATTAATGTTTTAAATGAAAAAAAATTTTGGGATACATACTGATAAAGTAATATAAACCTCAGAGCTTTAAATTTCGATTGTGCAAAAGGAGCCAAAAATACACTTTACTGGTACTGTTTTTACCTCCCGATACTCAGCATTTTAGTAGTTTTGGCATTTAATAGTTTTCTCGAAAAGCAAACAAAAAATTAATTAAACCGATCAGTTCTAATATTTATATAATATATAACATATTATGTTATGAAAGTTTTAAAATGCAACTGGCAAATATGAACATATAAGAAGAACATGAGAGCTTTTTTAGTATAATAAAAAAAAAATCCATCTTTGTTTTCCCTTGGAAGATTCCTCGCTGTCTTTTGTTATAAAATGAAATGGCATATATCTCTTATGATTCCTTTCAAGAGTTACAATCAAAACAATAATTCAAAAGATTATTTTAAAAATGTATTATAGATTTAAATGTATATCTGCAGTTATTGTCACACATAAATATAAAATCAGTTAGATCTGAGAAAAATTTTTCCTTTATATTATAAAGCTATTTTATTAGCTATTAGCTAATTAAATTACCTTATTAGCTAAATATTTTTAAAAAAAAATTTATCTTTTGCTCATATTGTTTGTATACATATTTAAAAATACATGCTGAATTTATTGATTTGATTATATAACTTAAAAAAGAAAAAGCCAAATATTTGGGTTTATTATAAAAGTAGCTCGTAGATATTGTAAGATAAAATATTCTTCAGGTCCGGGCCATTTTTTCCTTCGTAAATTTTTTTTTCACATTTGCTTTTCGGGCTCTAACAGGTTTATTCGCTGATAACGGAAAATTTTCTGGAAATAAATCCTCATCTAAAAATCGAAACATTCAATCCACATAACATACACAATATTTTTAAAAATATTTTCGTTAGGTTATCGATGCCTTTTTTTCTCGAATTTGGAAATTATATTACGATTGTGTATTTTGGATGATAAGATTTTAGACGTAATATAAAATTTTACATTGGTAAAATTTAGTACTTACACAAATGGTTTCATTTTCATATTATCATAGCATCCGGGAAGCTGAGAACAAGGTAAAATTTCTTAGTTTGTGCGACATTCCTTTGATCGCCGGTCAATAACCCATTCGTGTAGAATTTTTTTTATCACGGGTGCCGTTAGTTCTTTATCTGTCTGTATCCAAGTTAGGATGCTCGGAATGAATGCCGGCGTGCTTTCAAATAACTTTGTTAGAGTCGGACTAAAAATAACATTAATCCTGCTAATATTTGGGATATACAATGGCGTCATATACATCTCTTCATAATATTTGAGGACATGAAGTAATATTTATTATTAAAAATAAAACTGTATTAAATAGTCCTTTAAAAACATTAATTAAAATCAGACATAAAAAATAAGACGCACACACTATACTTTTTGTTGCCGGTTTACCCAATCATTGTTCCTTCGTTTGAACAAAAATTCGCAAGCCTATTACCGCAGCGACTATATTTATTTCAGCTGCATAAAATTATTATAATTATATTATTATACAACCAACACTTGGTTAGATACTTTTGCGAGTACACTGATGCTATTTATGTACATATATAAGAAAATTGACATACATAAGCTATTATTTTCGAATTTCGTATTAATTTGAAAATGCGCTACAGGTTTTTGTAGAAGCGGGTTAAGTGCATTTTGTAGTGAAAAAGAAAAGGAAAATTCCAAACCATTTTTTATTTATAAATTATTCTCAGCTTTTAACATATTTAAGTTTATTATAATAAAGAGATTGGAATACTATTGAACAGATTTTAAAGTGTACATCGATTATCAAGAATGATAACTTTTGAAAAACTTGCATAAAAATGCGCGATTTCAACTTCATTCAGCATTTTCCTTAAACAATATCTAAGCATAACCGTCTTAAGATGGTTATTGTTCTGCAAGTTGTACTTTGTATTGAAAATAAAAATAAGCTGAAAATGAGATAAGCTTTTCAGGGATTGAATTAATGATTTTCATTCTTATAATTTATACTCCTTACATGAGATATTTTTAACAAGTTATGTAGATTATTTTATTCATTTATTCAGTAAATGCCTAAATTTTAGTAGTTTAGTGCAGATTTTTACCATGGGCGAAGTGCAGTCATTGACTTCATTCATATTTAGTTTACGTTCACAAAGACTTAAAATAGTGATTTTATTTTTACAATTACTTGCATATTCATAATCCATTTTATATATAATTTTTATTGTTTAAAATGAAAATAATAAATTATCGATATCAATAGATTGGACAAATAATTTCCAAAAAATAAGTTTTCAAAATTGTAAACTTTTCATTTTTATATTTTTAATTTATTGAATATATATATAAATTTGCATAAAATATCTATGTATAAAATATATGTATATATGTATAAAAACTATGGAATTTGCTATTTAAATTTCATTATTAAAGCATGCATTAATCTAAAGGTTATTCATTTTAGTTATATCAATTTAGAGATAAACTGAAAACATACATATCAATAAGTCTGGAAAAGCAGTAGAGAAGTAGAAAAGGAAAAACTTTTAATTTTTAAGATTTCTGAAATTTGAATTTAAACATGGTGTTAATTTTGGAAATTTTTTTTTCATTAACAGAACTTATTTTTAAAACAATCAACTTTTCCTTTTTGACGAAATAGCAAGATATTCTACCAACGCGTATATTTTATTTAACCTCTGAATTGCTTTAAGTGCATCTACTTCGGAACAAAAAATTGCAAACTGTGCAATTAGAAAGTAGTATTGCAAGCGGAGAAGCAAAACTTATAACAAAATCGTGTTAAGCGATTTATACTTGTCTTTGGTTAAAGAAATAGTCTTTTCACGTGTTGAATGGTTGAGAAAAATATTATTTTTATAATACAGATAAAATTATATGTGTAAATAAATCATTTCGAATATCTTATATCTATATTTCTTTAAGTTCAGTAATTTTTCACATACAAATATCTCAGGACCTGAGATTAATAACTCCTTTATAGCAATAAAAATTTGCCGATTCCAAGAATAATTTATGAACTACATTGTTTCATATCTTTGGTTTTATATATTCTGATAATAAAATTAAGTATAAAAGGGCTTTATAAATCTTTAAAAATGATGTGGGGTGTTTTCATAATTTTTAATTTTGTATTTTTGAACGTGACACAATATCGAAAATGGTTTTGTTTATCTGGTAAGATATGCTT
This sequence comes from Ricinus marginatus, assembly GCA_028565995.1. Taxonomy (NCBI): domain Eukaryota; kingdom Metazoa; phylum Arthropoda; class Insecta; order Psocodea; family Ricinidae; genus Ricinus; species Ricinus marginatus. The sequence continues at coordinate 3,508,048 of JAOWBB010000008.1, read as the reverse complement.
TATTGTGGGGGGAAAAACCACAAATTAGTAATTTTGAAATAAACAAAATTTAATTAATTTTTCATTTTCCAGGCACTTAGTTGACATTATACATGTCACTTATGGATACACAATATACGACAAATTTTTTTCCTTAGCCTTGAATAATTGTTTGCCGATATGAACAAGTTCTTTACGTCATATCAATTGCTATCTATAAGCCATATATTTTAAAATTTAATTAAATTATCAAGATTTTAAAACAGCCAGATTTAATTTTTTAATAGATAACATTAAAATTTCTACTCCTATTATGTGATAAAATAGTATTTTCCGTATAATTTTTGATTTAATTAAATTTAAATGATACAGAATCTATCAATGAATGATTATTGGAAACATTTTAGGTAAACTAAATTACATTTACATTTTTTTGTCATGATATTCAAAAAAATTACAAAATTCTTTCTTTTTAGTTATTTTTATGAATAATATAGTGTGCTAGTTTTTTAGGCATAAAAAATTTTCTTAGCATGCCTAGCAAAATTTTCTTACATGCTCACGCATATATAATATTTGGGTGAAGATTATTATGTAAATAGAATATCTGGGCAAAAATTGTGTTTTTAATAACTATTTATAATTTTTATTTATTTTTAAAAATTGTATCCTTTTATATTATTATCTATTAATGTCTAAATTATATATTTTCATCGTTAAACTGCGATATTTGCTTTGTTAATATGAGAAAATAATTAATCAATAAAATAATTCCTTTTATGAAAGTTCAGTTAGTATATTTGAAATATTTAAGTAATTTAAAATATTTTATATTAAGTTTGAGCGAATTTAAATTATAACTACAATAAACTCTAAACTGTGGCAATGCACATTTTTTAAGTTTTATATTTTTTTATATACAAAAAAATATAATCTGTATTTATATGATGATATAAGAAGTCAAGTTACATTTTTGATGTAAGCAAAATCACATTGAGATATATTAAATTATATAATTATATGTAAATAAAAAAAGTGAGGATGAATCAGAGATCGGCAGTAAATTTTAACTGTATATTTTAGAAATGTAGAAAAATGCTACTCCTTTACAAGAAAATACATAAAGGAAGAAAATTTAGTCAAAAATGATTATTTGTGAGCATGATTTAATTTTTTGTTTTAACCTTCTGTTTACAGAATAAAGAGAACGATTATTTTTGGATCATTGTACGTAGACATCATATAAGGTCGCGATACACTTTTAAAAATAACTGTCTTAAAAATGTATTTATTGTAATGTATTTTTAATTTTTATAAGTCGGAAAAATTTTTTATATCGTATATCGGCATTTGAAATATTTTAAATTCTTGGCTAGCTATCTATCAGTTGAAATAATGCTTCGTCAATGAATAGCACATTTAATTGTTTACTACATAATTTTGATTGCTTTTGAGAATTTATTTTTCTTATTTTTTCTCTGACTTTTTACTCCAGTTTAAAGTATATTTAATTATTTTTCATAGATAAATATCTGATTATGTTTAAAGGAGATTTTATATTCATTCACTATGTTAATTGGAAAGAGGAGGCTAGAGCTTACATCAGTTGTTTAAATTATCACCCTAAATACAATTCTGTCTTTTTATTTTCTGACTATTACGAAAGTTAAATCGAAACCATTATTTTTATTTAGGTAGAATTATTCTTTGTCTATGAAGATTAAATAGTCTGAATGAAATGATTGTTAATTTGCTAGAGGAACCAATGTGGTAATGGGATAATGAATGGTTTTATTACTGTTAATTTAGCTCTTTAAAAACTACAGGTTTAGCTACCTAATGTAAATCACCTCATTTGTCATGCATTTCTTATACAGCGATTCATGATATATGGTATATAATGAAGCTCGAAGAATTTTATTGTTCAAATTATAAGTTAAGCGATATTCATTGATGATTACATACATATGTATGAAATTTGTTGCCATTATTATTTTTTCTTAATTGGAAACATTTATATAATTATAAAATAATGTAGCTTTATATCTATAAAATTTAAATCAAAATTGATAATTAATTTTTCAGAATTTTGAAGTCTACCAGAAAATGTTAGCGACTTTTAGAATTCTCTTTATCTTTCATTTGGCTGTTTATTGTGATTTGGCTTATGGAAAATGTTTGACATATTTAGAAGGTAAAAATAAGTTAATTTTTTATTATTAGAGAAATTAAAATCCGCATCAAAATTATACTTCAATTTAAGAATCGAAATAAAATTAAAAAATTTAAATATATAAAATTAAATGTTTTTTAGCATGGCGAAAATTAACTTGATTATAAAATTGAATCATACAGATTAATATATATATTCATTTGAATTTATAATTTTAGATACATAAAACATTAAATTCTATTTTTTTAGTTTTTACGTTCTTTTAAAAATAATATATTTTTTAAAATAGTTTGAGTAAAAGGCAGAAAATTTTTTTCTTTAAAGTCATTTTAATACTGGATTTGCTATTTTATTAATGAGGAAGAGAATATTTTTCATTTTTGCTGAAGGCAGGATATTTCAAATTAACATAGATTGTAAATAAATTTATTTTTATGCTGATATTTCAAATAAGGAAAATGCATGAATAATTTGATAAGAATTTTTTGTTTTCAAAAGTTTAACAACCAGAAATAATTTCTTTTTTTCAGAAATAAATCCAAAATTATTTTTTACTGTAAGAGGTGCCAGATGTAGTATCGTTATAGAATCTTCAAATAGGATAACCCATAACATCACATCTAATATTTTCAAAATTTTATTGGATGAAGTTTTGGGCTATGATTCAGTAAAAATTGTACAGAGAAATGATTATTTCAATGCAACAATAGCATTTTCAGCACTTTTGGATTATCATTTACATCCGACTGGATATCTTAGAGCTTCTTCAGGGTTTGTTTATTTTAATGTTTTTAATAAATTAGAATGCTTTCCCATTTGTTTGAAAGGAATCAGCGATATTTAATAGTTTAAATAGTTATAAATTATGAATCACATAAATTGTGTCTTCATAACGTATCAATTATTATGGGCGTATAGATTCAAGATTTAAAATCGTTATGTTAAATCATTTCAGGTGTCCAGAATCATCTGTTAATTTAGAAATTTGGGTTAGTACGGTTCCGTCTTATGCCGACGAAGGCCATCAAAGAGTAAATTATCCACGTGAATTAGGCACAATATCCACGCCGGGCAGGTAAAAAATTATTCCTATAACTTTATAGTTCTATTTCAACTGATCTTATTTTTTAACATTATTAAAAACTATAACGAACATCTGTTGTCAGGTTTGGGTGGTTTGTGGCGAAAGGTTCGAAACAAAAAGGCTATTTGGACAGTGTTCATTGGAAAATATTCAAAGATCCGAAATTAGCTTCAGAGTATGATATTAATATGACTGATTATAAAATTTATTTGAAAGACTATGCTTTCGACAAGAAGAAAAATAAATATTTTTGTACCCATTCAAAATGTATTGATGGGATCTATGTGCCTGAAAGATGCAAACTATCAGAGATGCAGTATGCTCCATGTGCTTGGCTTTTCGCAGGAGATTACGGTCCGTATGATAAAACTTATGATTATTTCCTTATTTTAATTATAGCTGAGCTATGAAGATTCACAGAATATGTGAATTAATCATTCACTAGGCTTCATCGAAATGAAATATATTCCCCTCATCCCTAAGAATTTAGTTTAAATAAAAAAAGAGGAAAATCTATTTTTAAAATAAATAAAATTCGTATTCCAAGCTCATTGAATTAAAATTTAAATAATTATGATACCTAACATTAATTATACTAACTTTTTTTCCCTTTGTTTCAGAAATCACAAGATTCGTTATTAATGATATCAAATCATTCGAACTATATGTAAAAGTTGTTTGGTTAGGACCAAATTTGAGAAATGTCATCAACAGTTTGATTGAAAAAATTGAGAAGGAAAAAATTGTCATTTTAACGTGGACTCCTAGCGATATAATTGCATCCGGAAATTTTATTTCTGTTTCCTTCCCACCTTGCAAAAGTGACAATATTGATTCACCAGGTTGCAGATACGAGTATCAAAGATTAGTAAAATCTGCATCTCTCAGTCTGAAGTCCGGAGCCCAATCAGCATATACCGTAAGCATAAGTATTCATTTATTAGTCTTCTATCATTTTTCATTTCATAAAATTTAAAGTTATAAATTAAAATTTTCCGATTGCAGGCGGTAACGGACATTTACCTTACCCATTCACAATATTTAGAATTATTGAGGACTTATTTAGCAAGTCCTGATTTAACTCATTATGATATAGCATGTAATTGGATGAGAGCTAATTGGGAAACTTGGAAGCACTGGAATCAAACTAAACAAAACGAAGTGAAGATTTTGGGAATTTTTCCGTTAGGACCTCCTATTTATGGTGGAGGAATTGCTGATGCTGCACAATTAGCCGTGCTTGCCATTAATAATAATAATTCCGTTTTAAGACATATGAACCTTCACCTAATGGTACAGGATGGAAGTTGTGATTCCGACGTTGTAGTAAATAATTTTATTCAAACAGTACTTGCTAGAGATGATTTCGAAAAAACTCTTGGAATATTAGGTGAAACTTATTACTATCAATATTTCAATCGTATTTTTAACTAATAGTAATAAATATTTTTTTCAATCGTCTACGTAATAAATTCTCTGTTCCTTGTGTTTATAAGAAAATTAAATTTAAATTGTTATCTAATTAACAATTAATACATTAAAATTTGTTATATGTAGGTCCGGCATGTTCAGAAACCGTCGAAGCATTAATTGGTATGTGCAAATATTTTCAAACCGTCTCTATCAGTTATAGCGCAGAGGCATCTATATTTTCACTAGATAGATCGAAATATCATTTTTTTTTTCGAACCATTGGAGACAATCAGGATTATGTGTAAGAAGCAAATTAATATTATATCTTATTTGAATATGCTTTCTTTAACATTGGAAATGACGTAAATACATAAATTTTATCTATTGAATATAAATAATATTATTACATGACTTGAAATATCTGGCTACTATTATGTTATCTTTACATTTGTTAAAACGGACAATTTTTTTATTTTAATTGGATTTTTATATGTGTATAAGTCTAAAGTAAGTTGATCAGATATTTATTGCAGGATGTAAAAGGTATATATATTTTTTAAATCCGTTAATTCACATGTATTTTATAAATCCGTTAATATATGCATGTACATGAAGTTGATGAAAATTCAAGAAATTAAATTCTCAAGAGATTTATTTAAAAGATTTTAATTAAATGAAACTTACAAATATGCGATTTGAAATACTATTTCAATTATGGAAAAAATATCACTTAATTAAAAAAAAATTTATAAAATTCAGCAAATAAAGTTTTTAAAAATTTATTTAATTTGCCAATATTTCGCTAATCAGATATATTCTCAAAATTATTTAGAATGTTATCTTATAATTTTTTCAGTTTGGTATATTTAAATTTACTGAAACGACTGGGATGGAAACGAATGGCATCTTTAACAGAAGCTGGACAGAAATATACTCAATATATACCTCATTTAGTTGAAATGCTGGAAAGCAACAATATCACTTTCATTTATAATAGTGAAATTCCCAGGAAAGGTCATAGCATAAAAGGAGTAAGATCGAACTTAGAAGCTTTAAAAAGCAAAAGAGCAAGGTAAAAGAATCAGAATATAATGTATTTGCACTTTTAGACAATTTTAATTGTAAGAATGAAATAAATAAAGGTTTACTTGTTGCTTCAGGATTATAGTTGCACATGTATATAATGCAACAGCAAAAGCAGTTATGTGTGCTGCTTATCAGTTGAAAATGACAGCTGCAGAAGGGTATGTTTGGTTTTTACCACAGTGGCTAAACTCTCGATGGTATGTGGCCGATAAAGATGACAATTGTACAACGGAAGAAATTTTGAAGGTATTTTTTTCTCACAGACAAAACCTTTGTTTTTGTTTCACAGGCATACGAAATTTTATTTTCTTTCTTTTAGGCTCTAAACGGACATTTCTCCTTGGCTCACGCCTATTTTGCGCCCGATGATGCTATCATGCAAGAAAATATTACAGTTGGTGAATGGAAAAAGAAATATAAAGCTTTTACTAAACGTTGGTCAGATTACGCAGGATTTGCATATGATGCAGTTTGGGTCTATGCCTTGGCTTTTGATGAACTGTACCGACAAAATAAATTTGCTGCCTCGCAAATTCGTAGTGTGGGATCTGCGGAACATTTCGTGCGTATTATACAAAAAACGGATTTTAATGGAATTTCCGGTCGAGTTAAATTCATTTCCGGGTCGTCACGTGTAAACTCTATTAATATCCTTCAATGGGTGAATAATAAAACTAACGTTGTTGGAGCCTTTCATCCAAATGAAACAATGATTAATTCTAATATGGGCCACAGGTTAGTATTTTGCAGTGTAATTGGGAAGGCAATTATTTAATTTTATTCTGTAATCTTTTTGATAATGTATTTTTCTACTTAACTATTTCAACATTGTCATGAAACTAGATACTTATAAATTTTTTTTAGATTTATGTATCAGTTTTGCTTTATTTGCTGAATTTATAAAATTTCTTGTTTAAAAATAATGTAAGGCACACTTTTTATTTCAGATTTGAATTAAATTTATCTGCTATTGTATGGCTCACTCAAGATGGGAAACAACCCGACGATGGAGCGGAAACGTGCTTATTGCAGGCACTTGCAGATTTGTTAAACGTAAACTGCGGAGTGGCTGTGATAGTTGCAAGTGTTATGGGTTTCAGTATATTGGGAATTATCATAATAATAGCCTTTTTTATTACCAAACACAAGTGCGTAGGTCCAATATTTTCATCAGTATGTATTTTCTACTTCAAAGTACTTTAAATTCATTACTTTAATTAACTTTTTAATTTTAGATACGATAAGAAAGTTCAAAAAATACAAAAAGCCCAAGAATTAATGAAATCTTTAGGCTTCGATTTATTAGCGCCTAACCTTAGTGATTTAGATAAATGGGAAATGCCGAGAGATCATCTTGTTATAAATCGAAAACTGGGAGAAGGTGCTTTCGGAACCGTTTATGGAGGAGAAGCTTACTTTTGTGATAAGGGTTGGGTTGCGGCAGCGGTAAAAGCATTAAAAGTTAATTCAACAACGGAACAAAAATTAGACTTTTTGAGTGAAGCTGAAGTAATGAAGAAATTCGATCACAAAAATATTGTAAAGCTTTTAGGAGTTTGTACTAAACAAGAGCCTGTGTATACAGTGATGGAATTTATGCTGTATGGAGATTTAAAGACCTTTTTACTGGCCAGAAGACATCTTGTAAATAATAAAAAACTGCATGAAGAATCTGATGAAATATCGAGTAAAAAATTAACGATGATGGCTTTGGATGTTGCGCGAGGATTAAGTTATTTAGCTCAGTTAAAATATGTACATAGGTATTGGATTCTTGCTTTGAAATGTCATCTCTTTAAATAAAAATATTTTATTTTAGAGTCATCTTCAGATTCATGTTTTACTTTTTTTGCAGGGATATAGCAAGTCGGAATTGTTTGATTAATAATGCCAGGGTGGTAAAAATAGGCGATTTTGGCATGACTAGATCGATGTTTGAGAATGATTACTATAAATTTTCAAGGAAGGGAATGATGCCCGTCAGATGGATGGCCCCAGAAAGTTTAGCTCTAGGAATTTTCACTCCTGCATCGGATATTTGGTCTTACGGTGTTCTCCTATACGAAATAATTACCTTTGGTAGTTTTCCATTTCAGGGACTGAGCAACAATCAAGTTATGGAACATGTCAAAACAGGCAATACATTAACAACACCAACTGGAATTAAACCTCAATTGTAAGTACCGTACTTATCCGAAGGAGTATTATTTTATTTGCTTAGAAATAAATATTAATTTCGATCGAATGTCAAGATTGTCTGAAAATATAGGACACATATTTTATTTAGTTGTGCTTAAAAATATCTAATAATGTCTTTTAATAAAAATTTTGAATAATAAAGTGTCAATGTAATAAAGATAAGAAAGGAATATAACGAAAATCGAGAGAAAGAATATTGTGAAACTTTCTTTTTGTTTCCAGAAGTTATAGTTTCTGCATTTAAAATAACTTCTTGTGAAAATTTCCAAATATTTTAAATTATTCATAAAAAAGGTTATTTAGTGTTTTAAAATTTATCTATTAATTACAGAGAATTTTTAATGAAATCTTGCTGGAATCTTGAGTATAAAAAAAGACCTCAAGCATCGGAAATAGTTGAATTTCTGGCCAATAATCCCAGACTACTTTCACCTTGTTTGGATGTTCCGCTATCGTCTGTGGAAATGGAAGACACGGGGCAATTGGAATTAAATCTTCCCAGTAATATAAGGAAATTGTCTTCAACACTAAATTCGAAAAACGAAGAAAACGATTTTGGAATAAGACACAGATCTGTATCACATGATTCAGAACCTTTTTCACTTCCAGTTCCTCCCTATTTTGACGAATCTTCCGTTTTTTTACCGAATGGTTTTACGGGACAGGGAGAAAATTGCCCCTGGATTCCATTATTGAACAGCAGTAAAAATGGTGGTGGGGAAGGTTCTTCACGATCGTCCTCAATAACCGCTGGCCTCGGAAAAATAATTACCGTCCATCGAAGTGAATCTTGTGATGATTGCGATAATAGTGAACATCGGACGCATCAAACATCTTTATGATCTTCGGCTGAAGAATAATAAATATGAATAAGCGTAAAAATAATTGAATTTCGTTAATATTTGCATGAATTTATAATTTATTTTAATTCTTTAAAAATTGAATTTATTTTAAACAATATTTTATTGAAAAAAGTGTAATTCATTCCACAGGATCCAGAATCTCCTAAAATTTATTTGAAAAAATTGCTTCTTACTTAAAGCATGATATTTTTTAACATCTTTTATTTTAAAAAAAATTTTAAGTGGAAAAGGATAATTTTACCAATTTTAGAATTTAATTTTATTTAAATTTTTTGTGGTTAAAAACGGTATTACATGTTGCAGCAATAATTTCAGATATGCAAAGAACATGTAGCTAAATGCTTTAAGAAAATTGACTGTAAAAAAATTGTTTTTTTTACATTTATGTGTATATATATATATTTATCGTATTTATTGAATTAATTATTTCATATTTATAATAAAAAAAATATATATATATAAAGTATATATATATATATACTGGAAATTTAACGCAAATCTGGTCACTTGAGCTATCAGGAAAAATTAATTTATAAATGATTTTAATCATATTTATAAAATATATAATCTAAATGCATACATATATATATGTATGTATGTATGTATCAATAAGTATACGTAGCAATTAAGTTCTATAAATTTCACAATTAAAGGAAATCAGATTTTAAAGAAGTTTGATTTTCTACTTTAAGAAAAACAAAAATGATCTCTAATGATAAATTGTGTGAAAAGATGAGTTTTTCTATAACTGCCGAAATTCTTTTAATTTTAATAATGTTTATCAGAGCAAAAATTTATTAATAAATATTTCCCTTTCGAGCTGAAATATTTAACCATTAAGCTCATTTCAGCTAAATTTTTATACTCATAATTTAGAATTTTATGCTCAAAAATGTGTTCATTATAAACATATTGGAAGTAGATTCAAAAATTATTTCAAAACTATCAGAATATAGATAGTTGTAATAATTATTTTTATTTGGATGAAGAGTGATACTGTTTCTGTAAGAATTATTAAAACGGCATTGTCTTATAAGATCCTATAGCCAGTCAGTTGTTTTACTCTAAATATTTTGTAGCTAAAATTTTTAACTTTTGTTGTAATACAAATTCAAATTAAAGATGAATGAAGTTGCGATACCTTTTTGAATTTAAATTTCTTCTTTAACAGTATAATTTTGAAAGTATCAGACTTCATATTCTTGCATCTCATATCAAACATTATTTTTTATTACTTTTTCCTAAAACTAATTTGAATATGACATTATGTTCGCTCACTTGACGAACGATAAGAATAAAAAAATTTTCTTAACTTTTATGTTAACGTTTTATTTTTAAATTTGAATGCATTTAGTTTCTTTCATCTACAAATACGGAAGGAAATTTAAAAATTTTAAATTAACAAAATTCTATTATTATAGCATTGATTTACTGAATTTACAAAGTCTAGCCTTTAGTAGTTTGCTCATGGTCTTATAATTTATCCAAATTTTTTTACATGCATTTTTATATTATTAATATACATATTTAATTTTTATTTTAGTTATGTTTGTTTCAATTGATAAAGCGCTTATAATTTCAAAGATTATATTGTTGGCATATGATCTTAAGTCGCAATTTTGATTGGCTTTTACAACATTAAATTGTTACATATTTAAGCAATCAGTTATTATGACATCAAAGTTTAGGAATAGTTCTTGTGAAAATAATAAAGAAATACATTCATACATATGAAGAAGTAAAAGTATAATAATAATAATAATAATAATAATGATGATGATGAATAATAATAATTTTTAATAACAATAATACATTAATAATAGCAAACTTTATATTACATTGCTATACTAATAATAATTTTCCTCTATATTATTATTATT
>JAOWBB010000008.1:3441169-3497271 GCA_028565995.1 Ricinus marginatus | reverse complement strand
ATTTAATTTAATTTTTTTTATAAAACTATATATCCATTAAATAAAAATACCCAAAGAAAATCTTATTAAAAAAAAAAAAGTAATATTTTAATGAAATGTTTTGAACTTCAGGAAACCAAAACCTGTTTTCAATAACTGTAGCAGATAATAAGAATTATTTATAGGATATAATCAAACTATTCACCTAAGTGAATAATATATTCCAGAATTGTAGGAATGAAATTGTAATATTTTGATTGTTTAATTCAATTACAAATAAATTTTCAGGAAGTATTTCACATTGCTAAGGTGAAATTAGATGTTTTACTGTAAATAAAAATAAATTCAGAAACTAAAGACATTTTTATATTACTTACCATGCTATTTTGTTCTGGTGGAGGCAAAGTTGATGCTCTGTAAAGCTGAAGTATTTGAGGCAAACAATCATCCACCTTTGCATAATTTAATAAAAAGATAAATTTTGATTTTCCATGTTTAAAATTATAAGGAGCGATAATATTTCCTTCCAGCATTTCTGCATACGTTGTGCATTCTACATCTATCACATCATTCTCAGTTCCTGACAATATTTGTTTATTGTGGACAATTGAAGTACAATCTTTCAATTGAATTTTTAAAACAGGTTGACTAATTTCTTGTGGATCAAATACAAGCGATTTTGTACACATTTTTAATCGTCCTAGTTGTTTCCTATTGTCGAGACATTCTTGCATATTAATGGGAAAATATAAGGAACTACTAAAGTCTTCCAAATATATTTCTCCCGGTTCTAATAAAAGTAAAGAGAACCTACAAATATCATATTAATAACAATAGTATTTAAACGTAGATAGACATAGAAAAACATGATAAAATAGAATCTCACCTAGATTTTTCCATCTTACAGATTGATTAAATCCTTTAAATTGTTATTTATAAGTAAAAAAATAAATGATTAGTGATTTAATAACATCTGTTCACAATTAATAAATAATGAGGCCTAAAAGGAACATATTTATTAACGTGTAAATAGAAAAAAAACGTGTAAGTAGTAATTTAACTGTAAATAATATAATAAGATGAGAGCATGTTCTCACTAACGGGTGCCGCCGGATATAGTTTTTATGTGTATGTATGTTACAGTAACGTGAAAAAAATCGTTTAAATATTGATATTTTCATTTCTTAAATTCTACTCAGGTAACAAGTTATTCATTATTTTCCTACAGTTTAGATTATTAAATTTTAATTTATTATTTCAATAGTTCTCATCCATCACTTTTTAAAGTTCGTAAAATTTTTAGAGAAATAATGAGCGATACAATGGATTTTGATGAGTTGCTTAATGCCGCTGAGCTCTTAGCAGCTGATACTGATGGAAGTGGAGATTTACCTAAATGGAATCGCACGATTCATCAATTAGCTGAGGCAGCTGAAGAAATGTGGACGCGGTTAGGTTCAAAAGCTGGAGGCCAAGAAAACCAAGCGTAAGCAAACTTTATCAACTTATATTAATAATAATTTCTTAAATTGTTTTTATAACAAGTTCGTAAATAATATAAATTTAAGGTATAAATTAATCATAAATTGGATCAAATAAATCTCAGGCGTTCTAAATGTTTGCTGCTTTTTAAAGACAAAATAAGTTTAATTTGTAGTTTTAATTCTTAAATCTATAACATTATTATTAATAAGAGTTTTATCTAATATAGGAATGTGTTGCTGGCACCAAAAGGAATTGATATACCACAAATGACACAAAAATTACAATCATTAAGTACCAGAAAAACATTTCAACCTTTGGAGCCTGTTGCAGATATAGATGTCAAGTCATTTCTGAAAAATGAGTATGAAAATGGCATGTTGTCAGTCATTGCTCTGAATCAAAAGCAAAGTGCTCAGAATATAAGGAAAACAACTTGGAATCATGCTAAGAAAGTTTGGCAGACAGAAAAAAACAGAATTGCTAATGCCATGCTGGGTTCAAAGGCAGCTTATTTAGATTTTGTTGTTCCTTCAGAGGAGAGTTTCATTCAAGAAGTACCATCAGCAAAAAGTATGCTCAGTCAACAAGAGATGGCTTACGCTAAAGAAGTTTCAGAATACAATAAAGCTATAATGACTGGTCTTGTTCAAACAAATTTAATCAACAATTTTTACAGTATCAGTCAAAGCTTTAATGATAAGGTTATAATTCATTTTTTGTGTGTACTATTCTTATATATATATATGTAAAATTTATTATTTGTTCTTTACATTTTCTCTCCATATAAATAGTGAAAATCAATATTCACATGTAATTAAGAAACTTTAAAATTTTGTATACTACAGAAAGTCATTGAATTATGGGAAATGTTGAAGTACATGGCAGAAATACCACCTAAACCTGTAGGTGATATTATTGAAGCTAGATGCTCTCCAGCCATTCAAAATGTTCTAACTACTCAAGCTAAAAAATATTTAGAAGAAAGGTAATAGTACAAAAAACACTGGAAATAAAATTTAGTTATTGTTTTTAAAAAAATTATCATATATAAGGCAGTGTTGTCCAAACACAATTTTTGTCTAAACAAAAACAGTTGTTTATACAGTCCTAAATATTCTCTAAATTAATATGAAATTGAGAACTTTTAATGAAAATATAAAATCAGAAAGTACTTATACATCTATAAATGCTTGAGTAAATTCATATAATTAATATAAAATTAGATTTTCAGTTCTGAATAAATTTTCTTTTTATGGAAATTCACACTTTTTAATGATTTTTAGATATGGATTTATTTTAAAATATTTATATTATAGTTCTTAATGTTATAAATAGTATTAATAATATAGTTATGTTTTAAATCTTTGTGATTAAACATATGATTACGGATCATAATTACGATTTAATATCAATAAATAATTTTAATAACCTTTCAAAAAATGAGCAAAAAATGTACAAAAAATTGTGCTGAGCTCAGTGTTGGACATAACTGATAGGCATCATTTAAAAAAACTCCTATAGTTCCTAAACTATAATGTATATTTATATACACATTACTTTATTATATCGTAATTTAAGGTATCGAACTTTTATGACAAGTGTTGTCAGTGGAAATATGCAAAAAGCAATGAGAGGTGGTATTCCTGGAACTTATCCTCTTGTAAGGAGTTTTGTTGGAATCCGAATTTCTTCCGGGTTAATGCTTGAAGATGGATTAATTGATGGGCAACCCGTTTGGCCTTTGATATATTATTGTTTAAGATGCGGCGATGTGAAAGCGGCTTTATATGTTGCACAATTGGCGGAGTAAGTATTCGAATTTTGATCTGCAACGGTTTCAAAATTGTTACGCTTATTCATATGGTTTTTTTTAGCTGGTTTCAGATACTATTTTACTTGTGAATGTTGTTTTCAGATCATCACTAGCAGAGTTTGGACAACTCTTAGAGAAAATGTGTGAAGGAAAATTAAGCCCTAAAATGGAGCAAATGGTTAAAACCCAGTATAGAAGATATATTAGGAATTCTACTGATCCTTTTAAAAGAGCAGTCTATTGTGTTATTGGTTCTTGTGATGTGAATGACGAACATAAAGAAGTAGCTCAGACTGCGGATGATTATTTGTGGTTCAAACTATGTCAAATAAGCGATGAAGATAATGCAGAAATTAGGGGAGAAAGAATGACTTATTCTCATTTGCAAAGCATTATACTAGAACAATATGGTATGACTTTTAAAATTATATCAGTTATTCCAAAAAGTAATAACGTTTTCCTAATAGTATAGTATTTTGTTGTAATGAAAATATATTGGTTTTAAATGTAATGAATCATTATTAGTTAAAAAATTTCCACTTGCTTTAATTTGAGAATTTAAAATTGAATAAATAACGTAGTATTCAATTTGTTTCTTTTATATCTTATTTAGATAAGTTTAATTAAAAATTCTAATCATTATTTCTGTATTTATCTTAAAATAGGAGAAAGCCATTATAAAGCTCATGAACAACCTCATATTTATTTCCAAATGTTAATACTGACTGGACAATTCGAGGCAGCAATAGAATTTTTATATCGAGTTGGAAAATTCAAAGTTCATGCTGTTCATATTGCTATTGCTCTGCACGAATTGGGTTTGTTGGCAGATCCTCCAAGTGTATTAGCAGCCTTGTGTAAGTGTAAAAAATTAATTTGCTTTATATAAAGTAACCTAGGCGATAATGTTATGATATCAAAATAAAATTGCATTAGTTGCACCTTGCAAGAAAGGCAATTGCTTTGTAGTATAATAAAGGTATGTTTCAATATACCACGTGAAACGTAGAACGTTTCATTATAGCTAAAATATTCAGGTAAAATAGATTTTTTGTAATTAATTTTTATAATTTGTCAATGATATATAACTCTTAAAAATTTAATTGCCTTAAATCCTAGTTGGCCATACCAACTTTGCACAGTTGAATTGCTCTTTAATTTTTCAGTAAGCACCTATTCATATTTCTTGCTCTATTTAAAATCTATTTTTGTTAAAAAAAAATATTTTTGTATTAAAATTTAACTGGCCTGATTAATTGAAATTTTCCTTTTTTTTTCAGTAACTACAAAAGATGAAGATAAGCCCCCGGCGCGAAGATTGAATTTTGCGAGGCTAATTACACTTTATGTTCAGTCGTTTCAGGTTTCGGATCCAAAGGAAGCAATGCATTATTTT
Source organism: Ricinus marginatus (assembly GCA_028565995.1). Taxonomy (NCBI): domain Eukaryota; kingdom Metazoa; phylum Arthropoda; class Insecta; order Psocodea; family Ricinidae; genus Ricinus; species Ricinus marginatus. Next base: position 3,492,598 of record JAOWBB010000008.1, on the reverse strand, counting down.
TATTTTCTCAGGTACTTTTTTTAATCACTGTTGAAAAGTTTTTCCATATAATAATCTATTTTATGAAATATTCTCAAGCAATGATTTTTGAAGAAAATAAAATTTTCGGTTTTCTCTTGTTTATCCTTTTCTAATTAACCTAAAGCAGAATAATTAGGAACAAAATAAGGTTGATTAATAAATTTTATAAAATATATAGGAATTCTGAAACCGGAAAAATTTATTTGGTATAACTAAAAAATTTTAAAAATAAATTACATAAACCAAAAAGCTTTTTTAAGAGTTGTCTTAAGGTTTGGAAATTTTTTTTAATCATAGAATGAGTGTTCTATACTTTTACAGAGATATGTATAACCATGTAGGAGAAAACATGTTTACAATATGCATTTCGGATCTCGTACAAGAAAGTAGAGATTTTGATTTGATTCTCGGAAGATTAGAATATGATGGATGTAGAACTCCTGGATTGATAGATCTATTTAAAGGATTAAAACAATCTACTACAGAAATAATACGTTATGTAGCTTCGGAATGTGAGCGCAAAGGAAATTTGGAAGATGCAGTTAATCTTTATGATCTAGCAAATGTAAATAGCATTACATATTTTAAATAGTTTTATGAAAGATTCAGTACAATTCTCTCTTCAATTGAAAAATTCAGTACAATTATTAAATTAATAAATATTGAAAATTATATAAATAAACAGTTTGTATATATATAACAGTACATATACATATTTATTTATTTTATTTTTCGGTATTTTTTAATTTGAGGAGGTAGAAAGATTACCTTAGAAGCTTATAATAGAAAAAATTTTAAATAATAATTAATAATAATAGATTCAGCTCTTAATAATAAAAATTTAAATTGTCTTAAAATGAGCATTGTCTTAACGAACAATTAAACTTAAAATGACTTACTGATAATATTTAAAATTGAAAATTTTTTTTTAAAAAGTCAAATTTTTTTATTGCTAAGAAATTTTTATTTTAATATTCGATACTCTATCTTAATGTTGAATAATTATAAGTTTATAATATATTATAATATTATATTTTAAACTACATCTAAGAAACATAATATTGAATAAAATTATCGTAATATTAAGAGAAATAAATGAAACTAAATATTATAATTACGAATACCACAGTAGAGCAATTACTTTATTTAAATAAAATAGATGTTTATTAAATGTTTCAGGATCAAGAAAAAGTCATGAGTATGATGAATATATTATTGACTCAAGTTTTAACACAAGTTAGCAAACCCGGTTCTCTTCGATCACGGATGCAGACTCTGGCACAAAATATTTCGTTGAGGTATATGGGACGGGAGTCTTCATGCACAGCAGAGACTGCTTCCGTGTTTTTTATATTAAGGGATTTAATGACTTTTTTTGATCAATATCATGCTGGTCACTATACAGAAGCTCTTAATGTAAGCTAATTGATTATTATTTTAAGGATTACTGAATTTGCACTATTTGTTCATAAAGAAATAAATTTAAAAAAAAGGATTTACTCTTTTCAGATTATTACTAAATCAAAGCTGTTGCCAATGATTAAAGAAGAAGTTCCTGAAAGAGTCGCCAATTTCAAAAAGCTTAACGATCAAGTAAAAAGGCATTTTGCTGATATTATGATCGTAACCATGAATATTTTACAAATACAGTATAATAAAGCCAGAGGTGGTGAACGTTTGTCACCTAGTGGAGCTAAGTTTGAAGAAACTTCTCGAGAAAAGGTAATCGTTTTATCTATAAATCATTTTGTGATAAATTTGATAAATCACTGTTAATATTTCAAAATATCAGTAACACTGAGTAAGTCTTGCAGTCAATATTTTTTAGGTATGATGTACGAAAAAACATTTTTTAAATTCTCATAATTTTTATAAATTTATAGTATTACACATAAAAATTATATGATTTATCACCATTAAACTTATAAAATGAGCGTTTGAGTATTTATGAAAAATTAATTTTAACTTTGACAATAAATAATAATAAAAATAGATTAAAAAAGAACTGATTTATATTATTTTTTCAGCAACAATTATTAACATATATAAGAGAAAAAGCTTCTGCAATTACAAATTTTGCAGGATCCATTCCCTACAGAATGAAAGGTGATACAAACAGTCGTTTAGTTCATATGGAAATTTTAATGCATTGAATACAGTTATAAAAGAAGTGAGAATCATATTGTAAAGCAGAAAAATTTAATACTATTTGTTCAACTTTATATTGCTCATGTGAAAGTGAGAATAGATCTACTTTATTATTTCTATGAAAGAAAATGAAATTTTGATAATAAAAATCAGCATGGAATGTTTTTTTTTTAATTAAAGAAAGTTTTACAATAATAAAAATTTTTAAATCTTTTATTCAAAGCAATATTGCAATAATTATGCTATTCTTCAAGATTCTTAATTTTTAAAATATCTTTCACTACTTTTACTATTTGAATATATATTTTTCATGAAAATATCAAACTGAAAAGCACTAATTTATATGGAGTGAAGGATTCCATTAATACTTCAATTCTATTGGACTTATAAATGGATTTATTGTATTGATGATACTTGAAGTGACTGGCCAACATCAATTATATTTCCCTCCTTCATCTAAAAAATTATTTCTGAATAAATATATAGACTGACATCATAAAAATATATTAGAAAATTAAATGAATGTTTACCTTTAATTAATAATTTGAATCTCAAAAGTGAATAATATATACCCACCATTCGATAATAGAGAAACATTTCCTTAAAAACACTGAAATCTGTTAGTGTAAATAAGACTTCAAAGACTTGGCCTTCAAGATTATCTTTCCTTTTCCTATAATAATAAATTGAATAAATGATATTTAGTTTGAGATGGAAATTTAATGTTCAAGTATTGTTTAAAAACTTAAAGATTTTTAAATTTTTTTCACCAAATTAAATCATAACTGACTATTACTATTATTATAGGTTAATGCAAATAGATTGGATGTATTTCAAATTAGTTAAGTTCTTACTCTAGTTCTGAAATAAAAGTTTCCATTTCAAAATTAGGCACCAACTTCCTGAGATATCTTGTTATAAATGCTTCAATTTCATTTGTCTGAAAGAAAAAATTTTATATTAATTTTTTATATTTTTTTTTTAAAATTTGAATCATCAGTTTAGCAAAGGATTAAAATTAAAAATTAATGGTAAGTAAGATATTCTTAATAATTAAATTTTTAAAGCTAGAAGTTGGCATAAGTATATAATTTTTGAATGGAATAATGATTTATAACAAACACAAATTGCTGAAAAGTAAAATAATTTTAATAATGAAGATTTTGCTTTCACATATAATTTTTTTGTCCTGGTTTTAATGATTTATAATGCATGCAAAAATGTTTTTGCATAAAAATTTTATATAAGTTTTTATATAATTTTATATAATTCTTTATTCTCAATTTTATATAATAATCAAAAAATTTTCACTTACATATTCCATAAAGATGTTCATATATTCATGTTTATTTTCTTCATTATCAATAAATTCTTCCCAGTATTTTTCTAAAAAACTTAACTGAAGTTCATGAAAATTTTCATCTGTAAATAAATTTTACCTCATTTTATTAGATAATCTAAGTTAAAAGTGAACGTAATACAATAATGTCCTAAAAGTTATTAAATTAATTTCAAGAGCCTACCTATTAGCATGTCTTCTATATGTCCGATAACAACGTCGAAATCGGCATCTCCTTTTTTAGGTATATCATCTCGAATATCTGAACTATTAGCTTCGTGGTTGTCATACGATGTTTTATCATCGTCAGTAAATAAATTGATATTCTTCTCAGAAATGTTGCACTCATCGGCAAATTTCTTGCGGAGCAGCGGAGTATCAGAATCACAGGTCTCTAAAAATGGCATAATTTTCTAAGGAGAAATTGGATCGCTTGAAGCCAAATTATAAACACTTTGCGATGAATCTTCATCTAGAAGTTCGAAAAGCCATTGTCCCTTTCATCAACTAAAAAATCAACTAATATGGAAAGCGACTCTTACAAGTTTTTTCAATGACTTCTCGGACGATACATGTATATATTTTTTGAAGAGATAAAATCCTTTAGATATTGAGGAAATATAATTAATAACGATACCTGTTACAATTGACATATCTTTGTTGAAACCAGAAAGGATCGAATTATAACTTTGTTAAATAAAAGCCATTGTCAAACTAATACGGAATCGTTGTTTTCAATTTCTGTCGTCATGGTAACGGGTCGCGTGACGCCTTTCATTTCCGCATGAGATCGCTCGAGTTCAAATTTAGCAGTAACTATTTCCGTAATCTTTATTTCCACTTCAGCCGGGCGAGCTTGCTCCAAATACTATTACGTGGTTAACACAAAAAGGTTAATTCTTTTGCAAAAGAAAGGATTTCCGTTTTTAAACCGTGAAATAAGTAAACTTTAATCCACGCTTTTATTCCAGGAATAAAAAAGAAAAGTTATGAAAATTTAAAGCAGCTATAAAGGGACAAAATTTATATTAAAATTTAAGGAGGCATTTGAAAAGCGAAGAACTGTAAAAATTATTATAAACTTTGCATATTTTCGAAACATTAATATTTGCGTTACAACATTCGATGATTTTTTTATTCGTTTTACGTTCGCTGTAATATTTTTTTGAACACACTAAACCGTCTCCAACTGTCTCGTTGCTTATTTTTCGAGTTTTTAAAAAGCGGTGATCGTCATATTTTGGTCCATATGATTGCAAGTGAAATACTAAAAGCCCTCTGAAACTTTAGCCACTATTCATTTTCGGGAAATTAGGCAGATTTATATTTTACGCTTCAGGTAAGATATTTGAAATAGCGTAATACATATTCAAACATATCCGTGAACAACATTTACCTTGGGATTTGTTTTCCTTTTTTTTCTTCTTTCTTTCTATTAATATTTAGATTACGTAGAAAGATACATTTATGAGATTAATAAGTCAATTTATCTGAACCAATAGAATTCGGATTATGTCAGTAATGACAGAAGAAACAGACAATGGCATCGCAGTGAGATCCTTTCTTTTCGGCTTAAGAATTATTCATTACCATTTATCGCAATGGTATTCGAAATTTTTCGACCCGCCTCACGAACGAGCGCTTACATCAAACATTGAAATCAAATTTCAAAATATCACATCTAAACGCCGTCAAAACCGATAATTATAAATTCGGCACGGCCTTCCAAACGTGAGCTAACAGATTTTTCTGATGCTTCGTCCATTACAGAGTAAAAGTGTCTCCAAGTCGTTCCGCATGCGCGGATGATCGGGAGCGTCATCCGCGAATCTCGAGCCGAGGGGGATTCCGGAAGCAGCGCTTCGATTGAATTCGGCTTTGGGGGAGAAAGCGCGAACCGAACCCCTGAAGCCGAGCGTCGACCCCTTACCCAGTCATCCCCCTCTCCCGGAAGGTGCGGCAATTGAAAATACCACGCGAATTCGGCGCCGAATCCCATTTTCGAAAATATAAAAACAAAATTAAGTTCGGACGAGGAAAATACAGTGGAATATAATGTACAAATGAATTTGAAGGAAGAATATTTTTAAATCAACTTTCGCTTTTTCTTAATTTGTTAATTTCGTAAAATGCGGCCGTGCCTGGCCCCATCCGAGTATTCGAGATGTCAATGCAATTGACAAATACGTGCTCGTCCGCAGGTTATCATTTACCGAAATTTGATTATTAAGAACCATAAAATAATTTGTTGTTAAGTTCAGAGGTCTCGGAAAAACGTGACGCAGCATTACAAACGTTAAAAAAGCGCCCGAGACCGCATCATCCGATGCTGTGCCCGACGAGGGAACGAAACAAAAGTTTAAAGGGGGGGGGGCGGGGGCAGAGGAATGCCGCACGTTCTTACTCGACACCGATTTTCGACACCGGCGAAATGGAGAATGAATATCGCCAATGACAATTTATTAGGATTACTTGCGGATGAATTACAGTTCTGGTAGGGCAACGGTGAAGTTGCATTAGGAACAATGGTGAGGAGTTAATTTACGACGGTGGCCCACCCGTCGTCGGGTAATGCGATTATGTTAATGGCAGATGACCCTCGGTAGATAATATTGTGTGCTGCGTAAATTGATTTTTAAATCGTTTCGGAGCTATGGCGTGACGCACCCCGACGCAGGCCACATCCATCAACTTCTCCGTGGATAACGTGGTTTTCGGTTGCTTTCGAAAGTTCTTTTGGGAGAGGCCTTCGAAAAACTGGCGCATTCACGGTCCGTTCCGGGGGCATTTAAGGAGCGATTTGTCTGCATTGCACCCGTAATTTACTGCCTCGGAGGACGCGTTGCTCCTGAAAACGCCGACAATTTCATCGGTTAGGGCACAAGCGCTACTCTTTCACGGTTACAAGGAGGCGGCCTCCGGACTCCTCGTATACGTCAGCAAGATGTTCGAAACGAGTTCCCGTAATGTCTTTAGTTAAAAAAAAAAAAAAAAGATTTATTCTCTTCGGTGCCAGTGAAGTAGACCGACCATTAGGCAGAACACGTTTTTGCCGAATTTGTAGTTAAATGTAATTATTTTAAAAATAAAATAGATTATTTTGATAAAATCGGGTAAAAAAATACGAAAATATCACCCGCGTCAGTTAATCAACTGCAAAAATTTTATTTGAGTCACACAGAGCAAAGACAGATTAAAGCAAAGTGAAATATGATTCAAAACTGAGGAATGAATAAACATTAGATCAGTATGGACGATGAAACTGAAAACAGCAGCTTTAATACCATGATCGCAAAGAAAATTTTAGAAATTCTGTCTGTGTTAATTTATTACGCGTTTAGCAGCACCGCTAGCGTGTGGGGAGATTTTGATTTTCTTGAATAACGGACGAATGGTAAAAGTTGTACTAAATCACACAGAATATATTCGAAAGATTTATAACCTTTTATGCTGGCTGTGACTTTAGCAGTTGGTTATAATTGATAAAAATTCAGTGTGATACAAAGCGAAACGGTTTCCATTTACGTAACGTCCAATAACCAAAACCAACGAACATGAGGCTGCTAATAATTTCGTGGATGTAGATTTAACACTGTAAACATATATAAATCTTCATTTAAAGATTTCAACTTACTAATAAATTTTTTTTTTCGCATATATATATGTATATATATATGGTAAAAAACGTGATCGAGGAATAATCATTCAATAATAGCAGACTCTCAAATACACTTTATTTTTTCTTTGGATTTGATTACAAGTCTATTAACTTTTTTATTTGCAAATTTGGCTTTAATGAACAACTGACCGTTTATGACCGTAAGAATACGTGTGGAGCAAAAAAAATAAATTTCCTTGGGAACCACAGGCAACCGTTTCATTTTTTAAAAAGTCCATCCTGAAACTGGGATTTTTTTTTCTTTTTCGAAATTTAGTTATTTAATCTGTTTACCTGCCGAGTTACAATAATGCTGGTTGAACACTTTTACGATGCACGCTCAGTTTTCTTTCAAAATTTCTTTTTGCCGAATCGCGGCAAAATCAGTTAAATTTCCTGCAAAAGATGCTTCGTGTTAGTGTCACATTTAGTCAACCTTCCGCGTAAGCAGAATTAGATTTGCATTATGCAGTTTGTTACAGCTAAATGTTTCGCTCTCCGGGAGCTAGCGTCAAAAATCGTGCGTGAAACTTTTGTTTTTCTTTTTAACGCCAAGCTTCAAGCGCCCATCAAGTTTTATGGATTAGAAGGATGGTAATTGCATGAATATTTCCACAAGGAAGATGCAGTTACATCGAAGCGGAAAAAGAAAAAAAAAATCCGATTCCGTTTGGTGTGACAAAATCCGAAATTAAATTCCTTAACAGAAATGCTGCCGTTCACTGCTTGCGATCCGCCGGCTCGAGCTTTTTCCGTATTTCGTCAAAGGGAAATCAATTTAACCGTGGCGGTCCGTGGATGAAAATCTTCTTTACGCGAGTATTTCATAACATGCATCAAACATTCGCAAAGTTTTTAGCGACAGGCTTCTTTTTCACGCTTAAAACTCCTGCGCTTCTCCATTTCACCGTTTACCGGGAGACGCATTCAAAGGCTGAATAACGACGGAAAGTGACTGAAGCCGGACCAAGCATTTGTGATGTATTCGGAAACGGAAAACGTACCATAATCACCTCCGTAAAAAACAAAAAAAAAAAAAAATCATTCAACATACGTTTTTTTGGAAGGTTCGCGCCCCGGATGGGATTTCCTTCGCTAAATGAATGAATCGGAAGAAGGGTTTTTAGTGAAAGACGCCATATTGACAACCGTTCATCGCGTGCCTGGAGGAGGTAACTTCGAAGAAGGAAGGACAGGTAAATAAGAGGCGTGTCCTGAACAATGATTGGCTGAAATCATTTGTTATCTCGAAGCATCACGAGTTTTTTCAAAGAAGCGATTAGTGTTAGTTCGCCTTCTGTATGGAAAAATTCGTTCGGGGAACTCTCAGGGATGCTCGCAGGGACTCGCGAAAAAGTTAAATTTACCCCGTAAGTCGCCGACTCAATTTTTCGGTGAAGTTATTTTTTAAAACAAAATACCGAATCCTATGTTCGATGCGAAAGGAAAAGGGAGACCCGATGAAATGGATTTAACGACGCGACAGCGACCGGTGCCTTGCGAAGACAAAACTGGACGTTTGGCTAAATCCATATTCTCAATTAGGAGTCTGATGGAAGTTGGCGAGGACGGGCCCGGACTAAGTTTCAAATCCCGTCACATCACCGGTAAAATTAAATTAAAGATATTTTAATTTTTCTCCTCGTATTTATTGAAATTGGCGGTTTCACAACTGTCCCGGTCGGTATGATCTTGAAGAGCGGAATTGCATAATGCGACGCCGAATTGCAAGCGCTTAGCGGCTCCTCGATAAAGGAGCAGCTCGATCCCTTTTGACGCTGTTCTAATCGGTGAAGGAAATCTAATAAGGGTAACACTTTGTAAAAAAAGGGCAGGAAAAAGATTTTGCCGGAGATTATTATATAAATGAAGAGCACAGATTACAAAAAATTAAATTGGATTTTTTTTTTGTGTAAAAAAAAAAAAAGAAAGAAAGAAATAATGGCCATATGTGGTGGAACAAATTTCATTGGTGCAACCATGAAAATCTGTTAGAATGATACGTTATCGGAAGCAGAGAAATGATTTAGTTTACTCATGTACTTTTGCGGTTTTCGAGGAGCCAATTTCACTTCGCTCGTGGATTGTTTTTAGTCAATTTATCATTATTATAAAATAATTTTATAAATGAAACAAGAACAGTGGATGAGGGAAAAATGATTTTCGGATTTATCCGTTCAGAAAAGGGGAAAACTAGTTTCTTGCCCGTTTAAGTAAATCCGTGTACGGTACCGCCTGTAAATGTATTAAGACGTTAAAATTTCATCCAGTTATTAAATATTTTTATGGTAGCGCATTTGTAATGTTTTCCTTGTAAAGCTGTATTTCAAACAAGCCGGAGTTTTTGCTTCTTTCTGTCACAGCGTTCTTTTATTAAAAATATTGCCGTTTTCTGAGTATTCTTGTAAATTTTATTTTGATCGCCCGGCAAATAGTCAAGTCACTGTTATGGTTCTTCTGATTTATACAATGTCAAAGGTTTTAAGGGGTAGTTAGATGTTCGCCCTTTTTCAACCTAATGAAATGAAGTCAGTGCAAACTAACGGAAAGGTAGCTGCAAAACATTTCACTTAATGAATCTTGTTTTTAAACCATTTAATGTGTCATAATTTTTATGATTTTGTCACTTCGGCTGAAAATTTCTTCTTCAATTATTAATAAAAAATTTAAAAATCTGCCGCAGTTAAATATTACTATAATTACTATATAACTTATTACTGTAATAAAAATATTTACTATAATTTCAATTATGGCAATCTTGCGTGAAAGCAAAATATTATATTTTCGTAATAATAAATATATTTTATGTAGTAATAATCCATCTCTTCAGATGTGAAATGTAATATTATAAGATACGTATCGTAAACTCTGGACAGAATGAAATTTTGTGTCTTCCGCATTCTATATAATATTTCTTTATTCTATGCGAAATATATGGCAGAACTGCAATATCGTGATTTGGATATAAAATACAAGTTGCTTGAAAGTGAGGAGTAAAAAAAAAAGGAAAAATTCATTCTTTCGATTTCAGCTAAATTTTCCTGAATTCTACCATGAGGGTGTTCGATGGAGAACAGGCTACATCGGACTGTATATTATAAAAAAAAATATTTCCATCAGTAAGGATGCGGGTTATGAAACCATTCTTTCGATTCAAAGCCGTTGAGCATTTTCGTGTTCATCTAAGTGATCTAAAGGAAATGAAGAAAAAAAACCAATTTAATGAAGCAGAAACCAAAGGTAGAGGGCATAAACTTTTATAAGAAAATGAATGTATTGTTGCGGCATAAAATGAGAAAAGCAAGAAAACTTAACAGTTTTGCGTGAAGAACAATTTTAACCAACTTAATCATCTGTAACATGCGACAAAAGTTACACTGCTGACAAATGGGTTTAAAAAATGAAGCGTCCGAAATAAAAAATGAAAGTAAATTGTTTAAGTCACCATACAAGATGACCATTTTATAAATTGCCACCACACTCGCGACTGCGGGGAGGAAACACAAAAAAAGGAACGAATTTTTTCGTTAAACACTTGACAATATTGGGACGGAGAATCGAAAAAAATTAGAGTGCTACAAAAATGTTAAATGTATCGAAGAAATGTTTAAGAAAAAAATGGATATTTAGACGGAGATTGCATGTCCATCGAATCGTAGACAATTTTTCATAGTCCGGAGTCTCGAAAAAGTTGTTTGACGTTTGATAATTGGGCTTGCAGCTTTCATATCAGGACTCGTTAACATTAAAATATAATCCTTCTTTGGTTTTTCGTTTTCAAGTCCGCCGCAATTTGCCGATGGCACGTAATAATGAAATTAAATCGCATCTCCAATGGGTTTTTATTGGGCTCCTCTCATTATCATCCTCATGCCGTATGCGCGGGTAATGAGGTAAAGGTGTGTCCATACTCAAATCTTCAAATTTGCATATCCTTTCGATGTGTCGAGGAAGACAAACCGAGAATGAGTTTTGTGGCTGATAAATTAATGCCCTTCTCGCGGTGTCTTTTCATTTAATTTCCTTCCTCCGCCCTTCCTTTCATAGCCGCCATGAAATAACGAACGTTAAATAGAAAGCGGATATCAATATTTTATTCTATTATCCCTTTGATCTGTAATTCCCGACCGAATATTAGAGGAACAAAATAAACGCTATTGATTTATTTATTAAAGTTTATATTCGAATAAGATGCTGCGAGCTCGATTCGCGGGATAAATACATCAAATTAATAACGTAAAAAAAGTGAAAATTTATTTTGCATTGCACGGCACTGCATTTAACCTTAGGGGAAGTATCTAGGAAATAAATGTGCGACTCTTTGAATAGCTATGTCGGTTATCGCAGGTCAAAAAAATGACAAATTCCTTTTGAGCATTTAAGAATTGCATTTGTATTTCATTATATTGTCATTAGAAATAGGGTTTGCATCTAAAATGGACGAAGCTCTAACCTTTTTAACCTTAAATTTTTTTATCAAAACAACCAAACGTAATGAAAATTCCATACTTGAAGCAGAACGTCGGCCGTTGTAATAAAAATTCGAGTCGAGAGCTTTGCCTGTCACCTCGTTAATTATTAGCTTATAAAGCAAATTGATTTATTAAAATTAATTTTTATTTAAAACTCGGTATAATTTTGTTATCCAACAAATGAACGATTCGTGCATCTACCGAATTAAATGATTGTTAATAATTTTTATTTTCATTTCACGTACAGACGTTAATAATAATTCATAAAATGGCGATAAATTTTGGCCGCCTCCGCTTTATCCGAAAAATTTTCAAATTTCCATGTTGGCAAAAGAATATTTCGGTTTGATTTTTCCAATAATTAATGAAAACATTGTAATTAACATCCAATTAAAACAATTCAAGTTTTGTAACACCAAGCGATTATCGGAGGTAGCGAGGCGAATCCTCTTTGTTTGCCGGGCTAAACCAAATTATGACTTCGCCTAGAGAAGGAAGAGGCGGGGAAAAGAGACGAGTGGGGAAACCCAAGGAGGGGATTATTTGATTAGAATTAATCTGCGTGCACGACGCTCTTCATTTTCATTATCGACAGCATAATCGGGGTTGGCTGCCCTGCCAACAAGATGCGTCTTTCAAAAAGCTCTCACGAAACGCACGTCGTGTGAGCCGTCCCGTACATGCTATTTATATTCGGCCGTCGATTACGGTTAACAAATCTCTGTGAAAACGAAATTTTCAGTTTTCGGCATCTTCACCGTACGCCTACGGTAAGGAAATGATAAAAACCGTTGTTTAATAGTAATCTTAAACATCACAGCATTACTTTCTTAATATTTAGTCTTCAGTGTGGGAAGACAATACTTATATATTCATTTTTATACAATTGCAAGTTTATATTTTTTTATTATTAATTAAAAGAAGTTTAGCATCCAAATCTGAAAAAGAAAGAAATAACAAACCTTAATTTCTTTATGCTATTGGAATGTTAAGCGATAAGTTTTAAGGAGAAAAACTAGACTGAAGATTGTTGAAAAGAAAATTAAGAATGTTTTATAATACGAAATTTACCTTTTGTAATTTAATAATGAAGTAACTGTGGCCATGATTGATGAGAAATGTAATTGACTGAAAAACTAAAAAAAAAAAAATCCCATATTTAATTTTTAACTGTGTTCTATTTTATTCAAATCTTAATTTATCAAAACCTTACATGATAATCATAAAATTTGATGATACTGTGGAAGTAATACATGAAATTATCTCATCGGTAATAATTCTGCATGAATTAATATTCATGGAACAAATAGTATTATACAAAAAAACTTTATGTTTCTTTTTGCCAAGCTCGTAAATGTTTCCTGAGGCTTTTTATATCATTAAACTTTTAAAAGTTTAGAGAATTTTCCGTTCAAGTACAATCCAAATGAATTTTTTCATTCTGCTTTTGAATTGTATGGGTTATGTTTTATATGAACATTTTCCTTTACCTTTTATTTTATTGCCCTCATACAAATACTTTAGTGTAATTATTAATATGTTCATTTCGAATCGAATAAATAGCGACCCAGTGTTCTTTAAATCATAAATTATATAACCATAAAATGTCACATTGTTTACAATTTAAGAATTTTATTTAAAATTAATCTCTTACAAATAGTTTTATGCCCTTCTTTTATAATCACTCATATTAATAAGTTATACTTTATTTTTATTCCATTTTATTTGAAAGGATGGACTTTTAAAGGTCTATCCTGTTCTGCATCCTGTCTTCGCCTGCTTATTATTCGCTAAAATCCACTTTGATTCAGAAACTGCTGTTAGATGTCGGATGATGAATGGTTCTTGGTTATAAATAAACTTGTTTTACATTAAAAAGCTATAGTTATAAATTAGGATCAATTAAAGTTTAGTAACTGCTAAACGATTGGTGATAAAGCATAAGAAAGAATCGTTTGCTGTATATAGGTAATTTTTTTCCTACTTTTTTACACAATGTAAATTTTAAAACTAAACCCGTTTATTTGGGAGAATGAATTTAAAAAAAAAAATTTTGTCCTTTATTTTCGAAGAAAAATTCCTCGTTGCGCGAATTTTACATATCTGTAGCCCTGATCTGAAGCATTATATCCATAAACTTCGAAATAAATGTTTATGGTCGAGAACTGTGGCATTATTTAATTACGTTCAAACTTTATTACTCTTCGGCTTAAGTAAATTTAAGAGAGACTTTTTTGTAAAAATTTCAAACGTTGTTTTCCAGCAGACGCAATAGGTATTAGTTCATCCCTAATGCGAGAAACAAAATTCTCCCTTTTTTTGAATATCTCCGAGGGGAAGTGGACGCTCATATAATTCAAGATTTAACTAATACTGCTGTATCATAAATAAAATTTATTTAATATGGACTATTTAGGTTTTTTTAAATATATATGTATATAGAAAAAAAATTTATGACTATCTTAAAACGCTTAGAACATCATTATATTTTATTAATTTTGTTAACTGAATTTATATATTGTATTTAGAAGTTATGTTTTTATGACTTTTCAGTGTTCGTGCGTTCCTAAAACTATAAAACCAAGGTCAGTTTAACCTTATTAAATTACTTTAATGTTTGATTATTTAAGTTACATAATTAAATAATTATTTTCGCTAGTTCAGTTCTCGTAATATTGATCTTTATTTACTTTTATATTTCATGTTCAATTTCCTTTTGCGTTATATAATGCAGAGGCATTATATTTTAATAAGACCTACCTCAATTTACGCTTTTACGCAATTATGCCTTTGGTTATTTTACTGAACAACACATAAGGATGAAATTGGTGAATTCGATCACTGAATAGGTATTGTCGCCCTGACATGAATCAGTCTTTCCCCGATCAATTTCACATTCAGAGTCGTTATGTCCATGGATAATAGACGGATTCAGTGCCCGTGATCGACAGTCTTGTTTTCATTTATTATTCTTCAGGTTATCACATTTGTTATTTGTTGTTTCCGTTATGCGCGCCGCATAACATGTAAATTGTTTGAAACTTCCTCATAGTGACCGAGGCGAAATGGCGTAATGAAAAAAGCAATAAACCTCGCGATTTTAATTTTTACTCGGCGGGAAGTGCAAATGTATTATTCCGCTTTACAGAAATGCGACGTGTGAAGCACTGTCGATATATTTTAATCCGTGTGAGGTAATTTGCGAAAAATTTTCACCGTTTACTCTTTTTTACCGACTAAGAATTCTCTAGTCTTAGCCTCTGGATGTGCCCTGAGAAGCAAATCCTAAGGCCTTCACTCTTTCATGCCGGCATACGATTTATTCTCCATTCCAAACAGCCACGCGAAAACAAATAAACGAGCTTTTACTCGGCGGATTTCAAAGTTTTAATGCTTCTTCTTTTTCTGTGTACATTACTAATTGATTGTACGCGAAAAGAACAAGTACTTTTTGCTATTTTTCTATATTGCAGAATTTCCGTTCAGTTTTTGTGATGGTCGCTGGCTTATTAAACGATTTTCACGTTTGAACATTCATTTGCCGCCGATATTGACATTAATTTACACATTCGGTTCTCGTGTGTCGTAAATTGAATTATACAATATCGTCGCAGATTATAAATATTATTAGCCTATAACAGATGATCATCGAATGGCGAGAATTTTAAACAAACTACTTTCATGGACCTGCAGTTCCATAATGGGTTGGGTAATGCTAATCTTAATTCCAAACCTGTTTAAATGAGTAAAAAAGCACTTAATCACGTAATGCAGATGTCTGACAGTTTGCTCGAAATCCAAATATAATAATAATAATATAAAAATAATTTGAAATGAAAATTTTTACTACAAATTTTTTAAATATGCAGATTGCACTAACGGGTATCAAATTGTTTCACATTTGTGGACGTTTTCGGCAAAAATTTTTCGCATTAATTTTTTCGCCAAAATTTCATCGATTCTTATTTCAGGTATAAAGAATATAACCGATCCCTTCGGGTTAGTTTTCTTCGTTTAAAATTTAAAACTTACAATTGTTAAATATTAGACAACATTAATTTTATCCATCCCTGTGGGAAAATCAAAATGTATCAGGAATTCCTTAATTAGTGTAGAGATGTTTTCAAATTAGCCGGTTCGGTTGTTAACAACCGAAAATATAATACACCCATGGCTGTTGCCGAATATTATTCCGTATAATTTATTGGGCAGTAACAAATGAGAAAAATATTGCACTGTGAGAACGGTCGATGAGAGAAAAGTATAATGTTCATGAAATAAAGAGACTGAAATTAATATAGCCGGAGGAGCAAAAAAAATAAAATAAAATAAAAATCTTACGTCCTAATTTTTTATTTGGTTAACCAATTAGGTACGGGCGGTTTGGTTCGAAAGCCTAATTAAAATATAAATACATTGTTTTTAAATGTATTGTATTTCAAACTACTATATGATGTTTGTTTTATGCTCAATTGATTTATGAATGTTTACGAAGGTTTGCGTGCCTTCTGCCCCTTTATTAATTTTTTTCCTTTGCCCCAACGCTAGAAAACAAACCCCACGTGAAATAGAGATTTGTACTAATATAATGGAGCACCACTAACCAAGTATGACTATTTTAATAGGTAAATTCGGAATATTTAATTCTTTTCATCTGCGAAATGAAAAATAGTTGGAAACTTATTCTTATACAAACTTCACACACGATACCACAGATTATAAATATAACCAAAAATAAAAGATTCTCATTATGTTCATGCTCAAAAATCCCAAGAAACATATTTAAATCACAATTTGATTTACCGATGCAATATCCGTAATATTCTTTTATTCAGTGCAAAAATTTAATTGTTCTCTTAAGTTACATTAACCGGTAATTAAGATTTTTGTTTCTTATTTCAAAGTAATCTTTTGCGGATGATATTTCAAAGGCA
This sequence comes from Ricinus marginatus, assembly GCA_028565995.1. Lineage (NCBI taxonomy): Eukaryota > Metazoa > Arthropoda > Insecta > Psocodea > Ricinidae > Ricinus > Ricinus marginatus. Next base: position 3,476,026 of record JAOWBB010000008.1, on the reverse strand, counting down.
ATAAAAATTGGGCAATTTATCCAAAATTGAATTCTAAACGCAACATAAAATAATATTGTTATTGAAACTATAAAAATAAATAATATTTATCTAAGAAAATTCCATTAGATCTTATTTAAAGCTGTCGTGCTTCACGAAGCTAACAAAACATAATTCGAATTCATTGTTTATATCCGTTTGATGATTCAAATTTTAACTTTCTTTTAGGACAGTTAGGAGATCTAATTGCATGTTTCACATTCACAAATCACATTTTCTCATGCAGCGTATATCACAAAAAAATATTATTTACGTTATATTTCGAGGTGATTCTGGGAGGGATCTGATACATCCCGTAAACGCCTATGCGGAAACAGCGCAAAGCATATAAAAACGCTTTGTAAATAATGCTTTCTTAAGGCGCATTTATCAAACGTGCTGTTGCGACTGTTGGCATTCTGCGGTGGATGAGGAAAACTTGTTATTTGTCCACAGCCTCCTATTTATCTAAAAAATGATCCGTGACCAAAAGTTTTGGGGGTGGGGAGGGGGAACGATCCCCGAGAATAAGGCTTAATAAAGATTAACTTTATACTAACTGGAGTCATAACATACGGACATGTGTAAAGATTAGTAAAATAGAATGTTGAAAGTAAATAAAAAGTTATAAACAAACCCATTAAATGTCACTTATAGGGAAAGCCTATTTTTAATTTGTATAATGATAGGATCAGTTCAGAAAAAAGTGGAAACAGAAGTCAAACAAGAAATTCCAGACAAATTGAATAATAATTTCGATGAGGAATCAGTGGCGACCGATGGGAAAAGTGTGGTCGTCGACTGAAAAATGGTAAAACAGCGTCACTGAGTGCACCGAATTCACTTGTAGAGAGGACTTTTCGCACGATTCGCAAACCGTCCGCGAGCTTTTGGCCACTCTTAAACGTTCCCAGCGGGATTGCCGTAAATGGGAAGGAATAAAATTTCTTCGTCCCATTGTAGTCCCTTTCAAATTCCATTTCCTACCCGTAAGAGTAAGACCACGCGCCAAGTCCCGATAAACTCACTTCCATTAAGAGGCTTATAAATCAAATCGTTTTCTGTTAACATTCTTTGTGGACACGTTTTGTTAATTTAGATTTTAGACCCTCCAAGTATAATCATTATTATTATTACAATATTAAAATAGATTTTTTTTTAAAAGCTATGTGCCATAAACATACCCGACTGGGCGACAATTATCTTTACTACTTGTCAAAATCTGTCAAACTTTTTTACTCTTTAGCTCTCTTATAATTGATACCCGAACTTTGAGCTATCCTCAACAAAATTTTTATTTATCCTTTCTTACGTGTAACGTAAATTGAATGCGATAGGACGAACTTGAAAAAAAAAACCGGTTTAAAGTAAACCTACTTTTTTTTTAGAGAGGTGAATTAACATGTTACGATGTTTTTAAAACGAAATCGGCCATTTCGACTGCAAAAGGGATTATTTCAGAAATTTTACCGGAAATATGTCAAAGTGAAAATTTTTAATTTTAAGCAAATCTTCCGGATATTTTGAGTTGCTTTTTCGATCATCTAATGACGGGGTTTGGATTTCTTTTTCTCAAGATCCGAACCGGGTGAGTTTAGCCACCGAAAGGCACAGGAAGCGAAAACAAAGAACGTCACTATACGGCGACGCAAGTTATACTTTTCGTGTTGATTGTAAAGAAAATTAGCTTTTGTTGCAGACTGAAAATCCGAATACAAGAAATAATACCGCGTTTTTTTAATTCCGACTCGAGGCAAATGTTAAACATTAAACATCAGACGCGAACAGGACGGTCGCAGCTACCCAATATTGGAGGGTTGGTGTGCGGGCTCATTTTCCGTTCCCCGGCACGATTCGGTTGCCAGGTCTGACGGAGGACGCAGGCGGAGATTGGTGCTTCGCTCCGGAACGGTTCAAGGTACGGGGAACGGAGCAGTTTCTCTGGAATTATTAAAATTATTATAGAAATTCACGAGAGAACATATTGCACGGTATTTTGGCAGTTTCGGAGAAGATGATGAAATGCCGGAATTTTTCAAAGATTTTGTCAAAGGGGCATATTTTGACTTCGTTACGATCCACTGGTTCCGTTGGAGCAGTCAATGCGAACAGAAGATAAAAAAAAGGATTAATATTTTTGTAAAATCATTACATTTAAGGAGAATCCAATTTCAATCGGCCTGAATAAACATCGGGCCGTGTCTAATTCATAGATTTGATTTGAAATTATTTAGAGTTATCTCATTATCGCGTCCGTTTCTGCAGCATGGTAAAGGGGCGGCCGCTGCTTTTTTAAACGAGCCCGAATGACAAGACAAATCGCCGGAAACGAATTTCGGGCAGTTCACATGCGGGCAAATCGCCATTTCACGGCAGCATCCACCCAGATGCCCCCCAAACTCAGTCTCTGTCGTGTCCGAATGCCATTCTGCTTTGCCGAAAATTAAATGGGATCCCGCGAACGGTACTCTCGACCGAGAGCCGTATGCTTCCGTTCCAACGGTTCAGCTTCCCGTTGTGGCTCGCGGTTCCCTTTTTTTAAAATCAGTGTAAACATTCCTGGGGGCGGATGCCTTTGTCGAGCAGGTATCGCGTGGGGCGATACGGCAAGAAGGTCTTTCCCCGGTATCGTGCCCGCAATGCGCTCAAGAAGGAGCATATCGCGACTGCTTGAAATTATTTCAAAAATACTCAATATCGACGGTGCGTTAGGTCCTCCTTCGTTGCGACTCCATTAAATGTTTTCCTCTCCTTCGTGCGTGCTCTCTTCCTCGCATCGGACTCGTACGGAATGAATCAGTAGTACGAAATGTACCGGCCAAAGAAATTACCTTTAACCGTCAAAAGAGACGTCCTCGGAAGCGGTTGGGCTCCGTTTCACGATGCGCAATAATTGAACTGACACCAACTTAATCTCTAAATTCCTGTAATTCCCTTAGGAATTTGGTGTCCTCAAACAAAACCTACTCCACAATATCCGATTAGGTTTGGTTTGTTTGTGCGTACGCATTAATTCGGTATTCTGATGTTCATTTGAATATTTCTTTATAAATAATCCATAAACTTGAACTCTTGAAGCAGATTTCGTCTTTTGGAACGGCTACCGGCTTGGGACCCCGATTCTGATGGACCTTCGTTTTTCGGTTTTGTTGTCCCTGATGCACCAAACGTCTGTCTAATGGCGGGTATATAAGAAAAGGATTCAGGCAAAACGCGTGGCAATTGAAAATTCTCGGATTCGCATTTAGAAGATTGTGAGATTCGGATTTTTAAGGGGATTAATTGAAGAGGAGGATGAATTGATGTAGGAAATTTGAACGTTTCGAGAGTGAAATCCCTGAAGTTGGCAGTGCGGAAGGCAGTTGCGATATTTCGTTCTCAATTCGCATCCAACATATGGTACAGTACCGAAAAGATGTAGCATCTTTTCGGTATCATGGTACCGTAGGAAAGGCCATATGTTTCATCAAAACACTCGTTAGAATTCGCCTTTTTTTTTTAAAAAAAGAAAAATATTAAACAGTAATGAATTAAAAAAATAAGGAAAGTCTAGCATCGTTTTTAATAAAAGAATTGGAATAGTTCGGAGAGAGAATTGGTTATTTCCGTTTGGTTCCGGTACGATTCTAATTGAATCCTAATTTCACTTCATTTAATGTGACAGACACAATTTTGTGCAAAGGCGGCGAGGGAGGAAGTTAAGAAAAGACGGCGGAGACCTCCATTATTTTACACTCGGTAATTTTGTGGTCTTCGATGACTTGTCGCTACGAATAATTCCCATAGAAAGAGCGGATGACTCGGAAAGACCAATAATCATCAGTGCTCATTTCCTGTGTAAAGGATTTTTGTTTCGTGAGGGTGGCGGCTGTGACAGATTTTTTTTTTTTTTAAAATTTTCTTCCCTTCTTTCTAAACGAATTAATACCTTATTTGTACCTGAGAACAGGTATCCGAATTTTTCGAGCCAGCATCAAGATTTCCGGTGATGCAATCCCGTTCATGTAAAATCAATTTTCGGCAATATTTTCACGCTTTTTAACACTATTCAACCTTTCGTCAGTATCAACAAGACAAAATTCATTCTCGTCTCCGACTTTTTTTCCTGTCAGAACGAACGCTCTTCTCGCGCCTTTTTCCATTAAGTTCGACAGCGGTGAGAAACGCGATTGCACCGAAGCGCAGTTGCCGAACGGGGTTCCAATTGCGCCCGACGCGCCCAACGGTGCTGCTTCGATCGCAGCATCCTGTCTGTTCGAGTGTTTACGTCATTTGAAAACGTTTCGTTTTTTCACAAGCAAATGCGAACCGCTACCCTTTTGTATATAAATTGAAGCCTTTTCCTTATTAAAGGAGCAAACTTAGAATTCATAACGCGTAATGGGACTGCAGAATGAATTAATTACCGTGTATGCAGATTTTTTTTTTTTTTTCAAATTATACGAAGAACGATCACGATTATTAACGTGAAGGGAGCTCTTTAATGCGAGCAAGTTCGAATGCGGTTTTTGTTTTTTACATGTTTTATTACCGAAAAAAAAATTCCAATAAAGGGCATGAGTTCTATGCTTGAGAGAGTGATGTCAATAATAAGATGAAGGAAAAAAAAAACTTAAAGTAGATGAGGAAAAAACAAATAATAATTGGATTGAATTGATTTGAAAATGGATCGAGAGCAGAAGCATGAAAAGGAGCGTTGTTTTGCGGTCTGACTTCCTGCAAATAAGAAAGACCGTTGATGCGTGTGCTTTTAGATGATCGAAATAAAAAATATATATTTTACTGCATCTACAACATGTAAATAGATTCCTTGTTTTCTAAACACGAGAACGAGGTTTGATGATCCCATTTTGATGCATGCACATTCGATTTATGAATCTTTTTTTTTTTTTTTTTTACTGGCTTGTGTTTTTGATGAAGCATTTTTATATCGAAACTTTATATGAATATCAATTGATTAACTATCTTTTACACGTATCAAGCTCATGCAGAACCTCATAACACGTACTGGAAACTCACTCTAATGGGTTATTATATTAAACGCAAGGGGAAAATGCCTCGGGGAGTTTACTAATTGTTATTAATTATATGTTAAAAATTTAATCCCCGCTTTTCTCTCCGTATATATATATATATATTTACGTATCTATATATACAATTTCCATGACTTCACATTTTCAATTTTAATAAAGAACATGAACTACCTGATAATGCTTTTTGGTAATTAAATTTGAAATGTGACCGATGAATCCTTTCGGGAATGTTAAATCTTTTCGATGTGGAAAATTAAAGTTTTGTCAAGTGTCTTATGTTTGGGGTATATAGCTAGATGTTTCAGATGCCTCTGTTATTTTGGAAATAGCGAAAGCCTCACGATTTTGAAACACTTCAGGGAAATAAATTTGGTAAAATTGAAAAAAATATTTTCGGCAAATGAGATTTTTACGAAATATGCCACGAACCGGTTTAAACGATTGCCTTAATTATTTATGTTATTGTAGCAATGCCGCTTGAATAATTTCATCGCGGCAGCATCACGAGAGACTTGGGTAAGTAAGAAATTAGTAATTTAAAATTAAATTCAGTAGCCAAATGAGATATTGCAAAACTATTCGAATAAGCAGAAATTAATATATTTATCTTTCAGGAACAATTAATATTTAGGCCGTTTCGTAGGAGGTAGAACTGCGTTTGAGTGGCTGCGGGAGCCGCTTAAGGGAAACTTAAATAACTGATAAAAAAAAAAGGCGGTCGGTGGTTGAACGTCTTGCAAAAGTGCTTTTTATATTTGAGACGGATTTAATAATTGTCTTACTGTTAGATGGAGGAAAACGGACAGGCCGAAATCGATTCGTATTTCAAACCAACTGGCGACTCTAAGGGAAATGGCTCGGCTTAGTGCAAGCGCATTCGATTTGGCCTTTGTCGTGGATGCAAACGGCGTGGAACTAACCTCGGCCAAATTTTCATTCCTGTTCGGGGTTAGTTTTCGGCATTGGCGATTCTGGAGTCAAATTCCGAGCTCTTTGCCCGGCGAAATTTGATTAGTGAATCGAATTAAAACACATTTTTGATTGCATCCATTAAGTGTAATGATGGATGGAAAATTATTCTTTTAATGTAAAATTTCCATTGAAACGTGATTTTTCAGTAGAATGTTTAAACAACATTTTATGTTAGGTTTACTCGCTTCTATTAGGATAATCTTATTTTACCTTGAAATTAATAAATTATTGGGTTGATCCTTAAGCTTTTTGACTTTTTCCTTCGGTCTACGAGTTTCATATTGAAAAACTTTCAATAATCACTTTCAATTGAATTTAAGCGAGGATAATGGTAAAATTATTTTAAGGTAATATTTGAAAAACGAAAAGATCGAAGGTTAATATCGGTTTTTTTTTTCTTTTTTGATGAAAAGTTGGTCAGCTCGCTCTTTTGATTACTTAATAGTTAAGAAAAAGTATAAATGATGTAAGTTTGAATGATACCGATTTTCCGATAAAAAAAAAACTTTTTATCGATAGAAGAAATAAATTTATCGGTAAATAAAAAAAATATTTAGCAAAAGCTGAAATATGCTCGATAAAATGTGAGACAGAGTGATGTACGTATCATTAGCGTTCGTAATTCAAGTTTTTTTCAAAACCATTTTAATGTTTGATTTAACATATTTTGTCACTGAGAATTACTATATGAATCTAGAGGATCATTGTATGCAGTGTATATGACCCTAAGTGTGACTAAATATATCTCTTTGTTGGCATTGTAATTCATTTTATGACAAGAAAATTTTGTTTAGCAGAATATGAGTGTTTAAAAGTGAGGGGTTTAATTTTCAATCACGTTAAATTATGAAAGTGAGACTTCGTTCTTTTTTTTAAGTTTTTACAATGGGGATTCCTTACAAATTTTGATTTTTAAATCTATTATCCATTGGTCATCTCAATGAAAAATGTTTTTTCCATAGTATTGTTAATCAAATGCATATTTGATTCATTATATGATTCCATCTGCTCTAAATCGCATCAATCGTGATTATCCCTGTAGAATATTTCATTTTCCTTGCCGAATTTTGAATAAGATATCGAATACATACTGTCTTTTATGTTGCGTTGCGTAAGGTTCATGAATCAGGCCCTACTCAAGACGAAGATTTAACTTCCCAGTTAGATTTTTATGGAAAGAGTTTCGGATTAAATATTTAATTTTTTTTTGTTTTTTTTATTGTAAATATTGGGAAAATAAACGGATTTGGCCTTTCCGAGACTGCTCGCAAAGAATATACCGAAAAAGAGGTGCGCCCATTCAGATGCTCTCTGAAGAGGAAATCTTTCGATCTTTATATTGGCACTAATCACAAATCAAACAATCCTCTAATTAAAAATTGTAATAATGTTAATCTCGGTAATGAAAATTTTAAATTTTCTGGTTGTTTATGAATTAGGTTCGCTGCATTATATTAATCGACTCGGTTGTGACCGAAAAATATTGTTAAAACTAACTCCTCGAATCAAACTTTTTTAATTGAATCTCCTTTTTTTATGGTCGCAATTTTATGTTATTTTTTTCCCATCCAAAACCAATAATATTTTAATAGGAATCAATAAGCGAAAATTTCGCTTCAGATCATTATGTAGGTATGACAGCGAAGGAAATAAAAAAAAAATATGTTCTCGGCACGTCCAATTATTACCGATTATAAAGTATATTTTTTGATGAAAAAAAGGTTGAAGGAGAAGGAGAATCGTGAGTATCAATATGCTCTATTCATTTCCAATTTCATTTAAATATCCAATGAAGTCAATGTTAAAATTACCAGAAACGAAAAAAATTACTAAAAGAATACAGCTAACTAAATTATCTGGAGACTCCGAAAACATTAGACCTGAAATTATAGTAATCATTATTTCTCTGAACCTTTCTGTCTCTCTCCCTCATATTCTACCGAAATCTTCTTTTCTTTTTTAAAAAAAAAGGTTTAAAGTTGAGTCATTTGTTAAATTGTGGGTGTTTGATATTATTATTTTTTTTCTACTTTCGTGATTGAAAAGAGGAAACACTAGGACCTTAATAGTTTTGGATTAAGTAAAACGAACCTTTTTTTTGTGGTGATACACCCAGAGTGATCACAGCAAATATGATCCTAAATTTATAAATTTTACGCCTCATCACCGAAATATTATATTTCGATGTATCTCATTAATTCACGGACCTTGACATTATGCCTTCGATTAGCGGAATTACGTGCAAATAATTGGTATATATAAGTTTTCAAATCAATCTCGTGCTGCAGCGAAAGGGAGACGGATTTTTGATTCCGCGATAATTTTACACCTTTTTATAAAAGCCAAGAGCCGAGTCACTTTTACCCTCAATGCATGCAATATAAACGTATCAGCAGGTACCAAAAAGTTGTTAAGCTGTTTCACACGTTGCAGCCTCCTATGAAGAAATGCAAGAATTGTGTAGCCTTAACCGATTATGTCACACGTGGAAAATTTCCGAACTTCATTCGACCACAAAAATTTAATAGGCGACTCTTAAAGTTTTACGCGGTGGCACACGTTCATTGTCAACTAGACCTGGAATTTCAATTAGATTTTTGAAAGATCTGGATCGCGATCGCGGAGGTTTCGGCAACGTTTCCCGAGATCGAAAAATATTTTCCCGGATCGAGCGGCCGGAAGATAATTTCATCTGTTAACGCGTTCATAAGCGGAGATAAACGGATTCGAGGATGGCGTGCGTTGCAGCACTGCAATAATCGAGCAAGCCTTTCGAGGAGGTGATTTGACGTGCCGATCACGAACAGGATTTTATTAAAATCGGATTGCCATTCTTCTCTTACGCTTTTGCAAGGAAAACCGAATGCGGTTTCGACGAGCAAAAATGTATTGAACAGTCTATTAGGGTCATGTTATTGATTGAGTGAAAACGGCTTTAAATGGGTATATCGATAACCACGAGGGCAGTCGTGCTTTTATTGTTAAGTTCAATATTAATTAAGTTTTATTATATAAAAGAAAAAAAAGGATTTTTGAAAAATTTGCCGTATCATTGCCGTACAAAGAACGAAATGAAATATCTGCACTGTTGTTGCTATATTCGGACAAAGATAAATTAAAATTCCTTCCACGGTTACGCCGTTGACAAAAGAATTAACAGTCATTTTCGGAGGGATTTTCAAAATGAACTACCTAATCTGATTTCGTATTTTGATGGAATCATTTACGGCGACTAAATTAAAATTGGATAGAATAAAAATATCGAAATAATAAATTAGAGCCTCGGGGCCCGGGGCAACCGACATGATAAGAATGACCCAAAGTAAAACATTCTTTCATTAATTGGTCTACTTTCAAACGATTCTTTGTTCAGCCGATTGCAGTAGCTCGAACTAATTTACTTTTTTCTGCTGACATCATACCCGGGTTCCCCCTGCCTCGGACCGGCGTAAATCAAATCGGTTCCGAGCCCTTCGACCGAAGCCGTCGCCCCCGGGGGCTCGGAGCCCTCCCGGAAAACTCCTCCTCCGTCGGGCGCTCCCGAGGAAGAAAAAACATGTTTAAAGCGGGACACTTCTCATCCGCCGTAACGTGAAGATTGCCGATGATTCACGTACTTTACATAAATGCGCTTTTAAACGCTTTTCCGTTGACGCGATCGGGGGGTCGGAACTTCGTAGCATTAAAAAAAAGGTGTCGCATACTTATTCGTATGTAATTAAGTGCATTGTAATTATATTAGCGCTGGAGTTTCTATCCGGTTTCCCGGGTGCATATTTCAATTCGGACTTGTATCGCTGAACAGGTAAACAGTCGTCGTAAACGGAGATTTAGCTGAGTCGGGTGGCTGTTGATTCCGGATGAAATCTTTTCGCACGAAGTTTTTTCTCGCGGTCGAAGAAGGCTCTGCACCGCAAAAAGAAAGGAAGGAGAAGCTCCTTTAACTTGGATAAAACCTGTGGGAAATTTGTTATTTCGGTGGAGCGGCCTTACGTTAATGTTGACTATGCGCATTTAATACATCTATCGACTTACATTTAACTGTTGATTGCAAAATAAAAACCTATAGTGTAAAATCGTGAATGTAAATAAGAAGGGAATGACAACGGTATCACTTTGAATGCATTAGATTTACCGTATGAATTATTTACTTTTAAGGGCGATATTGCCCGTCGTCGAAATTCCTACTTAATTTCGTTTTTATTTTTGGAAGTTTGCAGCAAAGCAACCAAGACCAAGTGGTTTATGAATATTTTCATCGGTTTTTTTTGTTCGTCTGCCACTGGTACATTCATAGCTGCTTCGCTCCGCCAGAACGTTTTCCGTTTTCCCCGGAGAGCTTTTCCTTCCCTTAAAACTTCACGCCCTGAAAGAAAGCGCTTTCATCACCCCGTGCGTCAGATCTTGATTCTCGCCCGGGAATCGAAGCGGTTAATGATGTTTTGAAAGGTTTTTTTTTTCTTTTTTTATTTTCCATTTACCGGTAAGGAGCCCTTTCATCCGACGCGTTGGATCATGCGGACGTATAAACCGGGCGCGCATTCTGCTGCTCCGCGTAGTCCGAAGACAATTCACCAAAAGGACGGAGAGGAAGAGAAACCGTACGTGCGACGAGCTCGAATTGGACGGAATGCAAAGGAAGGCTACTTCCAGAGATGCGAGAATGTGCTTGTATTTCATTTAACGCGTATGCCAGAAAGGATATAACATAAATACTCTTAGCGGAACGATTAAAGAAGGGCCATTAAAGAACTGAGCCAACCGTGCAATGCACATTGCATAATTAGATATTTATTACATTAATGCTTCATAAATAAATGCAATTATCGATGCGAATTATAAACAAATAATATATTTAATGGCAAATAAGACAGTTGGCGTAACAAACAAAATGCCCGAACAAATTTGGGTGCGAAGCGCTGTCGCATGTTTCAATTTTTTGTGTGACGTATTTAAGAGCGGGAAATTCCGTTTAACATCGGGGTCGGCTCTGAAGAAGGCTCCGTCGCCCCTGCAGCAAAGGAAAGGAGAACGCATTGAAGCTTTTCCGAAGAAACTGCGATTATTTGGACGGAGAATTAAAGAGTAATTTGAAATGATTTCATTAAATCCCATTAACCGCACCTCGCAGAGGTAATAATAATTAAAATAAGATTTGTAGGGAGAGGATGACAAGTAGGATCGGCCAGACTAGGATTGGTCGTAGAGGCGGGTCCACCAAATGGCGGGAGCGGCTCAGGTGAGGCTCGGTGGGGCGAAGCATACGGGGCAGGTGCTCGCTCGGATCCGCTTCAGTTTCACGACTAATCTTGTTGCAGTTCGTTCCTCGCGACCGCTTTTTCCGTTTCCTCATCTCAAGTTTGTCGCTCATGAATTGGTTCAACGTTTGAGATTTCGCATTCCCGAGTGCGGAAGTCGGTGGAGGATCACGTGCGAGAGGTAAGGGGCATCCGCGTTAGACTGCCGAATTCTGCGTTTTCCCTGATGCCGCCGCATCCCGCGGGAGGACGCGCTGAGCTCCGCACCTTCGAGCTGTGGAACTTCATTGAAGTCGCTGCGCCGACGGTGATCGACCGATCGCGGCGAATCAAATCGGAGCCGCTGACATTTGGTCGAGGGCGTCAACTTAAACGCAAATAAAACGGGCGACAGTCTTGCCACTCTTTGCGTTTCGAAACAAATTTGTCGTGGCGGCAGCAACCGCGACGCTAACGGATTACTGTTCTTCGAACGTATTTAAATTGAGCAATGTCACGGTACCGGAACATTTAAAAAGTTGCAGAATTTGATTTTTAAAGCCGATTTTGATTTAAAAAAAAAAATATATATATATATATGTATATTACGTGAAAATTCGCATAAAATCCATACGAAATCCCTAAAATGAAGAAAACATTTGAACAACTAATCGGGTAATTACTTTAAAATGGCGAATGTTTCATTAAAATAATTATCGGTAAAACCCTCTTTTAATGTGTTCTCATTATAATGACATCGTTAATTAGCAATGCTCGTTCCAAAGCAATGCGAACGTTGAAGTTTGACTCCTCACGAAAATTCAAAAATTACAGGAGTGATGGTACACTGCTAAATATCCTGACAGGGTACGGTTTGGGTTAATTTAAGGTTGAAGAACTCGTCAAGGCTGCCTTTGTTCGCTGATAAATAATTTTATTTATTTAACATTATAAAGCGGTTTCATTTTGCGTTCCGTGCCCAGGTTTCGGATCCTGAACTCTTCACCTCAAATGCACGCAATTTAAAACAACTTCTCAGTCGGGTACAGAAGGGAAAAAAATCTTTTTGTGGGAGGCATCTCGAATGCTTTTTGCGAAGGTGCGTGCTTCGGGAAAAATCAGGGTGGAACCGAATTTCGCAGTGCAGGAGGAACATGGCCGACCGCATTAATTCGATATCGCTGTAGTGGGTTTGCCCATGAAGGATGTCGTATAACGTTTTATGCATTTTGCCAAAACCGTTTCCGATTTAATTGCAAAGCTTTGATTTTTCTTTATCAAACAAAAACCGACCCTCGCCTTTCCTTTTTGGTCTCCGATCGCTCTTCCTTTTCTTCCAGGTTCGGCGCTTTCGGTCGATTCCGCGGTTCCGGGTTCTAACACTTTTTGCGTGCGCATCAAAGAATCGCAGCTTTTTACGCAGCCTTTAAGAAAAAGAGAAAAAAAGGTTATTTCTCCGTTCGACCACGTCACGTAAAATTTCACGTAAGAAGAGCGCAGAAGGATCGGGGGAACCTCAGCACTTGCGGGTTATTATTGTTATTGTTACGCGCAACTTAACGTTTCAAATTTCATCGGCATCCACGTCGATTTGTTGTTGTTCACGATTCGAATTTTTTTCCCAAAATTTTAAGATATCCCCAAACGAGAACGTGCGCATTTTCATTTTGTGCAGTTTCATTAAGGAGGGCTTAAAGTTGAAACGCTAAACGTACCTGCTCGTGTGGAAGGCGCAAGCGTGTCCCGTCAAAGATACGGCGCACAAAGAACTTCTGCATCGAAATTTCCGCTGCACCCGCACTTTGGATGTGTCGCTCACCGCAGGCAATGCAAAGTAAATTTCTGCAGAGAAATCCCGCGGAAATTGCGAATTCGCGACAGTGGAGACCGCCGACATCGCGAATAAAATAAGGAAAACTGCTTTTTTTTAGGGCGTCCGACATCCCCCTTGCCTGCGGCAGACCGTTTTACGGCCGCTCGGACGCAACTCGGAAAATCAGGCATCGGATTCCTCTTCCGACCTGGGGCAACTTCGGCTGAAAACCGAAAGAAAAAAGGGAAAAAAAAAGTCACTAAAACTGTTTCGATATCTGAAATCATTCGTTATAAATTAAATCTCCGGAATTCTTCACTCATTGCAACTTTTTTTCTTTTTTTTACAATGGACGGGAAAATAATTTATGGCAATCATTAAATTTCTTGTGGTAGTTAACAGTTTCCCATATTTTTTTATTAGTTTCCCTTTATGGGAATAAATGACCAAGTATGGGCCTTGCCTCCCCCTCAATCTCCATCCCGGGAATATCAAAACAGCGGTTAATCAGTTAACTAATTTTATTATTAAATAGCAGAAAAAATCTTTGCGATTTACAACTTTTAATTTAGAAAACATTGCTATTAGTTGATATAAACGCCATGATTTATGGCGGAATTGATATTTCCCTTTTAAATTCCGCTATAAATGTGTACATTTTATAAATTATGCTACTTATGTTTGCTTTTTCATTAAAAATTTTTTATTAAATAATAAACACGAGTTTGAGATAAAATTTATGATATTTTTAATCATTTTCGCCCTTCATGAAACTTAAATAATTTAATAATAACAGAGTTGAAATGCGACTTAATCGATCGGTACTGTAATATGGTACATGGTCCAATGCGTTATATAACGTTTCCATATAGATTTAACGGTATTCGCTTTAGTGTTTACAAAGTCATATATACCATCAGAATATAGATTCCGATTGAAACCTAATGAAATGATGAATTAAACAGATAAAAATTTTGATATTTTTTTTTTTTACTTAAGTTATCAACATAAACCAAGTTAATGGGGGTGTAATTTAATTTTTTTTCAGTTGAGTTTTTATGGTAAATTCATTCACTAATGTTTGACTGGTTAAAAATTATATTGTATTGCGAGAAAAAAATTAAATTAGTTATGTTGCTGTGATTTTCAAGCCAGTCTCCAAGTTTACTCTTGTTCGATCCGGTTGGTTTTATAGTACTTTTCACAATGTGACTTTTCACATGAAAGTTATTTGTTTTTAGCTTCTGATTCCGAGTTATATAGCTGTATTTATACGTAAGAATTCGATTTTCAAAAGATTAAGTTTTTTCTTTTGCAAAGATTATCAGTTTAAAAAAAAAAGATCAATTTTAATTTTAAAAATTAAAGTTATTCACATTTCTTATTCTTCATGAAACATCTTTCATTTACATTGCTAACATCTTTAATTATAAGACAGCTATTTTACAACTGTAGATTAAAAATCTGGCTCATCGTTTAAGATTCCGAATTTCTGTTGGGCATCGTTTAACAGTGAAAAGAGCAATTTATTCTTTTCTTTATCGATCAAAAATATTTTTGATCGGTTGCACTCAAATTGGGCATTATATTCGCGGCCACATCTTGAAATCATTTATTTTAAAACCACTTCTTGCATATTCATGCAAAGATGCAGTTTGAAAAGTTTTAAATTAAAAAAAAAAAGATGTGAAAGACTTGATGAAAATTCAATTTGCAATTGCCAAAATTAAAATGAATAATTACTAAACGTTAAAAGGATTGTTTTGGATTGCGTGCATTTATTTTATTTCATATTTACTTCATTCAGTCTCGACGGGAGCATCTAAAAAGCTCTTTTTGTATGAAATTCTTCGCACTGCTTCTCATATGATGTAAAGTTTTTGGCGAAGGCAAACTAAACAAAGAGTTAAAAACCCTGCGAAACCGATCATTCGAGAAGGATTGAATGTTTAAAATGACCAAATACAGATCCTGTTGGATATGCTCAATGATGATATTACACGGAGTTTTTTTTTTTTTTTTTTTTTATAATAAATTAATTATTTCGAGCGTTTTCAAAGCTGCTTCACAGCCAAGGTGTAAAACGCTTAATATAAGTTTTAGTTTAACTATTGCTATTATAAAAATTACTTTAATAATCGATACCCGACCCAATAAAGGATAATCATTTGGATATTTTTAAGGAAATTACTTAGACGCCAAAATTACGAATTATCGTAAATGCTGCCTATTAAAAAAAGCCTAAGAAACAACGTAAAATATATTATTACGCTATCTTAATAATTCACTGTTTTTAATTTAATTTATAAAAATTGATGTTAATGCCGCAATTTACGTTGTCTCGTCTCGGGCCGCGGATTTTTTGTTTTTTCCTGAATCGATGGCAGCATTCGTCCTAATACGTCGCAGACCACTCTTAATGATATTCTGCCGGTGCTTTTGTCGAATTTAGTTTCTAATTAAGCCCAGGAATCGCAACTAAAAATGTCACTTCCTGATTCGCGTCTCAGAAACGCTTGTCACACATTCAAACTGAAGCGAAATTGCCTGTTGCATGAATAAATATGCAAATTGAAAAAGTTCAAAAACGCAAGCCCAGCACCTAGGCCGCGGGTAGTTGTAAATGGACCGTGAACGTTTACTCTGGAAAAATCGGCGGCCAGAAAGAGAAACTTTTTCCGCAGTATCGGAATATCTGAAAATCATCGAAGCGCCGCGCGAGGCGGACGGTTAACGTTCGCCTGGAAGCGTTGCAAGGCTCTGCGTCGATTTCCCGCGCTCGGCTCGTTCATTTTTCCGCGATCATCCGCCTCGTTTTCCGCACGCAACTGACCGGGCAGTTCTCCGCGACCGCCGCCCGGCTGCGGCCCCAACCCTCCGCGTTCGCCCCGGAAGACCGTCATTTTTTTATCGTCCGCTTACGACGTCCGTTCGCGCGCCGCGCTTTACCCCGCACCGAAGGGTCCCCAAATCGATCGCCGCGGCGCGTGATAAGATTCGCGTTAACGCGACCTCATCGTTGGTCGGGTCACCGCAGTGTTGGCCCGCACCCCCGGGGGGGGAGGGCCGAGTTTCCCGGCGGCAAACGAAACAGCGAAAAATGTGGAAAAGGTGGGAGCAAAGAGCGTTAAATGACGCGTGTTGAGACTTGGTCCTTCGGAGCAAGGTGTAAAGTCTGGCGTTATGAATTGCAAACCGTGTAATTAATAATCAGCCATTGTGAATTGGCTTTCGTTTCTTCCTCGTTTTCCTCGGGTGGATTGATTTGAAATAATTTGCAAATCGCAGATTCGTTAAAAAGTGAAGATTTTGGGGATGGATTTAAAAGACCTGCGCGTGCTGCTCCCCGCCATCCGTGCGCGGATCGGGAATCCGAAATGTCGTTTTTTCAACGCACTCGCTGACTGAAGCGGATGAGTCGGCCGTTGTTGGGTATCGCAATTAATGTGAACCCTTCGGTACTGGGCACGGCCGTAAAAGGGTCTACGTAATGCCCGTATCGTTTTACAATTCGCATCACATATTCCGCCTACCTTTCGGCGCTTTGAATAAATTATTCCCTTGGATGATTGTCCCATTCTTTTCAATCCGAGCTGGCACCGTTAAAGCTGCGTCGCGAGATTTCACATCTAAAGCCTTGATCTTATGAAAATCTTAATCTCACTTGGAACAACTGCGCTTCGAACTGAACCCAAAAAACGGGCAAATGCTTCGGAATTTTGTGCGAAAAATTACTGAATCCTTTCTTGATCTACAGCCCCGACCAAAGGGACAGATCGCCGTAATTAACGATTACAGTTTTATCATCGTGCAATCGGTCAGTACCGTATTCTGTCAATCCACAACCAGCTACGGACAGGTCTTTTATGGCCCATTCGGTATCGTTTTATGTGGATCGCCGTATATGATTTACCTTATCCCATTATATAAGATTTTGATGTAAAATACCCATTACGGAGAGTTAGCCATAAACTCCGTTTCATTGTCCTTCTGAAAAGTCAAGTTTATTGCCGATTTTTTTTTTTTTTTTTTTTTTTTTTTACATTTTCCAGTGCCCAATCCTGCTTTAAACCATCCATAAGATAATATTTCTGTATGTGATGAAGTATAAAATATTATTTTTGATAGTAACCCCGGGGGTTACTCCTAAAATTTTCGGTTTTATTCCTCACTTCTATACGCTTTAAATGTCAAATCAAAAATCTTTTGATCGCATTTGAAAATTGTCAGGATAGCAAGATGCAACTCTTGTAAAATGTTGTTCAAAGTCACTTTGTGTATAGAACGTTGCCTCAATTCGAAGGACCAGATGAAATATCAAATTGGTCTCGAAAACGTACTTTCTTAACCAGGTTGAACAGCCAGTTTCTGACACTTTGATGCTATCTCATTTATTGCACATATGATGTTAATTTATCTTTTGGGGCGAAATTCGCGAACTCGGCCGATTTCAGGAAAATTTATGTTTCCATCGGATTGCTGCGCGAATGGGGCACTGATCAAATTGATCCGCATCCTGTTCGAAATCCAGCTTTGCGGGACAATTGTAAGGGAGAAATCAAAACGAATGTGAGGAAGGCAGTTTTGCCGTTTAAAATTCTGGGCATTGCTAGAGAATGGAAATAGCGTGAACATATTTTGAGGATGTGTTGTGTAATTGTAATTAAAAGGAGATATTTCTTTTTGCTAATGATAATGTGTAATTCTTGTAGAAAACCCTCGTCGCATCAATTATGTGGCTAGCTATCTTGGAAATGAACAGAAATATTAATGTCTTTCTATTATGTTGATCACCAACCAGTGGCGTCCTGTGGCTTATCGTGTTAACAACAACCCGTGTGGTTTTATGGACCGGGGCATTAATTTTAACGAGTGCAAGCCGGTGGTATAGGTAATTTTTATCTTGGCCGAGGAAAACCTTGGATTCCAAGTTTTGAGTTAAAAAAAATTCCTTCGTCCTGAAATCTCGCTGTTAAATACCAATAGGTTATGTCATGTAGTAATAAACATCACTATAGTAATATCAATGAAAGAAAAAAGTCATAAAACTCTCTTACTCTCCAAACATTTTCAAACCCTTGCAAACTAATAAATATAATTTGAATAAATAATTTTAATTAGCAAGATCTGATGGTTCATTTTAGCTTAACTATATAATTAAAGCTGAAAATCTATATAAATTGCTTATTTTTATGTGCATTTACGGGTTTATAATGCCGAAAATTCAAAATATATCAATGCAAATTAAGACTTTAAATCAAGCAATAAGAAAGTTTGTGTACATTGCGAATTATAAGCTAATTAAATGAACGAGAAAAAAAAGAGTTTTTCTTTTTAAATTGTACAAATTACATTTTTATTAATTATTTCATAATGGTGATCCCATTTCTGGTGAAATCTAAATATTAATACTGGAAACAGCTTTATAGAGTTTACTGTTGACCGGGGATTGTATAAACTTTAAACGAAAAAAAAAATTTTGATACAGATACTTAATGTTCGACATTATTTTTTCTTAGCCGAAAATGAGGATTCGGTTTCGGTTAATTCTTCCCTCGCTAAATTACGAATTATGCAAATTTCAATATCGGTTACAGAAATTTTTTGACTGATAAATGAAAAGTGAATTTCATTAATTTTAATGGTTTCTCCATTTAGGCCGGATTAATTTTCCGAGCCTCGGAAGCTTCCATGATAGCAGTTGTCACTGGTCGAAAACATTGCAAAATTTTTTAGGTACCAACGATTTGATTAATTTTCGAACAATTCTGAGCTGTTTGACTTAAAAGTTTCCTATTTGGTCTTCTCGAGATAACTTGCTTAAGAATTAACAGCCACAGGACCTTTTTTGGGTAAAGCTTCTAACTTTGCAGTCGCTATGAAACCCCGTATCAAATGAATAATTTTTATTTACCGTTCTTGCTTCATTCTGACTTAGATTAATATTAAAATAATTTGAAACGCCTCAGAAGCTCCTCGAAAAAATTATTAAATTAGATTAATATGGCGTAACATATTATTATGTAAATGACTAAGCAAATGTGTTTAATAATAATATTTTTAAAATCGTCGTTTCATTTAATGGAAATTGGAGTTTTGGGCACGGTTTCACGTTCAAATTGAAAATTTGAATGGAAATTGATAAAGGAGAGATAAAAAAAGAAGCTTTCTAAGTTATTTGAAGATTTTTAATGTGAAAATGGCGCCAAAAAACTGACGTGTATTAAATGAAGCAAAATTAATAATTCCATAAATGTGTATTCCTTAGGATGAAAAGTCTGGCTTTAATTAAGCAGTGCATGGCTCTTCAAGTGCAGCTAACATATTTTTCTTTTGTATTATACCGTTTGCGGTTCTTAGGAAACTCGTCCAGAAAATGAAAATGCTGTGTATTATTTTTTCATTGAAAAAGATTTTCACCACTTATCTTTTCCGCATTTTCAAAGAAAAGCACTGATATTGTAAAAATCACATACACCATTATATTTGTATGAGATTGTATAAACATTTGTATTATTTTTATTATAAATATATATGTGCATCATGTTAATCATTTTCTTGATGAACCCTAGAAGTGTTTCAGAACCGAAACTATTAAGTATTATAGTTCCGTCCAGTTTTCCAATCAAAACCATTGTCCTCTGGAGAATTACACAAAGGACACGCCTAGTTAATATTATAATTTATATTAAGTATTACTGACTTAATCAAGTTGTAGCGGAGGAAATATACGTGAAAAGAATGTTAAATTTTGTTACAGCATCTCGCGCCAAAATGAACTCGGCGAAAGACTTGTGAATTGGCGAAAGAAAAAATTGAGAGATTTATTATTATTATTTTTATTAATATGTTAAAGAAAGAAACAAAAAAATGCTTTTAGCTATTATCAAGAAAATTATTTATCTACCAAAAGTTAAATTAAATTGCATTGCAACCTCGTACAGATAGTTCAACTTTATTTATCACCGTTTTTCGTATTATTAATAATGGTGAAATTTATAAACGTAAAATTATTTGGCAGCGAATATTTTCGAAGATCAAACACTTTTTTAACGCATGAATTTGATGAGTAAAATTTTGAATTTAATAGGATTGAGGTGAAATATTAAATACATATAAAAGTGAACGTTTTCATTTTATGATGACGTTTTATGTGATGTACATTACCACGGCAAGATTTTGGATTTTCCGTGATTTTTTTTTTTTCGTTCAGAATCTCGCAGGTATCTAACCTAACTCATTTTTCTGATTATTCACATTCCGGCAGAAGCATATGGCCGGTTTCATTGCGGGAAATGTGCATCATCTTAACGTCATGGTAGAACTGTTGAAAATGCAGAAGAAATTGGTTGAAATATGATAACCGATATTTCCATACTTACATGATGATCCAGTTTAGGAGTTAAGATGATAAGCGGGGATTTTGCCACGAACCGTGCCCAGAGAAGCAAGCGAATAAAATATTCTTAACCCTGCATTTGAATCTCTAGATTGGACTCTTCATAAACGACAATGCTCTTTTGTTATGAACAAAATACAAGTAGAACGTCGCCTCTGATACGTCTGCATTTTATCGGTTTTTGAATTATGTTGGTATTCGTAGCGAATGCAAAGAAGACTTGTTTTATACTGTTTTTAACTACCGAAATGACTTCTTTCCGCTTTCAAGGTGGCTTCTCGTCTAGTGGACAGATTTTAATGGGAACATTCAATTATCGACGAGACAAAATAAGATAGCAACCCCCTTATAATTCTCACCCCGGCCCACACGCATGTTTCCGTATTATCAGCCCTCACGTTTTAAGTGCACCGATCGATTTGGTTTCGGGCAGTTCCCTCGGCCGAGAGTTTTAACGTATGATCCACCATAAATCACTTCCCGTCCGTTTTTCAGATTTCGGCACTCCCGAAGCGAATGTTACATCGGGATTGAAAGAGGACGAGATAGATTCCTGCGGGGCCCGAGCCTTCTGTCCGGCAAGTATGGGAGTGTCGGAGGACAGCAAACCGGACGACGATTCGCGAGAAGTGGATTCGCCTCCCATCATCGACACGAAAGGACTCATGATAGATTCGGTTGTGGAAGAAAGCAATTTGGATCCCGTCGGGAGCAGCAACGCTTCCGACAACAACAGCGACTGCGGGGATCTCGACGAATTCGCTCCGAAAAGGAAGCAGAGGAGGTACCGAACCACGTTTACCAGTTACCAACTGGAGGAACTGGAGAAGGCTTTCGCAAGGACCCATTATCCGGATGTCTTCACTCGGTGAGTGCATCCGCATCTTCTTATGCACCTCGCAACTGCCGACTCGGGTTATTAACTTGTATTTCGAATTAATTGATGCCCTACACGAAGCTTTCTTCCTTCAATTGCAAGTGGAATTTGTGATTAGTATGTCGGATTAAATGAAGATTTCATTTTAATCTCGGCTCCGAACTGGATACGAAAACGGGCCGAGCTCGGGACACGTTAAGATTTCGAGGCCCACTAACAGGTGCTTCGATTACGGTTGTGATGCACATATAAATTCAATATCTTATAATCCGGTAAAAAATTCAAATGATTTGGCAGTGGGGCAGCTCTTAGAACATTTCAAGTGTCGTGCATCATCCGCGGTCACGACTCAGTTTTTCCAAAATGAAAGCACTTGATTTGCAGCAAGTGCGAAATTTGCGTCTTGCCTCCCCTGAAATTAACATGTCAAAGAGGGCCGGGACGCGCCCTTAGTGTTAAATCGCCGATTATGAAACGTTTTCTTACCCCGGAGAAAGCCAAGACAAATGACCGGATAAACTCATTAAGAAAATTATTAAAATAAAAATGAATTATGAAATGTAGGAAAATTAAAAAATTACGAAATTTAAAATTTTCATCCGTTTTTATGTGATGACCGACTGGGAGTCGCAGCATCAGATCATAAGCCAGTCGATTCAATATAATTATACCTGCTACAAGTTAAATGAAATTTCCTTTATAAGGAGTGTAAAAGTTATTTATTAATAAATAAGTTGTGAATAAATGAATAACTCATCAATCTTATTTCGGTTTTATTACAATCGACCATAATTATGGTAAAAGGGCGAAGGAAGAAATTTCCTCGATAATTTAGAAAAGGTTATCCTTAATTCTTTAATGACCTGTCGATGCATTCTTCGACGCACGTTCTGTTAAACGCGTCCTTCCCCCGGTGTCTCCAAGCCAAACTGTTTTCCCGACGCGTCGTTCCCTTTCCTTTGCTGACGTTCTCAGAAGCAGATAATTGCCTCCGAGATAATTATCCATTCAAGCATTTTTCAGTTATATAATTGTGCTTCTTCCTCTTCAAATTTGTTTATAATTATTGAACAAAAACTCGGTTAATTAACAATAATAGCAAAGGCATTTTTGTGTTTAGTTAAATGACATTTTTATCGTTGCGTTTTACCTCACTGGATTCGCCCGGGACCGACGAAGGCATCGAATGTGAGGATTCAGGAGGCTGAGAACGTTGCCTCCCGGATTTCATTATCGACGAAGGCACCGAATGTGAGGATTCAGGAGGCTGAGAACGTTGCCTCCCGGATTTCATTACCGACGAAAATTTTATCGAACGGTATTTTTATCAGGCCATTAGCTAATTCATACTTTTCGCATGCGATTTTTCGGAGGTTTCAAAAGGAAAAAAAAATCCATAATTTTATTTTTATGAATCGATAATGACATAATGCTCGAGACTTGTAAATAAAAGGTAAATTCGATCCGGATATTTTTTTTTTTTTGCTGCTATCATCGCAATCCAGTTTGCGGCTGGAAGAGTGGAAAACACGTGACAAGAAAACGCCATGGATTTGGAGACAATTCAAGATTTTTAAATTTCTTCGTATGCGACCAGAGTCGATTCGTTCGGATCTGTTTTCTTCCTTTGAGAATCGGCGTTCCGAGCGTGCGTTCGCCGCAATTGCTTTCAATTCGTTTTCGAAATTTAATTAACCAATATTTAATTTTATGGCTTCGCAATTACTCGAATGGCCGCCTCCCTCCGTTGGCGTTCCAAGTCGTAATGTCTCCGGCATTCCGACCGGAGCACGATTTGCCGCGACCTTGGACACCATTGTCATACCGCAGAAATGCAACGTCAAAAGCATTTACATTAAATCGCTCTCGCCTGCATTTTGTCATTCGATTAGGAAATTTATCGCGGTTTCAGTTCAAATTTCGACAAGATTTCGAAGATTTTGTCTTCGCTGCCCTCGCAGGTCGCCGTCGTCACCGGCTGCGTTCACTTGCACTCGAGAAGAGAGAGATGTGAGCGTTTCTTTCAACGCGGTTTCTGAACGCGTCACCGAAACGTCACATTTGACGCGAACAATATTTTCAGCCCGTGAACGTGGGCGAGCCTCCTCGTCACCTCGGGAGGCTTCCCATCAAATCTCAAAATATTCGTCAACTGGAATCCGCGTTATTAATCAAGGGATTTTCTCCGTCGGCCACGAGCGAGAGCGGTGCGGTAATGCACTGAATGCACAGGGCGCATCTAACGGGTTGGTTCGCCTTAAGGCAATGCACTGACACGAACTCCAAATTATTTTCGGTTCTTTGAATCGTTTACTCTAATGCGAGGAGGTCGGACACTAAATCAAGTGACAGCAGCCGCGTTTCGTTTTCTGGGTGCCCCGTCATTAATCACTCCCTCTGCGTTGTTTTCAACGCTAACGCGACCCTTAAGAGAGGTCACTGTCAGGTGCAGAACGAAGCGGAGACAGCGCACACGCATTTTGGTGCCCATTTAATCAATGAGTGAAAGCGGGTAATGCGCCTATGCGCGATGAGCCAATCGCATCGCGCGGAACGCTTCGGAAATTTTCGTCTCTCGTGCCCCGGATCGCGGGAAGTCGTTTTCCTGCCACCGGAAATGCCACATTTAAACGCGAGTGCAGGATTTCTCGTGCAAAACCTAAAAATGTCAGCCAATAAATCGAACGGCTTTCGTCGCCTCGGCTTCGCTCTCCAACAGCGAAAGACTTCAAACAATTTGAAAAGAAAAAATAAAAATTATCCAGCCTTCGTCCAGACCGCTCGCTTTCTTGACGGCGCAGCCCAATGGAAATTACATGGGACAACCCAAATATCTGAACGTGCGCATAACACTGAAAAAAAAGAAGAGAGAAAAAAAAAAAAAAAAAAAGGTTCCCAGATTCCGAAATGTCGCTCGTGAATTTAGCCAACTGACAGAAATTTGGCGGGAAACACTTTTAATTAAACCCTCGCCGAGGAATAAATAATTTTGTCCGTCGACTCGCATCCGAAACCTCCGACGATTATATATTTGATCGAACACGAATATAATCAGAAGATTAATTTAATAAAAATGAAAAAAATTGTTATAAGCAGCCGGGGCCAGATTTTACGTTTGGTGAGTTTCCTACCCGGAATGAATGAGCGTATTTGGTTTTGGAAATTTTTTTACAGCGAAAATGAGTGGTCGCGTTAATTAAACTATGTTAATTTAAAACGAGGTTTTTATTTATAAAGAGGGATGGGCGGTAGATTTGATTCTCGAGATAGCTCCGGGGAATTAAACTTAATTTAAATTAGTTGAAAAATTGCCTTTCGTCAAATTATAATTAAATAGGGTTCAATCCCGTTGCCGGATGGAAAGCCGTCTCGATGCGCCGGCATCCTCCGCTTAAGGGAGCATCCCCGCGACTTCGCTCCGCGAGCCCGCGCTTCCGGAGGATCGACCCGCTCTGGGCTGCGTTCTTCGTCCCCCGAACGGAGCCGTTTCGGCGCCCGAGCGAGGTGCCCCCGTCGAAATTCTTTTTCCCTCTCCGGCGGCAACGCCAGGAGCGAGGATCGATCCTTCCCGGCACTCTCCGGTTTCGACGACCGATAATAATTAAATTACATACCGTCGAGACCCGTTTTGCAATCAGTTTGAGAATGTCAAATTAATCGTGCGACTCACGTGGACCGCGCCTCCATACCAGAGAAATTGTTTCCCCGGCACCGGAGTTTCCACGTCGGCACCGGTAAATCGATCGCCCGCGAAATCTTCCCCCCCATCGTCATCTCGGCATGGGGCAGGAGTGGAAAGTTTTCGGGGGGCGCCGGCGGCAAAGAGCCCGCCCCTGTTGCGTACGGGACGTCGCGGAGGGTGATCGGTTCGAGGCTCCGGTGCGGGGGCTGCAGCTCGCCCCTTTCGCCCGGGAACGAAACAAAATCACTTTTTGCTCGCGGAAAGCTAAAGCAGGGTTTTTCTTCTTTTGCAGAGAGGAGCTGGCGATGAAAATCGGGCTTACGGAGGCGAGGATTCAGGTGAGAATTTCATTTTTATTTTTCTCCTCAACCCGCGAATACCGAGGCGGGAACATTCCCCGTCGGGTCCCCACCGCCGGGGAAGAGACGAGACTGCGCTCGAATGCTGTGGAAAAATTAGAAAGAAGCCAATCCCGAAGGGCACTTCCTCCGGCGCACCCGAGGTCGCACCATTTGACGAGGACGACGACGCTTCCCTAAGTAAACGGAGCGAGGGATTTGGGTTGATGGTGGAAAATAATTAAAGTTATAAAAAGATTTATGAAATAAACGGATTCATTGTTTTATTATTAAGAGTAATTATAAGGCAGCGCCGGATGAATGGTCCATTCAAGGCCCCGAAAACCGTGACCAATCTTGGGTAATTCAATTTGATCCTCTTTGAGCTTAAGCTTAACTACCGAAAAAACATTAATTGGGCGGAAGGAAAAAAACCCGGTCTAATTATCTGCACAAAATTCTGAAAAGAAAAAAAAAAATTTTTTTTCTTTCGGGGCCTCTTTTTCCGGGCCTTGCCGGTGGATATTTTTTTTTTTTCTTTTCTAAGCGTAAACGAAACGGGGCCAAACCTCGGCGCCGAATGCCCGACGTGGATTCCGCCTCGATGTCGAGCCCGCGAGATTCGAAAGGGATTCCGAGCATCAGTTCTCTCGGCGACCGTCGATCGCCCTCGCGTTTCCTTCCGCTGGCAGGTTGCGTAACCGGAAACGGCGGAACGAACTCGAGGGGGGTGCGGCGACCTTCCCTGCGTCCGCGGAGGGAAGGCCGCCTTCGACGTCGGATTTTCTGCCTTAATTGCCAGAACGCGTAAATTATGCTAAAAGAGTCAAGTTCTCAAACTCGACCGGGAATCGCGTTGGCGAATAACGGAGCCCCTAATGCGGTTTTAAAAAATCCGTAAATGATTGTTTAATAAAGGCAAAAAAAAAAGAAAAAAATCCAAATGGATCGCTCCATTTAAGGACATGATTTATTGATTGCGAGCCGCAATAATCGCATATAATTATAAATTGGATCTATTAAAAGCCTATTCCCATTATAAACTTTTAATTAATAAATTTACAATAAATTTACAATATTTCAAATGGAGGGAAATTAACGTCTAATTATTTATAAATCCCTTAATTACGAGTATATTATGCCCGTTGGTTGGTTTCGTTCTGAATAATGCTGGTAATTATTCCAGTGAGAAAAATTTTGTCTAGTTTTGCAGTTATCTAGCCTAACGCGACAGATAAAAATTAACTCCGAGGCTCTGGGAGCAAGAGTCCCGCGCGAAAAAAAAAAATGGCGCCGAATTCCCCTTGCCGCGGGGCAGATTTCGACGCGGTTGCACGAAACTCCTCTCTTTTTGGGCAAAACTGCTCCCTGCGATTATTTAACAACCTCGCGGGGAAGGAAAACAACGACCGGGATGCGCTTCGCGTCCGAAGAAGCGTCGCTGGAGGCTGCCGAGAGGAACGAGCCTCGGGGCCCGACGCTTTGCCAAACCGATCGCTTCACGTGCCGCCGCAACGGGTTGGTCGTCACACTCGGGCTGCCTTACGGAAAAACTCGACCGAGATAATTGTCGCACTTCCACCGGCGCAGCGCTTCGACCGATTTAGCGGCAGGCATTCGCCGCCCGAGTGGGAGAAGCAAAAATTTCAAACACGGCTTAACGTGCTCGTCGAGTCAACACGGCTGCGGGAAGGGTTCGCGGAGGCGGCGCGCGCCCGGCGATCCGACTTCTTCCGCGCGAGGGATGAAAACCGAGCGAACGTGGCGGTGCCGCGGCCCGCGCTTCGCGGGTGTGTCCCGCGAGGTGTCATCCACCTCTCGCTCAGTCACGATCGGGTTCGATTTTAGCGGTAACCCGGAGCCATTACGTGGCCATCGTCATTCACGATCCGCTTCGTCCGGAGTCAATTTTTCAATTCCCGATGGTGCTGCCTCGATGACTTCTCGCGCGCATCCACTCTCGGAGGCAGCTCCGGTGATACTCTTGACGGCGTCAACGCTAAATTAACGTGACGCTTGGGTTTCGGGGAACCGCATTCCTCCCATGATCGGATTTTACACGTTTTGTTGTAATTGGTGAAATACCCTCGTGGGCCGCCGCTCGTAAGCGACGCGGATGCAATCAGTGCCGATTGTACGACCGTATAAATATTCATAAGTTTAACAAAACGCTGCATTCTTATGTAAATTAAAAATCGTAGTTCGGATATCTTCATAAGACGTCAGAGGAGGTACTCGATGGTAACAGGTACCGGGCGGAAGGCCGAGCTCCATGATTTGAGCCAGAAATTATTTTTTGCCTCCGAAATATTCTACACACGCTACTGGAAGTTAATTTATTATAATTATAATAATAATTAGATGATGGAGTTGTTGTAACGCTCTTGTATATCTGAAAATAAACTATAAAACAAGCATCTACAATTTTATTGCCTCGATAGCATCTTAACTTAATTAAAGTGTAATTAGTTTTCAGACTAATTCGTGATTAACAATCATTTAACTTCCGATTAATTTATTTCCCTTTCTTCTCCTCTGCCGCTCTCCTCTTCTCCGCTTCGGTTAGGTCCTGGCCAGTTCGCTTCCATCCGCCGGCCATCCTCGGCGGCTGCCGCGCGTTTCCTGCCCGGATGCGCGCATCGGAGGAAGGTTCCGGCGGACGCCGAAGATGTCTGACCTCTCGGTGCGGGGAAAGCCTCGCCGGTTGCGGCGTCGCCTTCTGAGGCTCGAGAGCCCTGCCTCTCCCGGCGACGCTTGGGGATTTTTCCAGGGCCTCCGGAAAAGAGGTTCGCTTGTTTTCCCCGAAACTTTTCTCCGCGAATTCCAAATCCCAAGAAATACCCGTGCATTTAATAGTTTGTTCGTGCACGACAAATTAGAGACGGTTCATTTAAAAAAGGAAAAGCAGGTAATAACAGAAATGATGGATCGGTTACCGGGAGGCTTCTTCCCAGGGCGAGTCCAGACATCCATTTCGGGCATTTCTCCCGATGGCAATATGACAGGGCTTAATGATGTAAAATTGAGAGATATTTCCCCGAAATATAATTCCGATGGCATTATTTAGTATCTTTAGGTGAAGCAGTTGAAACTTTAATGTAATTACAATTGGTCGACTATAATTTTCATTTATTTAAATTATACCTGGAACCGATATTTCTCCGCCACTCCGGGATCCTCTTCATTCAATTTCAGTCATGGAGAATTAGTATAATTCGGGAAAAAAAAAAAAAGTTTTTTTCTCGTACAGCGGGCGGTGCACGAGAACGCTTTGTGACGTTTTCACCTTGCACCGGAGAACGGATGGTGATCCAAATGCGCTGTCGGAATCAGAATTTTCTCCTGCTCTGCCGTTCCGTTCCGCGCAAATCGTTATGCGTTTTCTAATAACAAAATGCGCTATCTCTGAATTTATCTCCTCCGGCAAGATACACATAATTAGACAGATGTCAATCGCGATATTAGTTCGAAACATATAATTAATTTCGTACGTTATATAACGTATTAAATATCTACATCGCATTAATGTAATTTTAATTGTTTTGCTTTTCACCTGTGCCATGTAGGGAAATTCAAATTAAGAAAAAGTTCCGCGTTTTCCGACAAAGATGTCGAACCAAATTGCAATCGGAGCTCTTAATCGACGTCCATTTTACGGAGCTACAAAACGGACTTTTTTCAAAAGGGGGCCCAAATAATAAATTGTGGAAGTTACTTCGGGGCTCCGAGGGGGGTTTCACTCGAAAACAGCCCGTGTAATGGATTCCCCAGGTTTTTTTATTTTCAAATCTATTCATCATACCTCATTGTTCCTCCGAATATTTCGATTCACCGCGTTCTGTCTCGAACTATCACGCATCTAATTGCTTTCATCATCAACAGTAAATTAACGTTGTCGAGCGAGGCAACATTCTTCAGGGCCGACATCTCCAGCGGAAAGAGGTTGTTTTCGCTGCAACACCGTTCTCGAGTGGGCAGCGCATATGGAAGTGATATCCATAAGAAAGGGGCGGGCGCCAGCCTTAATTACAAATTTCCGGAGGTAATATCGAAAATGCGCTCTAGATAGTGGGTTTAGATTCGGTTCGAGTGACGAAAATGGATATAAAGTTGGTACCGACCAAAGGGGGGGAAAACCTCTGTGCTAAAAGTTAACCAAGAAAGTCGCATTCCCCAATGCACGGGAGAGACATTTCAAGGTAGTTTCATAATTACATAAAAAGCCCTCGGGACAGCAATTGAATTGAATGGATCAAGAAAATTACGTGAAACGCCAGTTTGAACCTGGACCTAACCAAGGACCTTTCGGTAAACGGCCATCAACCATTAATAAAAGCCTCACCTCGAAACTATAAATTTAACCCGGATAGATAAACATCATAATTTTTTGACTTTTACCCGTTATTATGCGGGCCCAAATAAGAATATTAAATACCTTTTGATACTTAGTTAACCGAAGCCTTTTCGAGAAGGCATCGGGCGATTCGAGTCGCGCGTCAGCAGCCTTCGAAACGGAAATTCCCACGTCGATAATTTTAAAAATGCAGCAGGGCACGGCCGCGACGGCCTGCGCGGCGGCGCGCTTAACGCACGTCGCAGGCAGTTCGGAAATGCCCTCGCGATCTAACATAATTCGGTCTAATTTATCGATTTTGCGGTTAATGCCGTAATCAGTATGACGCGCCTGCGCGATGGCACGTTTCCATTTGCGGTTCCATGCAACGGCTCCTTTCTTATCCCTCGCGTTAGCGCTCGCTTCGGCTTCCTCTCGGGTCCGTAGGAAAAGGTCTTCGCTCGTTCGCATGATTCATATGAAAATAATCGACGGGCAAAGCCAACAGACGTACCAACGTAATCATTTGCTTCACTTATTAAATCGAATGCCATTGTTCAGTTCCTTTTGTTTTACTCGACAATTTAGGGCGATTATCTCGAATTTATGAATGTGATTCGGGCGTCCGTATCTCAAGGTCAAAGCACGCTTTTTCCGAGAACGCCTCCTCCGCGGATGAACCGGAATGCGAAGTCACCCGAAGATCCGGGTGATTTTTCATGTCGCGAAGGTTCGACGCGCGCGTCAGTCGCTCCGTCGGGTTCGTTTGAGCAAAAACGTTGCGATTGTGGTTTCGATGGAATAACGCCTTAAAGCGCAGTTTTCCGCGTTGTCCCGGATTGCTTCGAGCAGTCGCGGAGGAATTTCGTGCCGGCGGAAGTAAGGACCGAAGGATCGAAGAAAAGCTGAGCCTGGAGCAAGTAATGGCGAGGTCTCCGAGGCGGATCGGGAATTCACTTGTGCGGCATTAATTTTTGACCGACATTTTAAAATAACGTAAATTTACCGGGGGCTTCCACTTCCTCGCCAACTGGATGAGTTTTCGATATGAAAATTATTTAAATAATGGTTTTATTTACAGGTTTGGTTTCAAAACAGGAGAGCAAAATGGCGGAAACAAGAAAAAGTGGGTCCGCAAGCGCACCCGTACAATCCTTACTTGGGTTCCGGTGGTTCGACGCCTCCCTCGGGAGTGACTTCGACCCTTCCCAACCCCTTTTCTCATCTGGGATTCGCCCTGAGAAAACCTTTCGAGGGAACCGGAGCCGTCAGCCTCGCGGCAGCCTTCAGGGGTTATCCTCATCTGGCACCGGGTCCCGTTCTTCCAGGAGGATACTTGGGACCGCCTCCGACGTTTCACCGCGGAGCACCGCCCTCTTTATTACCCCCCACTCTGGGTTCGCTTTCGTACACGCCATCCGCCGCGAGTTCCTTCCAAACCCTGCTTGCCAACATATCGGCGGCTCAACGTCCGAAGCTTTCACCCTCGGGAGCGACGACCGAGGACTATCAACAACATGCGGCCGCTTTGTTGGCGGCAGCCACGGCGTCGGCAATGGCTGCTCCCACGACCACCGTTTCGGCACCGTCTTCTCCTCCTGCCCCTGCGGCACCGGAGCTCGACAGAAGAACGTCGAGCATCGCCGCTTTACGGTTAAAAGCTAGAGAACATGAAATTAGACTTGAATTATTGAGGAAGAACGATATCGTTAGTTGAGTATTTAAGATCATATAGATTTTAGATCTATTTCATCAGGAAGAAAAGTGCGGCATTTTAAGGGAAACAGATCCGTCCATTTTCAAATGCAATCTTTTTAATATTGTAAAAGTTATTTGGTTGTGTTTCGATATCCAAGGAGATTTTTTTAAAAAATTTTTTCTAATTGCCATGATGTAATCTATTTAGGTAATTAATACCGTTGAGATTTCCGATAATTACTAAATTGCAAGTAATTACACGGGAAAACTTGGAAACAAACGAACGGGTTTCCTCGGGTGGAGTGCGCCGAAATCCGATCGGACAGGAGACAACCCGCCGAGGACAGACATTGCTCCTCTTTGACCCGCACCCAAAGCTAATACAATAAAGAAAGTTGGATTCCCGTCCACGCGCTTCTCGATTTTAGCGATCTCAAAATGTTTCGGTCCAGATTTATCTTCGTCCTTGGTGCTTCGCTAACTGTAAACGATACAAAAAAAAAATGGCTGACCATTCGGCCAATTATTAAAAGTATTATGCCTTTCGAAATATTCCCATGTCTGTGAGACATTCTCAGCGTAATGTCTTCGTGATGCTCACATTTTACAGATTTTTTTAAACGTGTATTTTGTTTTTTTTTTTTTTTTTAAAAAAAAGGAGTAAAAAGTAAAAAAGATGTCTTATTTACGGCTCAGTTACAATGATTAAAACACTTCATCAAACATAATAATTTATGTAAAGCATGGAATATTGCCGATGGGGAAAATTCAAAAAATTTATCTGTAACGTTTCATGTCAAAGCTGCTTTCTCGTCACTCCGCCAAAACTGCCTTTTTCTCTTATTTTTTACAATTTTGCATTGGTCAGGTGTTACAGTCAGTGCTTAATAATTTATTTTTTAATAATTTGTGTGGTGTTTATATTATTAATATTACTGACAATAAGGATTTCAAGCCAAAGTGTAATGTACATTTATAAAAATGTGTAGCTCAGTGGTGTATTATAAAGTAAAACTTAAAAGTGAATCTTCTGTAAAAGATGTAAAAATTGTGCCTTTTTATATGAATTTAAATTAAATTTTTTTTTGTTTTTTTATCGTTTAATATAAAAAAATTGTGATACATAATTTACACTTCATTTCAGATTTTTTTTGGAAATTACCGAGTCCAATCATTATGGAATTCCTCAAAGGCATAAAATGCAAATATGTAAAATACAAAATTCAAACCTTAAATATATCAACACATGAAATTGCGTTAACATTCAAACATGATTCTCTGCTATGGTCAAACAATTAAGACGCCTCAATAGCAGTCAAATTATACTGAAAGAATAGAATGGCTCCTTTTTCTGTGGGTGAGGTTAAAATTACGGATTTATTATTCACCTGCAGTGAAACCCAGTTTTTCGAATCCGTGTTTTAAGGCTCATTACTGTTATTTTTATACAACCGCACTGCCAACACGAATGCAATTTTGACTTTTGTCGTCCACCTAAAGCGCGGATTACCGGGAGATAGGCTTTTACAATTTCCACCGCTTTCTAGGATGGTTGATTTTCCTCGACTTTGCATTAGATCGCGATGATATTAGAAATGTAAAACAGTATGTTGTTTAAGATTCTCCCATTAATTTTTAAATTAGTCAGTCAACAATCATTCAAAAGCAAATAAAGTTCGTAAATACGTAAGGAGAAATCAGTTTTTGAGGCCACGCTCGGACCTCGTATCAATAAATCACAAAGGAACTAATGGTTGCCGGTTAAATTTTCATAATGCGATCCATGAGAGAAAATGACTCGCATGAAGTGACCTCTGGTTCCTAAAGGGCCGGGTCTAATGGAATCCAGCGCCATTTGAAAAATCAAACGTCAACCGTATAATCAGTACGGAAAACAATATTCCTCGTTTTCTCTTATCTTCTCCAATAAGGTACAAGTTCCAATAATTACATCACTTAACGATCCTATTGTTTAACGATTGCACTGGTCTTGGAAAACGGGTAAAATTAATTACATATCGAATAAATATTTAGTTTAAATGGTTTCTGGTGTTGAAAATTAAAAAAGGGAAATAGTTCATAAGTTAACGAATAAGGCGTTGCCAACGGATATAAAATTATAAGGCGCATCTGTTTAATGCATTAACTAACGATGGTGTTGGTAATTAACGACCGATTTTTCTTTTTTGACAATGGAGTATAATATATCGCATTCATTGCTGTTTGCGGCGGTGAACAAGCTAAAAAAAAAATCCACCGTCCGATCTGCAGTCTAACATTTAATTAATTTTAATTAGCTTTTTTTGTACGGATATTAATATAATTAATAACTAGGTTCATTTTCTGCAGGCTGATTAAGTAAAATTAATTTCATTATCTGCGAGGATGCAATGCTGATTGATGTAACAAATTAAGCGGGGTAATTGAAAAAAAAGAAAAAAAAAATCAGATTTAGTTTTATGTGTGTTGTCGTTATTTTGGATTCGTTGCAGCTTTTAACGTTTCTTTTACAAATTCACTTTCTTACCATGCATTTTTAATAAGCCGACAATCAATAATTCTAAAGCATTAAAAATGTTATGGGGCATGACTATCCTGTGCAGCGTTTTTTTTTTCCCGTTTCCATTCAGAAAATCAACCCTCTCGCGTAAAGCGGTTTCGGCAAAAAAAACAAAAAAAAAGATGAACGATCGAGTTGGGGCTCAGTATGTGGAAAATGCGTTTTTCCATGGGTTCCGATGGGCTGAACCTCAATTTTTCCATGAGCTGACTTAATAACTTGGGTAAAATTTAATAATGGAAGTTCATTTTTCATCTGTTTTGTTATTCGTCGAATTTGTAAAGAAAAGTAATTAAAATCAAGAAAAAAAGGCTGAGTCATGAACGATCTTTTTCGAAGTTTTTCAGAATGACTTTAATTGCCTTGGTTGAGATTGGAAAATTAGATCCGCATTTTCTTCTTTCCCCAAAAATCAATCAATTAATCAGCGAATAACCTAATATAAATAAAAAATATTATTGGAAAATAATGGACCTTAAAAACCATAGCTAAATAATAATAATAATAATAATAATAACAACCATTGCTTTTCCTGCATAGGTTTGCAGTAAAGTTTCAAGTATTTGCTACAAAAATAATGATTGACTTTTTTTGGGAAGATAATAAAAATTTGAAAACATTGAAAAGTAATTCCTTTCAAAACTGAAATCTTTTGACTAAATAACGTTTAAGATTTTTATGTAAAATTTCAAGCGGGCATTGTAAATTTTCTCATTGTTTTTGCGGCTATTTATCTAACCATAAACTTTCGGCGCCTAGTTTCTTTTCTTCTTCAGTAAGTTTCTCCGTGTAAAAAAGAATAAATTGATTTGGACTCCTGTTCTGGAGTCTCTTCTTGGAGTCTCTTCTCATCCTTCTCAACTTAAAAAAAAAAAAAAAATATATATATATATATAT
>JAOWBB010000008.1:3365474-3441069 GCA_028565995.1 Ricinus marginatus | reverse complement strand
CCTTTCACTCATCCCTTTATTGCTCAGTCCTGCCTTCCCATTCTGCTACCCTATCCCGCCACCCCCGACGCGAAACCAGTTTTTCGCCTCGTTCCAAGTGGTTTTCGGGCTCCTTCCCGGACTCCGAAATCGAGTAACTTCACCGCTCGGTTTAATTTTAAAGATCACGCGGATCGGACGAACGCGGAAAACGTTCCTTCCGGGCATTGC
The DNA here is from genome assembly GCA_028565995.1 of Ricinus marginatus. NCBI lineage: Eukaryota > Metazoa > Arthropoda > Insecta > Psocodea > Ricinidae > Ricinus > Ricinus marginatus. The sequence goes on along the minus strand of JAOWBB010000008.1, from coordinate 3,440,859 downwards.
TTTGCCTTCCGGAGCTCGACCCAGGGCCGCATCCCCGGGGCAGGTTTTAAGCCACCGGAAACCGCATCCTGTCCGGAGCGGCGAAGACACTGACGTGCGAACAGATTACGATTCACGTGGGCTCTCCAGCAATTAAAATTTGTTTATTTATCAACCGTCTTTTTCGTCCTCGCAAACGTGGCGCGACGATGGGTCTTCGTTAATTGATGCGCGCGCGGGGGAAAACGAAGTGCGGTGAAACGACGCGAGGCGCCGCGCTCGGGGATTTTCCCGTCCGGACTCGCGGAATTCCTTCGGTTTCCGGAGAGCTCCCCAATTTTTCACGGAGGCCGAGAGGGGAGGGGCGAGGAAACGGGGTCAATCGAACGCGCTCGTCCTTGAGGTGAGGTCAATGCCTGTCCGGCCAACGCTCTCTTCGCTTTTCGCCTCCGTTTCCCCGGCAACGATCACAGTTAAATCCCGTCGGGCGATTTTTTCCTCCGCTTCGGAAGGAATCGGACGCGCGGTTCTCTCGAAGGAGCGGAAGTTCCCACCTTTCGGCCGCATAAATAAGCTTCGCCCGAGCGAGCCCAACGTGACCGCGGAGCATACGGGAGCGAAGCGCGTGGCGCAAGGAGAATCCCGGTCGTGACAAAAATTTATATACAAATCGTCAGCTCGATATTTTCTTCGCGGTAGCCTTCGAGCACGGGAGCGACGACCGGTTCGGAGCGAGGCGAGCGGCAGCGAACGGAAGCAATCCCGGCCCCAAATTGGAAGAGGCTCGTCGAATGCCTCTCAAGCGGAAGGAGCGCGCCGACGGTTTCGTTTTGCCCGAGGGCAAAGATCGCCCGAACCTCAGCGACGGGGAATTTTCCCCCGGGGAAGAGAAAACCGTTGGGGAAAATACAATTTCAGTAAATCGCTTTGTTTACTCAAGTTCACGATTAAGGCAAGGACTTGCGGGCGAGGCATTCACCGTTTCACGTTGAAAACGGAGACGATGCTTCCGCGGACGAACAATGCCCCGAAAGTTAACATTTTCCCCGGGCATTTTCCGCACTTCTCGCCGCCACTTCGCATCGCGTGGGGTGCTGTCGTCGAAGCGGCTGGTTTTGAGGCGATCGTCGTCGGAGGAACGCGAACGAGGGCAGCGCTTTCGGCAAATTACCAAGTAAGCATTAACCCCGAGGCACGGCGGAGGCCTCGCCGGGCGACGACGACGACGACAATCATCTGCTGCAGGGGTCCAGCAGATGTCCACATAATGCTTGCAGCAGCATTAAGAAATGGAATCCCTCTCCCGTTCCATCTTCACCCATTCGACGATAATAAAACAGATTCGCCTCGAAAAAGAGGGCTGAGGAAGGCTGCCCACTCGATAGGAAATCCTTAAGAAGAACAGTTAACGGTCTGAGGGCCCACCCGAACGCGTCATCAACTTAGGAAGACACGGCAGGGGCCACGTGTGGCTCTTCCAGGTCTTTGTCCTCCCAGACTTTTTTCTTTCCTCTCTCTTTACAATTAGGGGAATTTTTCTTTTCCCCCAAGTGCAATGCCGTCGCGATTGCCTCGGCCATTAATTTCGACTTACACTCTCTTTCGACGGATTTTTTGATATCTCCCTGCAGAAGCGTCAATCTTTGTTTTCCACCTTGTTTCCGGCGCCGGTGAGCGAGGCGATCGACGAAATTGCAATCCGCATAAATCGCAATCAACCGAAACGCGGGGCATTCTTCAAAATTCACGTTTTTCCCGACAAGGCGACTGAATTTCGGATTCGCGACCGTCGAAGGCAACATATGAACGAAGACTGTCGCGGGGGAAATGCCGTCGGCCCGAGCGGAAATTGTCGAAATTTCGCTTTGGCAAACGTGCACAGTAAAACGGAAAAAAAAAAAAAAAAGAAATGTATTTTGAAATGCTTAACTAAGCATATTTTTGCTCGGAAACAAAAAATTTTTGTTTCTTTCTTCAAATGAATGCAGGCCCGAAATTGGGAGCAGCCTTTAGAACAAGATCTAGAAAAAAAAAAAGTTGACAACCTCATTTTCAAATATGAGCGCGATTAATCTCGATGCTCGTTCAATAAACCAAGTCTCAAAAGCTGGAACATTATCCGCCGCCTTTCTGCATACCTTGGCAAACGCATTTAACACCGGCAAGACGCCGGAATGCAAGAAACCATCCCGGTAGCGCCTCGCGTCCAGGTTTTGCCGAAGCACGACCCTGGCTTTCCACGTGAATTTACGTGCCACAAATACCCGCAGCCTTCCAGTGCCTCTGCACCTTCATCTTCAATCTCCAAAATCACCGGGAAACAGGGCCGAAGCCTCTTGTGCAGTTGTCCACCGGTCGGAAAATCTCAAACGGCTGCGTGCTTTTACAATATCGGGTTTTTTTTCTTCCGCGGACAAAAGTGAAAACGACGCCATTCAAAGGAGTATCAAATATGTTGAACGTTGAAAATAATCAATGAGAGCACGGCTTTCGACGAAGGAGCATCACCCCAAACACCCGGGTTTGGGGTGGTTCCGGACTTGCGCGTGAGCAAATAATACTTACCACCAGTACCGAGAACCTTTAGCAGCTCGAAATTTGACATATCCACTCGTCCGGCTCCGGTCAAGTTAACTGAAAGAAGAAGATGAAATTTTAGCGTTAGCGAACGACTTCGGAACAGACGGAATCACCCGCGGACCCGGTAAAGTTTTCAGGTACGCAAAAAAAACAGGGTAAAACTTGCGCTCAACAGGATTTCCCGGGCCGGCAAATCCTTTTTTTTTTTTTTTTTTACCGTTGGAGCGGGTCGGAAACGTAAGCCGATTCGGGAGGAGAAGACAACCTTCCGCAGCTTTCGAACGACAGCGCCGGTTTTTTCTCTCCTGCCACTCCAGACGGCAAAATCGCTGCCGCGCACTTCCCCGAGCGAGAAACTCCGCTCGGATTCGATTTGGTTCCTGAACCAAATGCTGCCATTTAAAATGGAAAAATAAAAGTTTTCGCGGAGCAAATCAGAAAGTGTGAATTGCTCTTATGCAATTTTTAGGACACTCGGACCGGAGTTATGAAACTTTCTTCAATTCGATGCCATTAAGGAAAAAAAAAAAAAAAAAAATTTTCCGCACGAATCCATTTTTTTAATGCGGTTGAGAAACCGCGAGATTCGGACTAACATTTGGCGTGGACCGAACCACGGTGCTTTCGACCTGCGGTCCGCGGGGACAGATCTTCGGAAGCTGCCGAACTGTGATTGTCCCGTTGAAAAAGCTTCCTACCCCTGCTGTCTGGGCACGAGCCCCGAAGGAAAGCGCCTCAGCCGGGGGGGGGGGGGTGCAGGAAGATTTCCTCCGCATTTTGGGCCACGTCGAAGCGAGGGCAGGTCCTCGGAGGTGGAACCGGATCATTACCAAGGCGATGCCGGAGATGCAGCCCGGCGAGCTCTCTCTCCTCATCGGCCCAAACCCCGACGTTTGGTCCTTGTCTTCAGTCATTTCTGGGTCATTACCGCGGTTGTTCCGTTTCGGCCAAGGGTCTTTCCTCGTCGGGAGATGCCTTCTTGCCGCGGCGGAGATCTCGGATGGAAAAGCATCCGAACTCATCCTCGACGGATTGACTCTCCGTAAATCAATTTCCTTATTTTTCAGTCGCACGCTCCTTAGACGTCGACGAAAATGGGAAAGCGAAATTTGGAAGTTTAAAAAGGTGAGTGGAAGGCTGCACTTTATCCATCCGCGGTACCAAGATCGACAGCATTATAAAAGCAACGTTGCAAAGCATTATTGGAAAAGTTGGAAGGCCAAGCGATGCTTACATTAAACGGATTTAGCCTTGAACTCTCATAAAAGCAGAATGGCATTCAACGAGTATGTTTGAAAAACTTTAACCCGCACATACGCTGCCATTGGAAAAGCAAACACTTTGCGATGCGCCCGCTGCCGCGATCGCGACCGGATTTTCGTTTCCTCCCTGACGGCTCCGCCGGAAAGCTTTTTTCCGAGTCACTTTGAGAAAGGACGGTCGCACCGTCCGGAGAGCAACGGTGCGATCGTGGAACCGGGGCCCGAAGGGAGAGAATCATCGGCTTTAACCGAAGAAAAGCCTGCGAAACTGAGGGATTTGCCACAGTGCCGAACTGTCCCAAACGCTGCGAACCTGAAAAAGGTTAGGCGTATCTCCGGCCTCTTGGCCGGATCGACCAGCGTCACAATAGCAGCGCACTCAAAGCGATGCAATCCAATTGAGCCTCGAGAGCAAGAGGCAGAAACACGCGGGTTTGGGTCTGAACAGTTGTCCCGATGGAAATATCAGGTTCGACCCGCCCTCCGTCTACAGCAGACGCCCACCGTTAATGAGCTTCTCCGCACGACTCTTGATAATCTCAGGCCAGTCCAATCTTCCCTCCCGTTCCCTTCGAGGATCCTCGAACTGGGAGCTCTTCCACTTCTTGCGATATTCCCTTCATGAGTGAAACTCGCCACTTTTCCGATGGTTGCACGAGTCGAAATTTCACCCGATGGAAAAGGATTCCACTCGTCGATTGCCCCAAAAACCCTTCTCTGCCGAAAATAACCGAAAACCTTGGATGTCGAACCTCGATTTTGCTCCCCATCACGAGGAAGTGGAAAAACAATAAAAGCCAAGGATGGGACGAATAAGCGTTGCCGAAAAAAAAGATCTACGGAGGCCTAAGAACGAAGTCGAACGACCATCAAATCTTCGTCTTCAAATAATTCGAAGGTGACAACAGTCGAAATAATTATAAATAACAATAATAATAATAATATGTTTAGAACAGCGAAGGCTCGGCTGGCGGCGACAGGCCGTGGGAAGTGATGCCGTCAAATGGCTTTTTGATGTGTTAACTTTGCCTGCATGGACCGCTGCTGACAAGTGCCTGCCCCTCGGCAATGCACCCGAATACGTTCTTTCCGTCATCCTCCGTCCAAAAAACACGTTGAGGATCATAAAAAGAAAAATTTAATGGAGCTGAGTGGACCCATACGTTCATAGGAAGTTTTTAGACTTTAACCGCACCAAAATGTTCAACGATAATCGCAGATTTAAAAGTCCTCTGGCTGTGCAGCCAGGGGTGACCATCTACACGTGGTTTCTGTACGACAAATTGTACAAAAGTGTCGGAAGTCTTAAAGTTTTCCGTCTCACCAGTGGAATTTGATAGCAGCCAACGGAAGTATCCTACGACAGGCATCCAGCTCTCGGGTCGGTGGCAGGTTAAACGGAAAGTTTCGATGTCCCTTATGTTTTGCCTTAGTTGGCGATCCAACTCTATCTAGGCTCCCTGTATTTACTAACAATGGCTGAACAACGCGAGCAACCAAAAAGTCAGAATTTTCCGTCGGTGTTTCTGCTAGCGAAAAAGAAACCCGCATTTCTTCCTTATAATGTTGGCAATAAGTACTTCCATAAAATGAAATGCTTTAACTCCGGCAATAATCATAGCAGCTGATGTAAAATAAGCTCGTGCATCAACGTCTATTCCTACAGTACATATGCTTTCGGTGGAATTCGAAACAGAATAATTGTAACGGGAGGAAAAATAAAACTGAAATAATCCACTTCCAGTTTACAGAGCATATCATTTAACTGCCAAAAGCTCTAGGGGGACAGACGTTTTCCTTCGTTTCCCGGACAAAAACTTAGTTTTCAAGAAGGACTCAAAAGTTTCCTCTCCATGAATAAGACTCAAATTTTCCCCCCTTCAAACGATTCATCGCACGACAAAAAACCTTTTGAATAAAAACTACCATTGATTTCTACCTGAAAAGTAACCGTAGACAACCCCTAAAGAGCAAACCTCCAAATCACAATACAAGTAAAATCACCAGCATTAAAAAGAAATAAACGTTTACATTATTGATACAATAAAAAATCACCTTCAAACGTTTCTTGGGTCATCCTGCACTGTTCGGAACCCGAAAAATTGAAACTTTTGCAAGAAACTACTATCTCCTGCATTGGGAGGGAAGATGGACAACTGGAAGATGGGCGGCGTCCCGGGTATAACATTTCTGGATCTGCACAAAAGGGTGGTCGAGTGAAAGGTTTTTTTCCTTCTCTTCCCGTCGCGTCTGCCCAAAAAAGTCAACTCGGGTACATGAGGAAAGCACGAAAGGAACCTCGAATTCTGAGGCTCCTCATCCCGGGGGGGGGAAAACTTCTGGTCAACACCGGCAACCCAAAAAACCCAACAAGACAAGTTTAGCGTATAAAGAAAGGAAAGCGGTTAAAATTAGAGCTCGAAACGCATTTTCCTCGTTTCATTCCGGGCAAAAGCTCGCAGTCGAACGCTGAACCTCCTGCTGGTACCTGGAACCCATTAACGACAGCACGGCGCGCGCGATACGCTGCGAGCGCAAAACGACGGTGTACGAGGATTGTTCTGCAGCTCTTTTCCCACTGCATTCCTCTCTCACGACAGAAATGCAATAAACGCAAACATTTTTTTAATTTCCCCTTAATGTCAGAAACGGCGATATTTCATTTATTTTTTTTCTTTTCTCTAATACGGGGATCAATATGGACTTTCCCAATTTTAACTAACCCGCGCCCAGGTAGGTCTCCGCCGCAAAATCGGGGAAAATTTTTAATGGAAACAATTTAGCAATCTTGGATTAATTAATCTCCTACGGCTGCCACAAATATAACGAATTTTAATTCGCTCAAATTCAAATTATGAATCCCGACTAAATATTTAACGTCGTCACTCGACCTAGTTCCAACGGACGTAGAGGGATGGATCGGAAAACCCCCGGCAGGGAACAACCCCTCAAATGTTTTTGCCAACCAACGAAAGTTTTTTCCCCCAACCTTCCAAAAAACGAGTTACATTCATGCAAACGCGCAGCCACGAATCGCTCTTTGGGCGACCCTGGCCTGACTCTGCCCTAAATTCGCTTTTCTTCCATTTACTGTCACATTTTTATTTTATTTTATTATTTTTTTTCTTTTTCCATTTTCCGCACGTGAACGTTTCTTTGATCGGAAGCAGAGTAAAGAGCGGAAGTTTTCCGGAGCTTTTTTTGTGAAGCCAAAAGCGAGGCAGCGCCCCCGGTATCGGAGCGGAAAAATCAAAAAAATTCCGGTTGCCCCGGAAAAAGAGGCGACGGTTAGTGCAGCGGGAGAACTCAAGATTTTGCGAAGCAAAATGCCAAAGCCAAATAACAAACTTCGAGGTTTCCAAATGGGGAAAAAGGACAAAAGCAGAGGGCACGGAGCCGCGTGCCCTACCCGGCCTCGGGCCAGGTCCTTTGGCGCGTGCCTTGCCACGAAGCACTCGGAGAGTGCATCTTCGGTGAATTAACTTTCAGGTAATATTTCCCGAACGCTATTTGCCGTTTAGAAAGGAGGTGGGGCGGCAAAATTTAAATTTATTTGGTTGGCAGTGGGTACGGTCCGGGTGATAAAAGGCAGAGCGGCAACCGATGCCAACGAATAAATACGTACAGAAAGAGAAAGAGAGAGAGAGAGAGAGAAAGAAAGAGACAGTTTATGTAAAAAGTAAAGAGTTGATTGCCAGAAATCTGTGTTAGTGGGTCAACGACGCCATTGCCAGATCCACTGTCTTCGCAATCGTGGGTAATTCATAAACGGAATTAACCTATTAACGGCAAAAGGTGATATTCGGCACTTAGCAAATCCCAGCGAACGCGAGAACGACAAAGACACGAGGTCTGCATCGCATCACAAAGTGAAAGTGCACGGAAAATGCTTCCTTTGTTCCCCTCGCATCGGAAAACTAAGGACGTAGCAGCAGACCGTTTTCGAACGGAAAAGCCGGAAGTGATGCGCCGAACTCGAAGCAGAGCCACGTCCGTCCGATACGCTTTTCGCATAATATCCAGCGGTCGCGGTTCTCCGACGGCTTTTAAATTTCCGCTTCGTTCCTCCGAGTGTCGGACTTCATTGGGGGGAACATACGTGCCTCGCGAAAAAAAATTTTTAATTTTTAGAAAAGGGAATCAAGCGCGGTTCCCGAACGGACGGAGCAAGTTTCGACGTTTTCTTCAAAATGTCAAAAATGCAAAATGAAATCTTTGAGTTATTCACCCGTCCCGCGGAAGATCTAATTTGCGTTCCAGAACCTTTTTTCCCCGCAAAGTCATAACTTTCGACTCCAATCTAAATCGAATACGGAAAAAGCGTCCACTTCTCTCCCATCCTTTTACCCCCGACGAAATGAAACCCGTTCGCGACAGAAAACTCGATCGGATGGTGAACCCCTGGATGAATCGTAACCGAATCGCAAATGTCTGCTCCGATGACAAAACATTGTCACGTTAAAAAGCCTTCGCCAGGAATTTATTCAATGGAAATTCGCAGGTTCGGCCTCTGCACGAGCGAGCCTCGAGGAATCCAAATCGATGCGGCAGGAAGGAAATTCCGAGTCGAGCATCGAAGAAGATCAGCAAACCAAGGAAAAACGGGAAAATTTTCCTCCCACCCCTCGGTGAGCGTTAAGGGCTCCGTCCTCGGGGGTGAGAGCCGTGGCCTCGGATCGTGGGGGGGCACGTGACGGGGCAAGGGATGCGCAGTGAAGAGGCGGATGACGAAAAACCTCACCTTCGCGCGATCGAAAAGACTTTCGAACCTTCGTGAAAAGCGGTCGTTAAAAGCTCCGAATTTTCGAGAAGAAAGCCCGGCGTGAGCGCATCGCTTAACGACAACGCGTACCCGTTGGGGAAAAATGCGCATGGATAAATTGGTTCTTTTTTTAACAGCATTTGCAGGACATTTCAACAATATATGAGAGGAAAGCAGCAATTCCGGTGCAAGCGAAGCGATCTGAGCGGGAACAAGCGTCGGAAAATTTTCGCAAGTGAAAATTCCGAAAAATTGCCTTTTCTCGGCTCTCGAACAGAGCCGAAAGAGACACCCGATCGAAATTACATCATAACAGCACATTCGCATCGCAGAATCGCAATGCTCGGTTCAAATATGTTAATTTTTAATGAAATTTCGATTTGCTCAAGAACTTGTCCCTTCGCTTCCGCAGTGGAGGCAAGATTTCGGAGGTGCCCGTCGCTTTATCTTATCGCCAAATGCAAACGCATTCCGTCTACGCCCCTGTTTGAAAATGCCTTTTGAAAAATCTTTCAGGTATTAAATTCGACTTTTTACTCCGTGGTGCGCGATGAGTTAGTTGCACGCAAGTGCGAAGTGTTATTGAACGAATCCGATGCACCGAATAATAACGATACAAAAAAACAAGCATGATTCACACGGGCAATGTCGCAGGGTGCCGTTGAAAATTTTCAATTATTCACTCACTAAGAAAGGGCCCACATGAAGACGGGGAGGATATTAAAAAGGGTTTCGAAATAATAACAAGGTGGAACCCTCACCGCAATCCTTTTGCCAACCCTGACGCGTTTCCTTCCCTCCAGACACTGGAAATATCTCCGGCTTTGGTCATGCTCGGGTAATTTTACATCGCTCCACGAAACGGGTCTCGCTCGCTCCCCGCTTCCTCGTTTCCAACGTGGCACGAAGAAAATCGCGAGAGCTCTCCGCCTCCGTGGCAGGCGGCCTCCTCCCCCGAAAAATGAAGCCCGCAGCACCGGAGCTTTTTTTTTTTTTTTTTTTTTTTTTATCCCGTCACGTTCACTTGTGCGTGACAATGTCGGAGCATTGCGAATTTAATCGAAATTCCGGACACTTTTCCGCGTTTTCTCCGGGATTAAAGCGCAAACGGACTCGGCCGGGAGCCGCGTCGAGGACCGGCGCTCGCTGCGGATGAAAGTGCGTCTCCGGGCAGGATTCGTAGAGCACCAGAAGGAAAAATTTCAAAATGGGAAACCCTGCCGGTGCATCCGAGGAGGAGGTCAGACTTATTCTCGTCTTAGCATTTTTCGAATATTTTGTACACGATGAAAATTAATTGCCGCTCGAGTCGTTTTCCCCTCCTTTAAAGCCGGGCGACGCAGTACCCGGATCGGTCGCGATCGTTAACCTAATTTTTCTGGTCGGGATCGCAAAATGTAAAAATTAGGTTCTGCGGCAGAAACGAAGCCGCGATCGCTCCGATTGCCCCCGGGACGGCGACAGAAGCGGATTTTGGATTTTCCAGTTTCCGTAAAAGTAAATAAACCATATCGCATCGGTTATCGACGTTATTTCCTTCCCATTTTTTATTTCTGACCGCGACATCGCGGTATCCGCATCGGGAGAATTGCACGGACGTTCCTTCCGAGGGACGAAATTTCAGAATTTTCGGAGACTTGTTTCCCAGAGCGACTTCAAGCGGCAATCAAAGGCTTTCTTCGTTGCTATTTGAACCTGTTTCCTGTTTCGGATGCCGTAAGCAACAAGGGCGAGCAGGAAATGAAATTTTTCCTCTTATCGTGCAACACCCGAGCAGGGACACAATTCCTACAATCAGAGAAATCAGGTTTAACTGCAAAATCAAGATTGATTAACGGTTGATTCTGCATCACAGAAATTGTGCGTTAAAAAAGGTTGAGCACCTTTGGGCCCAAAACGTAGAATTTTTCGGACCGCAAGGTCTTAAAATAAAATGTAGACCCAACGGGGCGAGATTTAAAAGGGATTAAGCACATTTAGAATCAAGCACACAGCTTGAACGGCGTTTCGCTTTCTTAAACAAGTTTTCAGAGCGGGAATTTTGAAAATAATATGTGTGTATATATATATATATATATATATATATGGCGGGGCTGCGGATGCTTTAAAAGAATCAAAGATCGGAGTGATTCCCGAAATGTTGCTTAAACGATCGAAACTAACAGAAACCGAAGCGGACCACACAAAATCTCAGATTAAACCACGTCAAGTACCGCACTCGCGAGGTGACCCTAACATAACGATCAAGTGTCTTAAGTAAGAGCACTCCGCGCGAATACCCGTTACGAAATCCTCGCATGAAACAGCTTCAAAACTTCTGTTATAAACGTCCGCCATTCTTTATTTAAAGTTTCGAAAAGGCAATTCCGAGGGAAACCCTTCGAGAAACGGTTCGATGGATCCCTCCGGTCTTCTCATATGCAAGCGATCAAGATACCAACTCTTCCCGGTTTCATTATGCATTTTGAACGGCCCGTGAAAAGAGCACATGCGATTCGTCCAAAGTCACGCAACGGTCCAGTCTCGGTGCGGTCGCGCACGCATGCAAAGTCTGCTGCCGCGGGGACCGCCCGCTTTCCCATCGGAAGGCCCGAACGGATCGGGAACGCTTCGGTGACGGCTCCGCCTCGAACCGTTCGGAAACAGCGTCCCCGAACCGCGATGCAAGACGTCGACGAAAGCGGCTAACCGACGGCCGCAAACCGTTTCGGGAAACCTTCGCGGGACGGAGCGAAGACAAGCAGCGGACGCGTCGACAAAGATCTTTCGAGAGTCGTCGATCATCGAAACACGTTTCCGGGGCCACGTCTTCGAACGACGCCAAAACCTGATCTCCTGTCGTCCCTTTTTCAACCCGGGGATTTTCACGTTCAACCGATCCCGGTCCTCCTGCAGGGTGAATTTATTCCCGTTTAAAACACGGTCGAAATATACCGATGCAATCTCGGCTATAAATAGAACCGTGAAGCGTTCCACTACAATAGATCACCGCCTTAGTCTCGAATCTCGTCCTACAGAAACGCCCGCCACGAATTCGGCGTCGAGCCTGTCTCGAGAGTAAATTTTCCTCTTTCCTTTCTGTCTTACCGTCGTCGGCTCTCACCTTTCTCTCCGGTTCTTCCTTCGAAGCACCAGCAGTCGTCCGCCAGGCAAACCGGAAGAAAGCACGGCTCGTCGGCATCCTCCGACCTCGAACCGGACTCTCCCCTGCTCTTTTCGTCTGCTTCCACAACCTCCGACCTTTCGTGGATCTGCTGCGGGGCGAAGCCGACGGAAACGCCCCCGTCCTCCTCCTCCTCGTCGTCCTCGAAATATCCACTCTCGTGCTCGGTCGCTTTGTGGATCCCGGGTTCGCTGTTCTGCGGATTCGAAATCTGCATGGCGTCGACCTCATGCGAACGGGATCGAAAAAATCGCGACAAGAAACGGCCGTCAACTGACCCCGGGAACCTCGCGTGGAAGCATCGTCGGATTTCCCGTCGTCCCTGCTGTTTTTTCTTCACCCGAACGGGGGGACCATCAAGGCCCCCGAGGGCACACGGGCTTTCCCTTCCGCGCTTTCCGGGAGCCGAGGAACCGCGGCTTTTCCGGCGACTTTTTTCCTTTTCCACTTTCGCGGAAAAGTAGGTCAGGACAAGTTTGGCGATAGTTCCGCCAAATCCCGCCGCGATATTCGAGCGCTGATCACCAATATCATCCTAGTTCAAGAAAGATACCGTTGTAATTCTAAATATTCTATTACTTTTACAGTTATATTCGATATTTTTTTTTATTTTTCCTCCAACAACGTTTTTCGACTCCGATTTTTTAATGCCACGCGCGTACCAAACTGATTCGGCTTCAAGCACTTAAAAAAAACGATCGTGGAAAAATAAAATTAATAAAAAAAAAAAAAAAAAAAAAATTAAATTTCACCTGGCACCGACTTTGAAAACAATATCGAAAAAGCGGGCGGCGGCGACAGCGGCTCGGGACAGCTTTCGAAAAGCGAAAGGGGCACCACAGGAAACGGAAGCACTTCTCGGATTGTTTCCTCCGGGGGAAAAAATAGCGTGGAAGGGTACCGCAAAAGAAAATATCCGGTACGGAATAAAGATATTCACTTCATAAACATCCGAGCATCCAGCCGCGAATATTTTTTAACGAAAAAACTCACCTATAAAATAAACATTAAAAAAATTATAAATAAATAAAACAAACTTAACAACATACGATAATGTAAAATGAGGTCTCGAAATCTACTAACACGTTCAGTTCGTTTCGTCGAAACTTGCCTCGAAACACACCGATCCCCTCCCCCCTCTCCATTTCCGAGGTTTCCCCTCACTTCAAACTGCAATCAGCTGTTTCTAGCTTCATCTGGTTATTACCGAACCTTAAAAGAGTAATCAACCCCGTATGCTAAGCAAGGGGAAATAATATATTTTTACCGTAACCAAAGTTTCTTGCGCAAGGCCGAGTAAGTCGCCCAAGCGCATGCTCCGTTCGGTTCGAACTCATATGGTTTTTACAGAGAAAACATTTTCCTTTCTGTACGAGGATGCTCTCCGAAGGTTGCGGTGCCTCGGGAAGCCTCCTCCCTCGGGAACGGCTTTCATCCCCCGAAGGATCGTCGGAACCTTCCTCGCCACATCTTCCGGTACATTCGGACAACTAGCCGGGAAACCCGGGAGAACTGCGGCCCGGCTCCTCCGTGATTCATCCAGCCGGGGGAAGTTTTCTTCGACACCCCGTTAAGGATTTTATTTTCCCCCTTTGGGTGAAATCTACCCCCTCTCCGGAATGACGGAATGGGAGGGGGGAGGGAGATCGGCGACCTCCGGTTCGGGCGGCACCGCAACCTTCCGCCTCGGGGTTCCGGAAAGAGGCGCGACGTGAGCTCGAATCGCTGGCGCCCCGACCGGAGCATCTCGCTGGCCGAGATTTGGACGATTTTCTACGAAGATGCAGTCGGTCAAACTCAGACGAATTCGTTCAAAGTCCGGAGGCGAGATGAGTATCGAGAGGGCCCGCGGGGGAAGCGACGGGGAGGCGTCTTCGGATAGATGCGGACCATCGTTATCAGCGTGAAGAGGTTAAGGTCCACCGTGAGGGACTACGAGAGGAAAATATGGCCCACGGGGACGACTGCCGGCCAATAACCGATGACGTAACCCGTACTCATACAGCCGGAGCGACTCATGCCACTCCGTTAAAAACATTCATAACAATGAGTCACCAGGATACCGGCGGACGCCGCTGCCCCCGCCATGTTCCAGATCGCGTTTTCACTTTTTCCAGGGAATGTTGATGCATCTCTTCCGCAAAGCAGTGACGTAATTTCATTCATTTCGACTGCACGCGGAAGGAAAAGCAGTCTAAGGACGGTTGTGTTGAGAGTCAAACCACCTGTTGCCATGGAAACGTGCATGCGGCGAGATACGATCGCGTTCGGCACCTTTCGGCTCTCGGTCCGTGCGGCATCGAAAGAAAAAAAAGCGCGACAGCAGGACCCGATCGCCCCCTGGGGAAGATTTGCTCTCCTGGCGGCGGAGCTTTTCTCCATCCCGATCCGAAATTTATTTCGCAACCTAACGCCTCGGATTGTGGAGCGACGGCAGCAGCGGAAAAACGCCGGTTAAAGAGAAATCTAAACGGGAACTTCCTTCGGCGAAGAGAGAGAGAAACGTCGGAGGTGATTTGTCCTCTTCTTCTGGCATCCTCGAGGCACGGTAAACCTCCGTTAGCCGTGATTATTGCCGTCAATATTCCGGACAGTCGAAATCCTAAGGCATCGTTTTTGCCGCAGGTAAACGTGCCCCCTCCCTCCCCCCCCCCCGAACGGATGAACGATAAACGGAAGGGAGTTTTCACGGAGAAAATTCCCCAAGATCTGCCAACGCGGTGAGACGGAGGAAAAAATTTTTCCTTTGTCCACGAGCAAGCTTTCTGAAAAACGGAAAAGGAAATTTAAATATTTAAAAATTAATTTTTTTCCGATGAAAAGCGACTTGTTAACGGCATTCAAAAATCACTGGCGGCGACATCAGGTTCATAGTCCCGGATCTTTCGCCGCGTCTTCCGGATCTTCCTTAACGTCGGGCCTCCTCCATTGGTCCAAAAGGAAGGAGGTCTCGCTCAGAGCCCAAATGCGCCAGGACAAGTCTGGAGCTCGTTTTGCAGCTTCTGGATTTTCCCGGTTTCTCGGGGTAAAAGGAATCACCGACTGCACTGCCGATATAATTAATAGGATTTGTAAACAGAGCGGCTTCCTCCCTTCCCTCTCCCGTTCTCGGGGATCCCGCCGCCCTGGAGCGGGGCCCTCGAACGGGACCCTCGAGTGGCGCCGAACTTCCGCAAAGCTCACATTAAGAACGGGATTTCCACAGCGAAGACTGCGGATCGGACTTCGAAAGGCTCCAAGAAGATGAGAGCCCAAAATGTTTGACTTTTCAACTTTAATAACGCCAACGTGGGCGGCTCCGTGGTAGAAATTAATGGAAAATTGCTTCAGAAATATTCAACATAAAATGCGACAAGACTCGTGTATCGGAATTTTCCAACCCTCATTCTGCATCACTGCTAATTTCGCTGTCGGAAACCTTCCGGGGTATATTCCGGAGAATCGCCGCATCTCTCGATGGAGGTTTGATCGACCCGGGGAAAATGAGATCGACAGAAGAAACGATCTACCGGACATTTCAAAGCCCGAGGCGAATTCCGGTGATGGCCGATGCTTTTGGGCGCAGAGATTTCCCTCAGCGTTCTTCGTTGAGAAAGAAAATCGAACTGACAGCAGCGAGTTTGCCAATGTTCGGCGATTCCTGCATCTCTCGAATCGAGCCATATTCGATTTCCGAGCACCCGCATTAATTTCGCTTAAAAACGGTTCACTTTTTCTCCGCCATTTTTTTTTTTTTTTGTTGCTCGCGTGCAGGCACCTAACCGGACTCCAATCGGCGTTCGGGAAAGGATGGAAAAGTTTGAAACTTCACAAAAACGTACGATCGGTGAGGACCACAACTGCAGCAGACGAGGCAGCCACGGGGTAGCTTTTGCGATCAGAGGCGCCTCCGAGTTCAAGGAACTGCCGGGCCGTCTCCGCACCAGGGGACTCGTTTACGGGCCCCCGGTTGCTGCGGCGACCGATCTCCTTTTACGCTTTGCTGCTCTAATGGATCTTTCCCTCGTTTTTCTCCTCCCCGAACGAGGCTTTCGGTTCGATCCGGTCTAAATTTCCGTCGCTCCTTGTCGCAAAGGGGGGGTCGAATGCTTGCGACAAGTACGAGGATTGTCGGAACGCCGGAAGCGTACCTGTGCCCCGAGAGAAAAGGCATCGCTTCCTTGCGATTCCTCGACTTTCTCGGCGAAGCAAAAGAGGATGACGTAGATTTAGACCGCCTCCCCGCGGCAATTTTCCGGTTATTAGGAGTCGTACGCAACGAAGAACTTTTAGACCTAGAAAAGCGTTCGGACAACGTCCTCCTTATCGGTCTCGGAGCAGAAAGTCGGACAAGGATCGCTTATCGGATTTCCTGCCGTGTTATCTTCCGAAAAACCAGAGCGAGAGACTTGCACTTCGAAAGTCAGAACCCCCGCAGAAGGGGCGACCACGAGGAAAGGCGGAAATGGTCTTTGGTTTTCCGCGATTGTCCGGAGCTATCGGTGCTTGGCGGAAAATCCTCACTTTCGATACGAGAAATGCCGTTTGCGCGGCGATTCGGGAGAAACGGAAAATCAACCGCCACCTAAATAATATCGAAGAGCGCTAATGGGGAATCAGAGTGGCCGACTCGGTGCCAACGAGATAAGTTTCACAATGAAATACTTTTCCACTTGACAACGTCGCCATAGATGCAAGAGGCAAGGTCTTCCCCTCGAACACCATCTTTCGGAGACGAAAGGAAGCTTTACATTGTAATGAAAAACGCTACAAGTGATATTTTACCGCTTAACTCGCCGAGGAGACATACCTCGAGGATTGCGATCGCAGTAAATTCCCTGGAAAATCCGGAAAATCGAAGGAATCGATTCTGACTGGTAATAAATACTGCGACTACTTACCTGAAACTTTTTTTTTTCGCGAAAGACGATAAGGGGAGTAATCTGCAGGAGAAAAACACCGCTTTTTCCCTTTTTCGGAAAAAACCTGAGGTCAACCCGCCGGCAAAAAAAGACGAAAATTCGTTTTTCGCCCCGCCAAAATATTACTCAAGCGAAAGGTCAAGAGGAAACATTTTAAATGGGGCGAGTTGAGAAATTTTCCAGGAGTTTCGTCGGTTACTTGTTTTTTGCACTGAGCCTTACGATGGTGTTTTCGCAAAGGCCCGCGGCGCCGCGAGCGCCTCGTTGCTAGTGCCAGCGAACGCGAGAGAAAGATATGGACGGGAGGAAAAGGAAATTACTAATCGCTTCATCTCCATCTAACGCACCGAAATTTGCAATTGGCAGATTGCCATTTAAAGTTGACATTGACATGGGAAGAAATAACGCGGTGGAAACAAAACGATAATGGAGGCTTTTCGGTCGGCGCGGATTTTACCCGCTCGGAAGTTCCCGGCGGAGATTTCCCCGGACAAAACCATTAACATTTTTAACAATGCTTGAGAATCGTACGCAACGTCGGAACGAAACTAAAACCCTTGACCGCTTTTCCACTGCGTTAGAAATAACCTCGAGAAACGGTCGTCGGCAAAAGGGATCGAACGGAGGAAACACAAACCGGGGCAGCGCAAAAAGCGGAAGGCACCGTCCGCGAGCAGAGGCAACGGAGGTACCCGGACAAAACGAAATTTGAAACTTTCTTCCGTCAAACTTTCGATTGCATCCCCGCAAAGCTTCCTACCCCGAAACATTCTGCTTCCCCGATACGTGCCCGGGTTTTGCTCGAGAAACCTGCACGAGCCCCGCATCCGCTTTTTCTTAATCCCACTCGATGCGAGTGCCGCGGGCACGCAAGCACTCGAAATCAAAGCATTGACGTGGCACGTGCTTCCTTTCTCACGTCTCAAGTTAACGACTCGGAATTAAATTATTCCTCAATTTTCTCGTAAAATACACATTCCTGCTATGTAATCCGAGTATAAATCATTTAAAGCATCAGCGTAAACGTCAGAAGTGAGGGTGCTGCAGTAAAAAATTAGCCACTATTAATTGGCTATAAGCAGAAGGCAATGTTCCAATTAAATACCGGCAGTAAATAAATGAAAATTGGATCTTTTTTTTTTTTTTTTCCTTCATCCGCGATCAATTTTATGTATTTATGACAGATGGAAAGCGCACGAAGCATCGAAATCGAACAATTCTCAGCTTCCTCCGCGTCCATCCACTTTACGGAAAGGCAACCCAACAGCTTGTGCCCCGTTGCCCAATCGGGGGCTCAACGGGAACGAAATTCACCGCAGACCCACCGTCGGTCAGTCCGATTCCAGTGACCGCGTCGACATAAGCGCAACGTCGCGAAGACGAATCACCAAATGGCTGAATGCGCCGAATCACAGAGGGAAATTTTGTAAACCGTAAAAAAAGCCAAAGCGAGGCGGACACACGTCTCTGTCCAGAAACTCATTCGCAACGGGCAAGAGGCTTGAAAAGACCGAAAAAATGGTCACTCGTCCTCCGCATCTTATGAAAAGCAGAAGAAACTAGTTTCGAAACGACAAAAGTCGTTTCTGATTAATTACAGTATTTCCCTGTGTTTACTCCTTGAAAAAAAAAAAAAAAAAAAAAAAAAAAAAAAAAAAAAAAAAGTTAAAGAGTTATGAAACGCATCGTAACTTTTTGAAGCAGAACAAAGCGTTAGGTCAACTCCATCATCATTTTTGTGGAAGAAACCTTCGGGTTTCGTGGAGGTCACGTGACGACTGACAGGAGAGTTCGCGTGAAGATCCCGCTGCAAAATATTTTTCAAATTTTTAAATCCGAAAATTTTTCCCGTTCCCTGCCGCGAATCATTAATCACAAGTTATTTCGATTTTTCCCTTCAAACGTTATTATTATTTTTTTTTTTTCGTTAAAAAGCGAAAATAAAACTATGAAAAATTGTTCAAACTGTCTCCACGCGCGTCCGTCGACACTAAGATTTTAAATAATTATGCAGTTACTTCATTGCTAATTGCAATTCTGATATTTTACAGTGTAAATCGTTTGATGGGTAATAATGAGTCGAGCTCGTGACAGCGCGAAAGTATCTGAAAAAGATTTTCTTGAAAAATCAGAAAGAAAAATAATTTTGAGATGCTGCGGTCCACGGAGTGATTTAACATCTTGATCGTCAGCTTTTCTTCTTTTTTTTTTTTGGAATTTTAAAACGTTTTCAAGAGATAGTTACCTAAACTTTCCATGCATTTTTTTTTTTTTTTTTTTTTTTTTTAAATTTTCATCTCGACTTGTTTCGAGAATATTCTTAAGAGCATGATCTTGAGAGAACACAAAACACACGACGAAACCTTCATGCTTGCCACTTGTAACTTTAGCAGTAAATTACTTCAATTCTTCTGTTTAGGGATCAAAACGGTTTAAATTTTCCTCGGTTCGCCTTTGTCTATCAGTAACAGATAATACCGCAATCGCGGGATTTTAGATAATTATCGCTGCTGGAGCGGCCTGCAAACGGGGGATGCGCACGTCTAAATTTGACAATGTGAATGTCAAAAAACTGACGGCATCACATCACCGGGTCTCCTCCAGGTAATGCAAACTTCCTTAAAGTATTTTCCTCCATAAACGATTCGATACGACGTGGCCCAAAATCATCTTTGGGTGTGACTGGGCAGTCCCTCACAAGTTGATGCACAGACCAGCCTTGAGCGCAAAGGCAGCTTCGTCTGCCTACTCATGCAAGCAGGCATTCAAAGGGCCCGATTTGGCTGATCCATCGTTTCCAACACCTTCTCTTCGTCATGCATGCATCATTTACTAATTCATATAAAAAAGATGCTTTAATATTCCTTAATTCGTCATAAGCGATCAATGTGCGCCTCAAAACGTATTTATTTGTAAACATCGTTAACGGGGGAAATTAAGCAGTTTGAATAAGGGAATAGGACCCGGCCGAAACGGCGGAGGGACAGCAACAGTCTCCGAAATTCTGGAGGCATTAAATAATTGCGTTTTGGAAGGAAGTGAAATGTACAGAGACCGCGCTGCCGGGAAAGCCAAACAAATTTTCATTTCATTCTAAAAGCAAAACCTCAAGTGCTGCGCCATTTTCGGGCCTGTCGCAAAATCTTCTTTCGATGATCTCGTTCGATAAATTCAAATTATTATTCCGAGATTTTTGCAATTAAATTTACGGTCAAAATGAATTTTACCATTTTATTCTGTATTTGCATATTTCGAGATACCGGAGCGATGGGAAGTCGATTACCCATTTCCGCTGCCGTGGTAACCGACAGGAGACGGTTCGCAACGTACTTGGCCGGCAGTTGTCTGACGATGAGCCCGCCAACCGCTTCTTTTAACACTTATTTTCCGCCCAGGACGGGGGGTGACGGAGTCTTTCGAACTGTATTTTCCGGGTGGAGAGGCGACAGAAACAAAATGAGCCCCAGAAGACAACAGGAAAGCAGGCATCGCGGTGGAAAGCAGGGGCCAAGTTTAATTTTGCCGAAGCCAAAGATTTTATTGATATATTTCGCAACTTTGAAAAGAAGTGGCAAAATGTCTGCTGAATAATTTTCCGAAGGAAACTGCCAAAAATAATCGGGAAAGGTTTTTTTTTTTCTTTCGGAAAGAGCTCTCGCGGAGAGATGCAGAAAAGAATAAGCAAATGAAACGATTTTATTTAAAATGCAGAATTCAAAACTTTTTTGGTCGGTCGATTCGTCAGGTTTATACAAAAGGCAGGAAAAAGGTAAAAAAGTGGAAGAAAAGGATTTTTCGTCGGACATCTCCCAATTTAATTTCCGAACAAAATTATCGACATACAACCGCGGAAAGTGCTTTTTCCCAACTAGTGGCATAGATATTTCAAAGTTTTAAGCTGCTCTGTTTTTAAGATCAAACAAATCCGGAACCTTTTCGGGGATAAAAATTATCAAAAAGCTGCCGAGAGGTTTCTGCGGTTGACGAAGAGTATACGACATCCGAAGGTGACTTGTTACTATGGAGATAATGCTAAAAGGGTGTGATCTCAAGCATGAGAAGAATCGACCAGAACGTGGATAATTCCATGAGAACTTTACCAGATAATTTTAACTACAGACGAAACAAGGCAATTAATCCGACGTCACATATTTTGGTAAGGGTTTCAGCAAAATCATACCCGAATGCCGGACCGAAATCGTTATTGTAAGCATCAGGTAAAATATAACTCCATTATGAGATGTTCTTCATATTCCTTGAGAAATTAGTTTTTAATCTCTGTTAAAATTTTTCAGGCATGTTCGCATTTCATAAATATTATAAAATATGAAAATTTAACTGCACATCTATGAACATAAATATTAAATCCTACGCATTTTATTGATTACACAGACTACCCTAGTTATTTTTTCTTTTTTATCCCCGATGTTTAAAAACAATATGATATGAAGCAACAAAATGATATACGATTCTGAATTGTTATCGTTTAAGCTTTTATAATTGAAAATATTGGAAAATCTGCGGCTTCTCATTTTCCTGGCAACATTTCTCTCTTTTTGTATGGAGAAAATAAAAGCAGGTGGAAAATGTAAACCGAACCTTTTTATATATCGTGCACATGAATTTCTACATAAAGAAAAAATATAAAAAATTTTTGGATAAAAATTTATTAAACCCGGTTTTTCTTAAATAATTTTACAGATTTATTACTTCCACTGAATCTCACCTTAGTCGAGACGTTTTCTTTGCCTCTGTGGTCATTAGATGGGAAAATAACCTGCAACTTGCAAGATGAGGAGGTGCTAAAGTATCCCCCCCAAAACCTTACAGCAACGGGACAGGCCACTGCCCCGCGAAATGCGAGAACGAAGGCAACCTTACTCTCTCAACGAAGAAAACTTCCTCTCCAGCCACATCGGTCTGGGGAGGTATCGTCTCTCGGGCCACATTTAAGCAGAAATTTCCGACTTCTTTTGTGCTTTCCTCCGTTTCTGGAGCGTGAAAGTTTGAACTGATCAATCCAGGACCGCTACGGGGTGGCAAAATGCAGGCTCGCTCTCCAATGGAGAACCTCGAAGGTGTCGAGCGGGTTGTTAAGATGTTCTCGACTCGCACGGGGTCGAAGGAAGCCGTCGAAATTAGAAAAAAAAAAAAAAAAAAAAAAAAAAATTGCTTTGAGATGTTGATGCCAAGACGCTGAAGTTCTCGATTTCCGGTTTCCAGCAAAACAACACTCGGAAGCAAACGAGCCTCCGCGAACCGGATACCAGATGGATTTGCAGAAAAAGGAGGGTTCGCTGTGAAAGGAGTCCGGCTACTCCAACCGTGTCCGTTAAACGGGGTCGTGGGCCCCCTCCGGAAAGTGCGCGAACTTACCATAGGTGAGAACGTGAGTGACCGTTTCCATGGAGACAGCTGGGCCCCGAACGACGCTTTCCGACGTCTGTCCGCCCTCGCCCGATTCAGCGCCATTTTTCGAGGCCGCCACGATGACCGTGCTCGATGTCGCTTCGATTTTTACTGCCGGACTTTCCCTGTCACTCTCCATGGCTGCGGTTCATCGCAGGTGAAACATCTGGAAACATATATCGGGTTTTTCATCGAAACCGTTCCAACTCGGAGCTGAGCGGGCGTTCAGCTGGACGAGGTGTTTTCCGGTTTATCGAGGCATCGCGAGTAATTTGCCGAGTAATCGCCTCGATTCCGGCATTATATAATTTTTACATGCATTCGCAACGCACTTATCATTTGCCATTAATTTTTTTATTAGCATTATAACAATGGGGAATTATGTGATTCAATCATCGGGTCAAAACGCCGCAGGCTTATGATATTTGCTGAAATGAAAAAAATCCTATTTTGACTCGGTTACGACACATCTTTGTCATTCAAGAATGTTAATTAATTGAATAATATGCCCGGAATTATTACGTATTCGGGGGTTGATTTGCAACAGCCTTCGCAGCTGTGCTAAATTTCAGGTTCGGGCGTTCGGCACCCGGAATGGGGCAACCTTCCTGCCCACTTACGGCGTTCATCAAGCCGGGCATTCGCCCTCTAAACTGCCGGTTCACCAATTCTGTACCTTCGCCAGGGTTCGATCAACGAGTCGTCGTTTTCGCAGTTTTCGGGGATTTACTTAACCGTGTCGGCGGGATCTTTCGCTTTTACCCCGCCTCGGGATCGATGAAAGACTACGTGCGCGTTTGCACCCCCCCCCCCCAACCGCATCAGACTCCGCGATCTGAAACAACAAAATTTACCTTAAGGCGGGCACCTTTCGGAGGCTTTCCATTCCAAAAACACTTCACCCATCAACATCCGAAAGGGCGACGCTCGGCGGAACCGAAGCTTCCCCTCCCGCCTTCCAATTTCAGCAACATATCGAACCGAGGGGCCAAGTAACTGAGCGAATTGTCCGAGGTTTAGACGCGGAAAAAGGCCCGGCTTCGGTTTCACTTCAACAGATCACTTTTCCTTTCCGTAAATTTCCGTCATGGTGACCCGCGAAAAATAAAGCATTTGTCGCGAACTGAACAGACGAAGATCGCCACGCTTAAGACTGCCTGCCGGGTCGGCGAAATCGAATCTAAGCAAGGCTCGGCAGAAGAAAAAAGGCTAAAACGTCCGACAGACCCGAAGACATCCAAATTATCGTGGACGCTGATAAATTAACATGGAACAGGTCACATTCGCATTGTTTACGTGCCGACAACTGACTCGACTCGCCTCCGACGTCGGTACCGTCGCCTCCTTCAGTTATTTTAAAAAGTTCAGCCCAGCTCTCGTTCCCGACTCCCGACCTTCTTCCGCTGCGACTTCAGAGACCGCTTCCGCTTCGGACAACGTTTAGCGATCGGCTCAAAATACGGGTCGTGCCCCCGGAGAGGATCCCTCGAGTCGCGGGGCAGACGCCGATGAAAGGATCGTTTCCCGGTAGCCGCGTTTCGAGGTACCGGTCTCCTCCGTCTCACGGCTTCGCACCGAAAACTCGGGAGGAAGCCATCGCGAACGGAGAATGCCGGCAGCTTCGCCGCAGATAAGGTATGTCTAGAGGCGAAGATTCGGACTAGGTCGCCAGCAAGGTAGCCCTCGTTGCGAAACTCTCTACCAAGAAGCGTACATACATTACGGTGCGTTCTTATTACATGATTCCAGTGGTTCGGAAGTGCGTGCAAAGTGCAGAGCGACAATTTCCCATGCATTTTCCGCGCGATAGGATCGAAACCTGCCAAATATCGCGCTTTTCCAGCCGGCAGCTCGGGAAGGGCGGAAAGGACGTCAGGTTCGATCACTTCCATTCTCCTGCGGTCGGTCCCGTGCCGCTCCCCGAAAGAGGAATCTCCCTTCCCTGGTCAAAATCTTCCGACTGAGCTTTCGATCTAATTCGACGTTTTCGGTCCTTGAAACGCGGAAAGCTCCATCTTTCGCCTTCCGCCGAAATTATCCGTCCGGAAATGTCAGTTGCAACCTTTTTGTCATTCTCAAAATGATGGAGCGACCGGCAAAAGGAAAAAGGGCAGCCGGTTCTTCCAACGGGAAGTCGGAAAAAAAAAAAACTCGAAGTTACCCCTGGTGGGACTCGAACCCACAATCCCCGGTTTAGGAGACCGATGCCTTATCCATTAGGCCACAGGGGCCGATGACAATTTGTCTTGAAATATTTTCACTTGAATCTGAAGGCAAAAGCCGCGGCAAAAGAAGGCCACTTCGCTTCCTGCCAAGAGAAAAACTTTTCCGGCTCCTTGCCGCTCGTTTCCAATCGCGATTTTTACATCGTGGACGATTAATCGACGTCAAACACCTCGGTCGTCCATTTTGATCGAAACGAGATGTTACGGCGCCCTTACGACGAAACATTAAAAGTTAGAAACTTGGAATATGCACCGCCGGCAAAGCAGCAAAATAGCAAAAATCTCATTACAAACTTGTTTTGCGCTTCCGATGGATTTCCCTCGTTCGACATTGTTGCCATGATGCTTTGCCCGTGGCGACATCTTCCGGAGTCGAAATCTTAATTCGGACGTTACCCTCGAGAGTGCGCGAACGAGGCGAATACATCGATCTTCGTCGAAAGTCCACCTTATTATTTAACTGCGGTCGTTCCGAGTTCATAATTTCGCCTGTAAATTTCGGGTCATTTTTCCCGAGAGATGCCCGTAAATTGCCGCAACGGAATCGCTTCTAATCTTAGAGCGCAACATAAACAAAGGAGGTTTAAATGTTGAACGGCGGAAGGATTTCCGGGTTTCCGCAGGCAGCCCTCGATTTTTCTCCTGTCTACGGTTGCCGTCGCTTGGTAAAACATTTCGGGAGAATGCCTTCGCTCCTACTTTTCCGAAAATCAATGAAAGTGCTTATGAGTGTCCGAGCTCGACCGGAAACGGCAGCAAAGGCACGCTGGGCGTTTGGCAGTCGGGAGCAACAAACCGAAGTGAACCCGACGCCGGGCGGGCTTATCGATTTTCTCCATTTGTTGTGCCGGAATGCCTTGGCAACCCGCGAGCACCCGTTGCCCCCCGTGCCACGGAGTTAAGGCGGATCGTACCCAGAGCAAGGGCGGGCGGTCATGCTCCGAAGCACTCGGAGCAAGCTCAAAATTTAGCTTATTCGCATTTGCAAAATCACTTTCACCGTAAAAAGAGGCCGCGCTGTTTTGTAAATGTTTGCGCAAGACAAGCAGATCTCATTTGCCTTGGTTCGTATGCCAAAAAGACCGAATCATGCTCGTTTTATGAGCGCAATCTCCGCGGCGAGTCAAATCCACGTTAAATTGTCATGGGTCGCGCCGGGTTCGGTTTAGACGATAAAATCCTCGTATTTGTCAGGGGAATTTGAACGATAAAAAAAAAAAAGCTGTTCCGACAACAGTTTTAACTGACAAAGTCAGGCAAACCGTGCCGGAAGTTTGAAAAGTAATCGAAGGGATTCAGTGAAACGGAAGCTTCTTGGGATCATTGCGCGGAACTTTCGACTGGGTTTTCGCGAAATTTCGACCCATGAGGGAGGACCGGGAGCTTTTCGTTTTTTAGAAAATTCTCACCCCGAAGTTTACGATGCTGAGCTACGCTCCGTTCATAACGCAGTACTGGCCCGTTTTGTTGGCCTGCGCCGTTTGTTTGCTTGCGGCTAAACTGGTTTTTGGATGCGCCATTCTTCAGTGGGATTCTGCTCCTTCTCGGCAAAAACCGGCAAACGGCGAGATACCGGGAAGGCGGCGCGGCTCCTTTGCGAGGATGACCGACGAAGGTAAGGATTAGACGAATGGAGCGATGAATCCTGCGGGATGGGACGGGCAACGGTGCCGGAGCGAGATATCAAGGAATCAGTTTGCGAAAATTTAGTGTCACGGTCGACCGGACCAAGATTCGGTGACGAGAGCGAAGTCGTGCAGAATGACCAACGTGACAATGACCAAGAATGACCAACAGGTCGTTCTTAGGCTAATGTGTCGTCCTTTTCAGCAACCGATTTGGACAGGGACGAGTACGACGAAGTCTACAATGGGCGAGGGAGCGAGGGTAACCTCGTCAGTGCCCTGCCGGAAAACCTGGCTCACGTGCCGTTCGAGTTCACCCGCTTGCCGGAGGAGCAAAGCATTCAAAGGGCAAAGGATTTTTATTTGTTCATGAACACTCGTCGGACCATCAGGTCCTTCAGCAAGGATCCGGTCTCTCCGGAAATTATACGGTACATCATCAGGACGGCAGGTAGGAAAATTTATCTTGTCGCTTTAGATAACGCCGAAGGAAATATACTTATCTGAAGTTACGAAATTTCCTACTGTATTTCCAAAGGAACGGCACCTAGTGGTGCTCACACGGAACCGTGGACCTACGTTGCCGTTTCCGAACCGGAAATGAAACTGAGAATACGGGAAATAGTCGAGGAGGAAGAGTACATCAACTACACCAGACGTATGGGTTAGTATTTGGTACTCTCGGCCAAAGTTTTCCTGCTGGTTAAAAAGAAATAATTTTTAAAAATAAGCTAAAAAATTATTTAAATTTAAGAATAAAGTTCCTTTTTTGTTTCTGGTCGCTGAACGGTGAAGAAAGCCAGATCGGTGCAAATATTATTATGTAAAGTAGATTATTATTGATATCGAATAATTCCGACACCACGATTCCACTGAGTAATTAAAATTGTTAAGGTTGAATGCAAACTAATGCTCAATGCTTTTCATAAAAATCGATATTAACGCATTTACTAATTTATTCTGACATTTATTTTTAACACATCAAATACCGAATAGTTCTAAAATGCGAAATTGAATTATCTTTTTTTAACGATGAACTTCGTTCATTTGATTTATCATTGATTATTGATAGAAAAAATAATAATTTTTGGAATAAATCCTTAGGATTTGTCGAAAGTTATCGCAAATAACGGTGATTAAACTAACGGTTAGGTAAGTTTGTATCCACATTAAATTTCCCACGGGTTAGGACGTGGAAAAGAAGACAGAACGTGTTTGCTATTGTTTGAAGTGAGAATGGAAGTTGAAATTTATACTTACAGGCGATCAGTGGACGACAGATTTGAAACCTCTGAGAACAAATTGGGTGAAAGAATATTTGACGGATGCACCCTATTTGATTTTGGTGTTTAAGCAGATGTATAGCTTCAAAGATGACGGAACGAAGAAAATCCATTACTACAACGAAATGAGCGTTTCTATCGCAGCGGGATTTCTCCTCTCCGCTATACATGTGCGTATTGAGTATCGTTTCGCATGAGTCGCGGATGAAGTCTAAATGCATAAGCTCTGTATTTTGCAGTATGCCGGGCTGGTTTCGCTAACGAGCACTCCCTTGAACTGTGGACCATCGCTTCGCACGTTGCTGGGACGACCCAATTATGAAAAACTGACGCTTCTTCTTCCGGTTGGCTACCCTGCGGAGGATGCTCAGGTGCCCGATCTCGAAAGGAAGCCTCTAGATGAAATATTGGTCGAAATATAATGTGATCAGCAAAAATCATATGCCACTGACAAGAAAATAGTCATAATATATTATAGACTAATGAAACGTGGAAACTTCTTTTAACCTCTTTATTCCAAAAAAAGGAACCTCAAGGTCGGTAAAGATGCAAAACGCATGAAAAGGGCGCGTTTACGGTGGCCATCTTGAAATTTATTTTTCGAACACATTTTCCCTTAAATGTGAATCCGAAAAGGAAAAATCAACAGAACAACATTAATGGAAACCACATTTAGCCGATGTGACGTAAGAAACTTTTGAAATATCCGTGTTTTTGTGATTACCTTAAAAATTCACTATTCGTGATAACGTATTTCGATACTATCTGTGTTCGAATTTTATTTGAAAACAGCAACGGAACGTTTTGCTTTTAAAAATCTAATGAGATGCTTTAACAGTAGCAAAGTGAACGAATGTTGAAAAAACACGTTGAATGCAATTCTTAACTTTTACTGCAGGCAACAAATTAATTCACTTGAATAAATGAGAAATCACAAAAGTTTTTTTCTATAATAAGTTTGTCGTCATCTAATTCTATTTTAAGGAATTTCAAATTCAGCTTATTTTTAATTAAAATAAATCTATTTTTAATAATAATTTCATTCACGGTGTTGCACCGAACTTTTAACTTATAAATTTAAGTTATAAAATGATTTTTTAATGAAATTTTCCAGAAATTTATCTCCAATCCAATGTAAGTATTTTCTTCATTTCTCTGAATTATAATTTGCAAATTAGGTTAAAAATTTTCTTCATTTGTTAAACATTTTCTTGCAAAATGATTAAAATACTTTTACAAACCAGCAGCCGCCATTCGATCTTTTATGCATAAATTTTACAAAAAATTTAAGAATAGCTGAGTTGTTATGAATTCTGAAACATAAGTCACAAAGTAATTTTATTAAAGTTTTTCAAATATAGTTTCTTTTTATAATTGTAGAATACTTAAACTACACTGAAAAAAAATTTATTAGAACGATATAATGCAAGAATCGTGAACGCTCTGCATAAATTCGAGCAGTCACCGTTGCTTTTCTTCTTACCGGAAGTTTAAAAACAGAATTGTTGTATGCTGTGAAATGGGAATATGGAGTAAACATGATCGATGTTAATAATTTATGCAAAGTAATCGACATCTCCTGTTGGTTTATCTAATTTTTTATAATTTTTATTAATTTTCCAACTAGAGAAGATTTATCTTCGATTATGCCGAGCAAGAAGAAGAAATATAATGCTCGTTTTCCAGCTGTGAGTAGCTTAAATTATTTTCATTAAACTCGTAGTATTAATATTGTAACCGTTTAGGATTGTACTTGTCTCGTTTTTTCCAAAGGATGCTTCGGTTTTTTTTAAATACATTTTTATTTATATTTTCTTTTAGGGTCGTATTAAAAAAATAATGCAAACCGATGAAGATGTGGGGAAAGTGGCTCAAGCAGTGCCAGTTATTATTTCAAGAACATTGGAATTATTCGTTGAATCATTATTAAAGAGAGCAATGCAGATTACAAGCGCGAAAAATGCAAAAACTCTCACACCTTCTCATATGTGAGTAGCTAATTACTTGCCTTGTTTGTTGAAAATTATTTTCTGCATTTATAACCCAAATTAATTAACAATTTATGACATTTATTTCCACAATGATAAAATATCAACGGAGTAAGGAAACATCTGTCGCTTTTTGATATAAATTATTAATTCTCTAATAAAGTCTATTGTTTAATAATTGGTAGGTTGCAATAGTTAATAATTGTTCATGGAATTTGAAACATTACAGTTCTTGTGTTTTTATGTGTTATATCAGTAGATAGCAGAAGACTGATTTTATTAATTTTATTTGACATGTTTCCAAAATAATTTTTAAAGTGAATCAGGAAATTAAAAGATAATATCAAGAGCCTAAAAGTAAATGATTAATAAATTTGTTTTTTAAAAGACATAATTGTAAGTGATACCAGTTGAATTCCAGCATATGTTAATTGTGCAGTAATTAAAAGTACAAGGAAGTTGACAATAAGACAATTTTATATTTAGTTTCTAGATATAAAATTCCCAATATTGAATAATTATAAAATTTCATTAAATTTATAATCATATAAAAAATTATAAATTATTTCATCATATATAACATCTTAATTTTTCTTTTCAGGAAGCAATGTATTCTTTCTGAAAGTAGGTTTGATTTTTTGAAGGATCTAGTCAGAGGTATTCCAGATATTTTAAGCACTGATGAGGAATCAGGAATGCCTGTTGGAAATATTAGCTCTGGTGTTAGTCCTCCATGTGTTAAGTTATCTAGTGGTCACAGCTGTTTTCAGTCTCGGAGGAAATCTGACAGTGGTTCTTCTAAAACATCAGTCATGAATAGTCAAGTTCCATTTGTTCCACAGGCTACACTACCAAAATTTTATAATGAGATAGAACCTGAAGATGATATTGTAAGTGTTGAGAATTATTATGTGACTTTTATTGATTTAGAATTCAATAATTCTTGGTATTCTGTACCTAATAAAAAAAAAAAAATCAGTGGTACTCAGTTTTGAAATTATAGAAGAAATATTTTCTTTAATTTATTTAAAATGAACTGTAGTTGTTAAAAATTATTCAGTATTTTGAAGTTAATAAGATAATTTATTTATTATAAAAATAAGTTATTCAGATTCAAAAATTAGATTTTTGAAGTGGATCATGAAGATACAATTTGATTTCTTTTTTCTTTTAAAATGCTCAGTATGAACTGATTTTTCTTTTTACATTTAATTTACATTTCTACTTATTTATATATTTTAATTTTTTATAAAGAAAAATGACAAGAGATTTGAAGCCGAACCTTGCAGAACACCAGTTATTCAACATACTGGACACAAAGTAAACAATAAACCATCTGCTCCATCATTGAACATGGATCAAGAGAAATCTCCACTAAGAATTTTGTCAAGAACTTGTGATGGCAGCCAGGCTAATGAGGATAAATTCAAAATTTGCAATAGAAATAGCGAAAATCAGAATTCATCCAGTGAAGAGGATGAAGATGACAATGAAGAGAATGAGCCACAAGAAAATGGTTATCATAGACTTGAAATTGTGACTAAGACTTGTACTATTGATGAGGATTATGACACATAGTAATTTATGAAGTTGCGTGAAGTGAAAATGATGCATGGTTGTAGAATTGTTTTGAGTTCCGTTATTTTTAAGGATCACTGCCTGATATCTTACTCTTAGTGTCACAATAAATGTCTGTTGTTAAAATTAACTTCTTATTAAGTTGACTCATATCAATTAGATTTTTGCACTGATATTTCAATTTATATTTCTGTATACAAAATAAGTTCGAAGCTCTTATAAGGATAAATTTTAAAATATTTATTTAATTGTGCAGTTTCTTGTGAACTTTTTTAC
Source organism: Ricinus marginatus (assembly GCA_028565995.1). Taxonomy (NCBI): domain Eukaryota; kingdom Metazoa; phylum Arthropoda; class Insecta; order Psocodea; family Ricinidae; genus Ricinus; species Ricinus marginatus. The sequence continues at coordinate 3,409,828 of JAOWBB010000008.1, read as the reverse complement.
TGATTTATGAGCATCTTACTTTCTTTATGAGCATAAGTTTTGATAAACATTTTGAATAAAAAAATTTTTATAAGCGCTGTAGTTGTGTTACTTTTATGGTTTTCCTTTACATATTTCTAAGGACTAATAAGCAATAGCAATACTGTGTGTCTAAAAAAATCTTAACTATGTTTGAATTTTAAAAACATGACAAGAATTGTATTAATTGTAATAAATAATTTAGTTTGCCATTTTATATTGCCTGAAACAATTAGATGTTTAAAAATTATGTGAACTTTGTATAATTATTTCTTTGATTGTAGTAATGTTTCTGAAAGTGGTATATTCTTTTAAGATAGTCAAAGAATATAAATATCAAAATTTAATTTGATCAAAAAACTAATTATTTTGGTGAACTTTCTCTGATAAAGAATGCGAAATAAAATTCAAAAATGATATATTGTTGTAGTTAGTTTGTAGGTGATTTCTGTAAATTATTTTAGAGGCGATATGGCAAAATAAAATTATTTTGCATGCAAAAGTGATTTATATGTTAGGAGTTAAGAAAATTTGTTTAAAAAAAATCGAAATAAAATATCGCAAAAAGAAATGTATTAAAATTGTGGTAAAAAATTAAATACAATTCAATTTCGCGTAAATGTGGAAGACAATTTTTTTATGTGTTTATGGAGCGTTAAAACGATGATGGCGATTAATTTATTCACATATATACAATTATAATTATCTGATTAATAAAAAATAAATTAAATAATTAATATTCAGGTTTTTTTCACATACTGGACGACTGTACAATTTTAACAATTTGACTAACTTATTTCATAACTATTTTGCAAAGAAATTAAAAAAACAATTTTAATGGGGAATTCATTAATAAAAAATTTATAAGTATGTTTCGGTATGTCAGGAAAGAAAGTCGTACATCCATTTAATTCAACATTTAAAGCTTTTGTTTTTTTCAAAAAGGAATGAGTTTAAATTTAATTTTTTTTTTTAACAATTTTAATCAATCAGTGAAAAATAAACGTGAATTGTTCGGAAAAACAAATCAGATTTTAATGTAGAACTATCATTGTCAAAGCGATATTAACTAGAGAAGGAAAATATAGAAATAAAACTTTTACCTTTTTATAAAAAGAGAATTCGATTCCGGTACTGTATTTTAATTGAACATGTCGATTGCTGGGAATTATATTATGTGCTTTCTCACTGTGGATTACAATAAGACTGTAATATTCTTAACATTTAATTAAAGCAACGAAAATGGGAGCATATTATATGTCAAACTTGTATTTCGCTTGTGATTGTCAGTGATCATCAAAGCACTGCAGCGCATCTATTCCCTGCTAAATAATTTTCAAAATTTGCTCTGTGAGAATGCTTAAGATGTTTTTTTATCTCATTTCACTTTCGTTTCCACTGGATGAAAAAATAAGAAATTAAAAAACAACATCAAAAATTTTGTAAAATATAACATGAGAAATTTTCGGAAAATTTCTTTGCAATAATAAAAAAAAAGCATAAAATTAAATTATTTATAATGAAGGTATTGTGAGGGTCATCCTGTTTATGTTTAAATTTTTTTAGTAAAGTAAATCGGGAAATTTTATTTACGTATCTTTCATTTTTTACGTTATGTTATTGGAAAACTTTTTTAATTGTTGAAGGAGAACATATTTTATTGAAAGATGCTCTCCATTTATTTGGGATTATCAAAAGTTTCAATACGCGGTCTATCGTGCTGATGACCATCAGATTCTATTGAGAGGAAATGCAATCACCTTAGCAATAAACCCGGGCAAACTATTCTCGTTATGAAATAAGACGTTTTACATGGTCGTGCAATAATGATTTTAAAAAAATTAATCACAAGTTCCGCCTTCGTACAATTCTTCACATTTCACGAGAAGTTTCAAAACGGGACTTATGTTGTATGGGAATAGCGCACGTTTCACGAGCCTGTCGATGGCCATCCGAAGCCGAATGAAGACGGACATCGTGTCGTCCAGCTCATGCCCACAACATGATACGAATTCGGACCAATTCCTACGCATGAACTTTAGAATTCTAAGCAAATAGAGCAAAAAGCAGGTTTCATTCGACACGAGAAGGTCCAAAAGCACGTCCGGGTCGTGACCGACCACGTGAAGGAACGCAATCAAAGTATTGGCAGGACTCAATGTTTGATTGGGCGCCATAGTAGGTCTGTAGTAAAGCCCCACCGTAACGTCCAAACAACAAACCATTGCCTCCACCAAAGCGTCGTCTTGATCTGCGAACAGTTGCACTACCCACTGCGCTATGGGGGTTTCGGGATGAAAGGGTAGCAATTGCTTCACGCAGTTGTCGAGTTGTCGCAGAACCTAAAAAATAATCAAACATGAATTTATAGTGGCATTCTCTGTAGAACTTGACAATAATTTTTGTGTGAAACCTGATGTTACCTCTCGTATACTCCTTTCGATTACGGCCATGTCTGCATCTAAATCATCGGCCTCCGAGCCCACAGACGAATCACTCGAAGACTCATACCTGGTCTCCTTTACCGTTACGGCAACGCTCTTCAGGATGAGCAGAGCCATTTTCTGAAGCAGCGGCCGGTCACCTTCGCCGCTTCCTCCGCCAAACCTTCCGCTACCGCTCCGAAAGGGCAAAAGATCGAGCAATCGCCAGTCTTTGACGCTCCTCATTACGTGGTGCGCCAAAGCACACGGTTCTTCTGCCAGGTACTCCTGCGAGAGGAAGCGCCTTCAACTAAGGAACTTTTTATATGATTTCGCTAAGGAAATCGTTTAACAAACCTGCAAAGCCAAGGTACTTCCATAACACAGGACCTCGTTGAAAAGGTTTAGAAGATGTTTCCAGACGGCGGAAGGTACGGAAGAGTTCAGAATGACCACAAAACTGTAGAGATTAGAGTAAAAAGGTTTCGTATCGACAACGGAAAGGTTGGCTTTCACCGAAATTATGGATTCCCAAAGGCCCAGAAAGGAGATGATTGCGCATTCGTTTTCGGTTGTGTACGATGATATCATACCATCCACTTTCTTGACCAGCTCCGGCCATTTGGTTTCTAATACCTTTATACATATACATTTGACCTGGTAAAGAAAAAAAATTCTTTTAGCAATGTTTTTACTTCTTAATATTGACGAAATTAAAAAGGCAATTCGTGCTATTTTGCACGGGGGATATCAGCCATCAGTAAATGTAGTGATTCCCACGAAAAAATTAATAGATAAATGTGGTTACAAACTGCATACGGGGTGCGAAGAGCGGCAACAAGTATATAGAACATTGAAAATGTTCAACAGCACAAGAAAGCGGATTCGAGAAACACCACAAATTTAGATTCGTTTTCTGTCCTTCGCACACCTTGGGGGCAAATCCACATGCCGAGCCGCCCTTACCATAAATGTTCTTGCACTGCGGCACTTAATAATGTGCACGGAACGTCCCGCAATATTGGAATGAAACCTGAACCGAGCAAAATGATAAGGAAGGACCTCGATCTCGCAAATGCGCAAGTGCCGATTGTATTTTTGAAAATTTGTCAAAAAAATACAAAAAGTTGTTGAGACAAATCGTTAAGTTAGTTGCAAGCCCCATAGGGAAGTTCTCTACCGCGGATTAAGTCTCAGAGTGTCAATAATGTAGGTGAGACAGATCAGCCTCGGATCGTACCCAAAACGAACCCTTCCGTTTTCTGTCTTGTCCGTGTCGAAAATCGAAAATGAAAAACTGAAGTTTCAAATCGGTGGATTTTAAAGTTGGGTTTAATTTAGCACACACGGGAGATCATCTAGCAAGGCAGAAATCCTTCACCAAAATATTTTTCTTCCCCGGTTTCTCGTCCGTACGAAAGATCACGGGGCAAGCCCCTGCGGGAAAGATGCAAGAGTTGCGACGAAAAGGCGCCATTTTAAGTTGAGATCTCCTTTGCCGTGACTTAAACAAAAACCCAAAGAAGTGGTGAATTACAGGAACCAATATTCGATGATTGCTGCCCAAACGAGCTACGATAATAGCGGGTCACGTATTTGAAACATCACGAACAATTTTAAACTAGGCCTCTTCGTCTGTTTGGGTGCTCGGATGCGTTAACTTGATAAAACTAAGAAGAAAACTTCGTTTTTTCAGGAAGCAGCGATGCTCTTTCACCGCCAGGAAGTGATCGTTGCCGTGTCGAGAATGCGGTGACATTCCGGCAGACATGTTAATGTTTTGCGCTGCTTCAAGGAGCCATGGGGTCTTTTCAACCCCCCCCCCCCCCCAGAAAACAACGTTTGGTGTCCCAAACTCGGTTTGAAATTTTTGTGAATCGCTGAAATTTATATATATATTTTTTTTATTTTTCCCAACGCGGTAAAATAAATTTTAAGGAGGAAAACAATTTTTTTTTTTTCACGAGGAGAGTTGAAAATGAGAAAAATGATTGAAGCCACGTCGATGTGGAATCCTTGCCGGTTGGGCTGCAACCTACGAACTATATAATTAAGTTGCTTTAATAAGGGTTGCTTCGTTTGCTGTTAAAAAACATGTTTTGGCTCTTCATATTTTTTTCTTATTTTTATTTCCTTTAGCGATTCCATTACGCCATTTACGGCGTTAGATTTCACGAGAGAAGATCATTAAGTAAATATGTTACCTCTACCCCAGGATGAATATAATAATAATAATGCCTAACAACCTCTTTTTTTGGTTGCAACTGAACTGAAACAGATGTGATTTGCTTTATAACTGATGTCGGTGTGACACGTTAAAATGCTCCTGGTATCATCCTGAAAATCGTCAAAAGGCTTCGGACCTAAGAAGCAATGACAATACCTGATTATGAAAAGGTTCACAGAAGATAAAATAGTGATCTTAAGGCTTCAACTCAATGCAAAGCTCCGGATAAAATTTTAATTTTTGTTAATTAACAAAAACGAAAAGATCTATTGTTTGTCCCGGGTGCAAAGTGACCTGAAAAATCGTTTAAACAATGTTTGTAAAGTTAGAAATTAAAATTACTAAAACATGTCTAAACGATTGTTGAAATTTATCGTTTCATACTTGTAATATTTAACAGATCAACGTCTTAGACCTATGTTTTCATTTCCATAGCATTCTGTAATCTTTACGTATGAACGAGATGGAAACAATGTTTCCATCTGAGGCAAAAGAAATGGTTTTATTTACGATTAGAATCAGACCTTAAATCCTTTTCGTATTTAAAGTGACAATATAAAAAAACTATAAATCTGACATGCAAATGTTATGATTTATTTTTTTGTTATTGTAATCCCAGCAACGGGATGTCTAAATTTTTCCATATTTTTAGCAGCCTTTTTAAAAATTTCAATATAACGAAGACACGAAGAGAAGTTATGAAAAACAGATCTGAGTATGAAATTATAATTTTATAAAAAAATAACCTTCGGGCACTTTATGTGAACGGCGATACACATATATTACTTTTAAAAATTATGTATGAACAAATGATGAGATTTTAATGTTCAAACTAGGATTTCAAATTTTTGACTCGAGTTTTAGCAAACTTGAATATTTATAACAGTAAAATTTAAAACGTTTAAATATTTTAATGAATAAATATATTTCCTTCGTTCCTTTAATTGAATTATTATCTGATTTTTAAAAATTACCTAAAAAAGCTAACAGAGGTAAAAATGCCTTAACTTTTTTAATTTTTTTTAAAAAAATATGTTAGCGATTTAAATTTATATTTATTAATCCAAAGATGAAATAAAAATAGCGGAAAAAAGCTGAATTTTATAAATTTAGATTAAATCTAAATGAGTGCATATTTGTTATTTCAGATAAACCAAAATGTAAAATGTCTTTCATCAAAAAATATTTTTAATAATTACTGCTAATTGTACACTAGTTTATAAATTGGAATTTATAAATCATAATATAAATAAAAATATAATTATTCAAATGCATAAATCTTAAACTTGATATTGTCATTAAATATATTTATCATGGGAAAGATGTGGGTTATTGCACTCAACTGTGACCTCCCATAATCATGATTAATGGCCAATGTTTAAAATTTAATACAAAAAAACAGTAAAAGAATTTTGGTTGATATTTTGATATTATTATTTATTTATTTAAATATATGTGAAATGGATGACCTCAAATTAAAAATAGAGCCATCTTATATACCAGCAATTCTATAAAATTAAAGAAGCATCTTATTTCTTAAAGTGCTTACATCAAGCAGCACTCATTTCATAAATTTTTTAAAGTAAAATGATTTTTTAAATGTTAATTTATTTATTGTTAAGTTAATTTTTTATATTTTTAATTTAGATCCAAGTTAAAAGTTTTAAATTAACAAATTAAATTTAGATTAAAAATCAACTATTTTAAATTAGTGGATATCTGTAAATAAGAAAGAAATATGTAAAACTCATATTTAAATACATTATTAATTGTTTTTAACTAATAACAATAAAAGTAAAAATTTTAATATTATTATGTGATTTAGACTTTTATATCTATTGGATATATATAAAATGAAATAATATTTTTGATAAGTCTTCTTCAGTGATTTAATATCGTGTTAAATATGACATCAATTTTTGAATGATCTCTAATATCATTTGGGCTCTTTGTGGAACACAATGATAATGATAAATGCATACAGCATGTGAAAAGAAAAGTAAATACACATGTATAAAGGATGGAAATTAAATTTATTAAAAATGTTCACTTACCTCTGAGCTATCAGGACTTTCTGTATCCATTAGACTAGTGGCATTGCACATTGGATTTAGGTAAATCTGTGATCCATTGCTTCTATCTTCCAAGGGATGCATACAATTGTCTTTCCATTCAACCACCCTTTTCACAACATCAAGAGTTGTTGACATTTTTCTTGGAACAGCTGTTGTTAAAGCGAATTCAGTTATTTTTTCCAGCCACTTTGTATCTAAATTTGTTTTGCATATAATAAAGAAACTGCTTAAAGCTCTACTTGCTGAGTAACAAATAAACTGATTATTATGCATTAAAAAATTCACCAATTGATCTACTAAGCCATATTCATTTTTTATTAAAGCATCACAAACATCACTTATTCGAGAACACATAAGACCATCAGAATTTTGTTTGATGTACACTTCACATAAAACATGTATACATGTAATAAACTTTAGTATTCTTTCTGGATCCCAATCTGAGAAATCAAAGCATTGAAACTGGTCCTCTGAATGAATTGTTCTGGCATCTTGAAATGATTTATAAAGAGTTGTTTCAGAAACAGCGCATAAACAATTTCCGAATAAGCTCATCTGTAATGTCAGCAAATCGTTATCCGCGTCATCGCTATCATCGCTGTCGTCTTCACCATCTACTTTGGGCTTCTTTTTAACCGGTTCTTCCATTTTAGGTACCGGAGGTACAAACCGCTCCCGTCTTCGGACCATGAACACGGCTTATGTTAAACAGATTACGCCAAAAAATGTGTAAAAGACAAATTATGAAGAAAGCACAACTTGTGCGTCGTTTTAATCACCTTCTAAGATTTGAACGATGTACGAAACTTTCGATGCATGATGAAAAAATATTAATTCACTTAATTTCTAACCTAAAACGAACAAATTATCAATTAACATTAAAAATTAAAGAAAACAACTATGGAATGAATAATATTTAAAAATTTTAAATAATAACTACGTTATTTTCATTCAACTTGGCTTCTCGGGCGGGTAATATGGAAGCACTTTAAATACCAAAACAAAACGATAATAAAAATTGTTTAAAATCTTTCAACGCACTTGGAACTTGAAATTTTTTCAGATGAATTATGATATACACTACTAAAAATATATATTCATCTAATATCTAAAAAAAGTAAGATACTTTAAAGAACATAAATAATATTCATCGTAAGGTGGAATTTGTTACAGGCCTAAATTCCTCGGGCTTCCATTTTGAACAATATGAGTGTGACGCTTCACTCAATTAATAAACTGATGAATTTCAATTTTCTTTAGATATCACTTTTAAAATTAAAATTGAACATAATAAATTTTTCAGGTCATAAGAATTTCTAATATACATAACCAATTTGTTCTAATTATATTTTTTGGGTCACTTTGAAAAGTACCTTTTATTATAAATATATGAATTGAAGATTTACAAGATAGTCCATTAACCCATCAGTAACGAAAGAATGTCAGTCCATTAATTCATATCTTGTTTATTAAATTTTAATGGACAGAACTAAAAGACATTTGTGCTTAATCAAATGTTTTAATATTTTCGAAATCTCACATTGCTAGTCAAAATAAATGAAAATGTCAATTTTTTTTGCCATATAAAATAAAGATGAAATTTAAATTGGCAACACAGCTAGATCTTTTCAGTGACGATTGTATTTACTGATTTTTCCATACTAACTTAATTAAAGTTAAGAGTGGTTTAAAGGGATTTTTAGCGCATGAACTTCTCCTTGAGGCAGAAAGATTGAAAAATTAACGGATGACAATGATAAATAAAAAAAAATAACTCAAACACGTAAAAGTTCTGTTGTAATAAGACTTGGCAAATGCGCTTCGTGATCCACACTCCCAGAATTCCGCGAGAGACTCCAAGGTGTGGCAGCCATATTTTGGTAAGTCCAGAAGGGTCTAATTCAATGTTATTAAGTAGTCGATTATTTATTTTTCTAAATTTACAAAGCTATAAAACAACGCGCTAAGCAAAAATCGGACATCTACTAATTTTAGTGCTTAAGTCAAATTGTATTAGCTTTCTAATGCAGAAAATTGGAAAAGTCAATACTACGAATTGGTTTGAATGTAACTTGTTCATTCTTGTTAAAACAACTAATAGCGCCAGTGAGTCTATTTATTTAATTTTTTACGCCTACGAACTCGAAAGATAAAATGTAGAAAAAATATATGATTTATAGAAAGTATCATAATAGTTTTTATATCAATGTATTACGGGTGCAATAACGAATTACGGGCAAATACGATTTTTTATTTTTACTAATTGTCTTGTGGTTTCTATTTTTGAAAAGTTCTAATTTTATTATGCACCTGTTATTTTTCAATATATTGGAAATATAATATTGATTTACTGTTTGTCTCGAGCAATCTCATTTTTAAAGATAAAATTTAATTGCTAGCATCAGATTAAAACTAAAACGTCATTAAGTCCAACTAGCCAAGAAAAAAAATTCTTAGAAGATTGCCTAAATACTACAAACTTTCCCTTATTATCTAAGTAAGAGTTATTTTTAAAATTAATTCAGTAAAAGATAACAAGTATCTAAAAATCAATAACTTTCAATTTCAATATCATTAGTTGCAACAATCTTGGACTACTGCTAAAATTTTAATTTTTATATGGTTGATATTGTTAATATTATTTTAATAATATATCCTTCAGAGAAAATGAGCTGGAGACACCTACATTGGTAGTAAATTGGGGTAATGTGCCTCAATGTCTGAAGCTACAGGAAAGTTGGCATCAGAAACTGGAGGCTATGGAACCACAGGTATTATGTTATTTATCATTTGTGCTTAAAATATATTTTGTTGTAAGGAAAAAAATTTTTATTAGCATTATATTTTGCTAATTAGTTATTTTAAACAAGAGTAATATATAAGACTATACATAATCTAATTTGTATGAAATTATTTCTCCATCAAAGGTTTAATAAAATTTCCAGGTTATGAGACTAGTAGGTTGATATAATTTTACAGCTGTACAGAATTTTTAAACTAGTATTTTTCAAATTAAAAAATTTGAGGATATTTCAAGATTTTTAAAATTTTATCTGAAATCAGCTTTGTTGAAACTTCATGTGGGTCACTTGAAATATTTACTGCAGAGAATTATTTCTTAAAATATTTTTTAGATAATTTTTCAATATGATTTAAATATAATTATTATAAATAAATATTTATGTAGAACACTAATTATTTTATGTCAATAAAAGAAAGATTACCTTTTTATGTATGCATTTATTTCAATTCTTTTCTTATTTTGACTTTTATGTAGTTATTAAATAAAATTAAATTATTTAATTTTTAATGTAGGTTTTAGATAATTCCATTCTTAGAAATTTTCATTCAAAAAAAAGAATCTTTGATATTTTGATAAATATTTTCTTTTTACCTGTATTTTTCAAAGTATATTATAAAAGATAAGGTTTTGTGCTTGAATATTTTTCAGAGGTGTATAATTATGTAATTTTAATTATAGTTGAAAATGAAAATATTGTTTTCAAATTTCCCAAAAATTAATTAATAATATAGTAGTATTATATATGAAGAAAAATTTTTATCCAGATAATAGGCCTTAAAGAAGAAACTTTATAATTCAGGGATAAATAAGCAATAAGAGATGTTATATACATTTGAAGTAGAGCATTTAATATATACATATGTGTAGATTATTTCAATTAAAAAGTATTTTTTATTTTCATTGTTAATTTTTAATACATAACATTAGTTAATTTTATACATGACAATTCTGTTACAATCTAATGATTCATTTTCATTGCCTAAGTCAAGTGCCTAACAACTGCTTACTATATATATATGTATTACTTCTTATTTAATTTTTATATAGCAATTATTATCATTCAAGTTATTATCATACAATCACATAAAATTTTTAAAAATTTATTTCATTGTTTCTTAGAATTCTAAGACATCTGATCTAAATTTTTCATAATATTTTGTTTAAATTTAATATTATGAACAGAGCAAATCATTATTGCGTTATATTAAAGTAGAATATTCATTAATTTAAATAAAATTAAAATTCTTTTTTTTTGAGAAATTGATTAATTAAACAAAAATTTATATTGTGCGGCATAAAAATTTTTTTGCATGATGTTTATTGTGTGCCGTTTACGGTACACACATTTATTATAAAAATATGAACGAAAAAACATATTCGTGTTATTAAATTTATCAGTTATGTAAATTTATGTGTACATGGCGTTTTTAAACAGAAAATAACAATATACTTATATCCGGTTTGATAAAAAAATTACATATTTCAGATTAAAGTTTTATCTTAATCACCTTAAGATATACATTCATTTTATAGAAACAAAATATGATTAATTTGGTCAATTAGACATCAGAATCTACAGCTGGAAAAAACTGCAAATTGAAATTCATTGATTTGTTCAGTTTACTTCTACAATATTTATTTACTTGAGAATCCACTTAAAATTGATTTAGATTCAATCATTTTCAATTGAAATATATAAGAATAAAAACAAATTAAAATATGAATCATTATTTATTCATAGGTGAGAAAAGACTGCGGCAACTGGAAGCCTTATTCTTGGGAGGACCCATTCAGGGTCAAGGTCAATGTTTTAGTATTGAAACATTGCTTGATGTGTTACTTGTACTTTATGATGAATGTTGCAATTCATCTCTTAGAAGAGAAAAGGCTGTGTCGGATTTTATTGAGTTTGGTGGGTACCATCAGTGATTAGTTTTGTATAAATACATCATGGAAGAAAAGTAAAATTTAATGGATGAGTTATTAAAAAGAAATTTTTTATCTTATACAGTAAAACCAGTAGCAACATGTGTAAAAAGTTTGCGATTGACGCGAGAAGATTTCGAAATCATAAAGGTTATAGGAAGGGGTGCGTTTGGAGAAGTGTGTGTAGTCAAAATGAAAGGATCGGGTAAAGTTTTCGCCATGAAAATTTTAAATAAGTGGGAAATGTTGAAGCGTGCTGAAATAGCATGTTTTAAGGAGGAGAGAGATGTTTTAGTTTTTGGCGACCGGAGATGGATTACAAATCTACACTACGCCTTTCAAGACGACAATAACTTGGTATGAAAATAATTGAAATAAGAACTTTTTGTTTCCTTATATTATAATCAATTATCATTTAATTATTAGCATTATTATTATTATTCGGAAGCTTTCCTTTTCGCAATTTAAAAATAATAATTTTTCCCTTTTCATTTAATTTCTTCTTTTATGATTTATATTTTTAGTATCTGGTAATGGATTATTATTGCGGTGGAGATTTACTTACATTGTTAAGTAAGTTTGAAGATCGATTACCTGAAGATATGGCCCGCTTTTATATAGCTGAAATGATTTTGGCCATAAGTTCCATTCACGAGCTTCGCTACGTCCATCGGGATATAAAGCCCGATAATGTGCTTTTGGATGCAAATGGACATATTCGCTTGGCCGATTTCGGTTCTTGTCTAAAATTATTTGATGATGGTACAGTTCAAAGCAATGTAGCTGTTGGCACTCCCGATTACATCTCTCCCGAAATACTCATGGTGAGTTAAATGATCGCACAAGTTTCATTGTAAATGTTAATAATAAATAGTTTTCCAATGATGCAAACAAAACTTTCGTTCTTCTGCAATAAACTGATGAATATTTTTGAACATACTGATGGAAAATTATTTATTAATAAAAATTAAGTAAATAACAGATATATGGTTTTTTTCAAATCTTATTGTAGACATGTCCCTTTGAGAATTGTGGTGGGTCTTAAAACACACCTTAAGAAACTTAAAGTTTATTAGTTGGTATTATTGGCTTTTATTTCACTTTAAATAAAATATGTAATGACATATATACATAATTATAAACATATAAATAAAATTTTATACAGTGAACTGCATTTGTTTTCATTTAATTAGGCTATGGAAGATGGACAAGGAAGATATGGCCCTGAATGTGATTGGTGGTCTTTGGGAGTTTGTATGTATGAAATGTTATATGGTGAAACCCCATTTTATGCTGAATCGCTCATTGAGACTTATGGGAAAATTATGAATCATAAGGTATTATTATTACTCTTAATTTTAATTTAGTATGATTTTATCAATAAAATGTTAAAAAAAAAGAGAGACTAATTATGAATTTAAAAATTAATTAGAATGTTTAAATTTTAATATATACATTACAGAACTGTTTTGATTTTCCACAAGACGTTGGTTATGATATTTCATCTGATGCTAAAGATCTCATGAAAAGGTTGATATGTAGTTCTGAATTCAGATTGGGTCAAAATGGGGTGGAGGATTTCAGGGTAAACAAGATTCATTTAAACATAGAAAAATTAAATTAATTTTTTTATTCAAATGATGTTTAAAAATAACTTTCGTTCTACTGAAGAAAAACTGTAGAAAAAATAAAATAGTCTGATGAAATAATTTATTGTTAATCTTTTTTTCATGAAATATACATTAAAGTGTTAAGTTTTATTCATTTTAAATTTCAGAATCATGCCTGGTTTAAGGGAGTGGATTGGAATTTAATTCGTGACAGCTCGGCACCTTATGTACCTGAAGTTAGTAGTCCGACTGATACATCTAATTTCGATGTGGATGATACAGATATAAGAACTTCGGATGCTTTACCTCCTGCTGCAAATCCCACTTTTAGTGCTTTACACTTACCTTTTATTGGCTTCACTTTTACACAAGACAGGTATTTTTTTTTTTTAAAAAACAATCAACTAATTGAATTTGAAAATACCGTTAATAAAATATTTTAAAATACTGCCTTTTATTTACAAAAAAATGAACAATTATTTAGCTTAAATACATAGGTAAAAAAGTTTATAGAGTCACCTTAATGATAAGTTATAAAAAATAAAATTTATTTTCATGATACATTTTTGTAGGAAAATTTCAAATAAATTTTTTTTTTGTTTTTAATTTTTATTAAATGGATTTTTAAAAACTTTTTTAAAGTTATATATCCGATCTATCTACGATACCGGTGAATGGTACACATGCTGGAAATACTCTAGTCGAAAAACGATTACAGCAACTTGAGGATGAAAATCAACAACTTATTAATTCTCTAACAGGTGAGTACTTTACAATACTTAATAATATTTATCACAATTGAAATAATATTTCTTTTACAAATTTATATATAAATTCATAAAAATATTTACATGTTTTTGATTTCTCTTCATATGAATTGTTAAATCAAATTTTAATGTTTGATTAATTTTTTCATTCAACCAACAAATCTCATTTCTCACGTATAAATTTTAATGAAAAGTTATTTTAATCGATCAAATTTTTTTTCAATGTGATAAGTTGATTTGAGCATTTGCAATGATTTATAGATTTGCGGAAAGAACAATTAAACCAAAACGTAAGTGAAACATACACGGTGGATGGTATGAAAACTGATGGTGGTAATGGTACAAGGAAGCTACAGGATGAAATTAATGTCTTAACTAAAAAAAATTATGGTACTTGTATTTTTTTTTGAATGTATAGTTGACGATGTATCAAATTATTTTAAATTCATTAATATCGTTATAGTTATTATATAGTAATTTTAGTTTTGTGTCTAGATTTTAATTGTAAATACTGACTTTGATTATAGAACTGCAGTCAAAACTGAACATTTTGGAGCAGCAACAACAGCAAGCAGAAGATTTAAAGAAAGATTTTACAACTTCAGACTCTGAAATTAAACTAAAAGATTCAGGATTGAAAATAAAAGAATTGGAAAAAATAATAAAAATTCTTAAACAGGAAAAAGATTTAGCTCAGAAAGACAAATTTGATGCTGAAGAAAAATTAAAATTACAAGACAAAGAACTGAAGGATGCCTTAGATCAAAGAAAACTTGCAATGACGGAATACAATGAAGTTACTGATAGGTCAGATTTCATGATTTATCAACATTTGTTATATTTTAATATGAATTTATAATATACCCAAAATTATTTCATTTAAGTGCAATATATTTGAAGTTAAGTGAATCAAAGTAAAATATCTAAGCTATATTATAATGAAAGTATGATTCTGCTTGATTTAATTCTATTTTATAAATTAAGAAACGGACTATGGTCTGATAATTCTTTAACATTAATATATTAATTTTTATATCGCTAAATTTGGATAACAATTAAAATATTCACTCATGTATGAATTCGATTTCTTACGCTTCATTTATTAAATAATGTTTTTTGTGTGCAGGTTATCGGAGCTTCGTCAGCAAAAGCAAAAATTATCACGTCAGGTGCGAGATAAAGAGGAAGAGCTCGAAGGCGCCATGCAGAAGATTGATTCTTTAAGACATGACATTCGGAAGGCGGAAAAACTTAGAAGAGAATTAGAGGCTAGAATAGAAGAGGCAATGGCGGAGGCGGGTAAAGAGCGGAAATTAAGAGAAAGAAGCGAAGAGTACTGCAAACAAGTGGAAGAGGAGACTGAAAAAGTGAGACATAAATTGGTTATTGGAGATAATACATCTTCGGCTCAGGCTCGTGCATCTCAGGAAATAACGAGGTAATGTAACGAAATTTATTTAGCCAAATACAATAAAATATTTTAAGAAACGTTTTTCGGAAACTTGAAAATTCCGTTTATTGACAAATACTTAAATTTCAATTACTTGCAGTAGTAATTTTGAGAATTTAATAATTCTGAGATACTTTAATAATTTAGAATAAAACTAGAGTTTCATAACAGAAGAATTGAAATATCAGAATTAAAATTGATTTACTCACTTGTTTTGCCGTTTTTAGACTCTGGTGGGATAGTTTGTATGATATTCTTTTGAAAAGTAAAATTAATGTATTAAACAATTTAATAATTATAGTCAGATTTAATGAAAATCTTCGATTATTGCGTATTAATATTTATTTAGTACTTTTAATGAATTTAAAGGATTTAAAAGAAAAGTTTTTATAGCTGTTTATAGTTTTATATCTATCCTTACTTATTTTTACAGTGTTACATTTTTCAATATTTTAAATCTCAAATGATGATACATAATCATTTATCTGATTTTTATATATATAGATATATATGACCGTAAATTTTTTTAATTGATGTTAAATTGTTATTTATTATAAAAATTTATAATTATTAAAATGTATAGGTTAAAGGCAGAAGTAGAAAAATTAGAAGTGCAATATAATGAAAACTTAACACAACAGCAATCAAGGTACAATCTAGAAATAAATAGCTTAAGGGATCAGCTGCAAGAAGAACAAAGCAGAAGAGAAATGCTGGAACGCGAAGTACAAACTGCCAAAGAAAAATTAGAAGCGGCGAGAATAGAAAATTTAACAGACAGTGAAGAAACAATTTCTGAATTAACTAGAAGGCATGAAAGGGAGAAAAAGTTACTTTTAGAGGATAATAAAAAGTTGATGCTAGAACTTGAAATGGTACGGAATTGCAAAAATATATTTAAAATGAATAATTTTAGTAATTGATAAATGGATTTTCTTGAATAATTATCGTTTTAATAATTGCAGTTATCAGATAGTGTTGGCAGAATTCAAACTGAACGAAGACAGCTTGAAGAAGAATATGAAGAATTACGAAACAAGAAGGATGCTATTGCCCAATGGGAGGTTCAGATTTCGGAAATTTTACAATGGTACAAAAATATCAAGTTATTTCAAATTTATAAATATTATTTAAATCAGTTTATCATAGTCATTAAGTAATTTTTCCGGAAAATATTTATGGTCTTTTATTATTTTATGGGATTGTCAATCTTTTTATAAAATTTTAAAAGAGCAACTTTTTAAAAAATAATTATCATGGACAACAATATCAATAACGCTTATATTTATTTTTTTAAATTTATTCTTACCGCTATTAATTTTTTGATGTCGAGTTGAATCTGACTAAAAATTATGCATTATTTGAAGTTAGAAAAATTCATAAATACAAAATAAAACTTATGTAATAAAAGCAGAAACAATATATACTTTTATTTTTATTTTAAACTTTTATTTTAAAATAAAATTTTTTTATTATAATTATTGAATGTTTTAATTTTTGGCTTAACAGGGTCAGCGATGAAAAAGATGCCCGAGGATATTTGCAAGCATTGACCACAAAAATGACAGAAGAACTTGAATATTTGAAGCGCTCTATTGGAACAAATTCAAATTCTACAACAGATAAAAACTGGAGAAATAGACGAAGCCAGAAATTAGATAAAATGGAGTTACTTAATCTCCAGAGTAGTCTCCAAGCAGAAATTCAAGCAAAGCAAGCTATTAGCGAAGAATTAACTAAAACCAGAGCGGAATTAATTGCTGTCCAGAAGTAAGTTATTAAATTCATTTATATTTCGCATTGTTAAATGTTTTAAATTACGGAAACTATAAATCTGAACTCATATTTTTTTGTTGTGAAACGTGCTGTTATTCAGAATTTTTTTATGTGGAATTTAATAAAAATAATTGTGCCTGTTCATTACATGTCTCCTCGTTTTAACAATAATTGGGCTGTTCTTAGAGCTATTTTTCAAGTCCCGTAATATTTCAAACCTATAATCTTGTGAAAATAATCACCACTATAAGATCATGCTAATGCGGTTTCATTCTCATTTAAGAAATAGTTACATAAGTAAAAAGGAATTTCAAAATTTAAATTATATTAATATCTAATTTTCCGACACATAGAGCAGTGCATTTGTAATTTAGATATATATATTTATGAATTAAAATATCATTTAATTCAACTCAACAATTTAACCAAACTTTGTTCGCATTTGTGAATAACTTTATGTTGTTCTATATCAGATACTGTGTTCCCTAGAGTTCCAATTTGTCTTTTGGCCCAAACTCATTGCTAACTATATTCATATGGAAGAAAGTATCTTTTAAATCTATTCATTATCGACCCATTTAATTTCAATAAAAAGTAGAGCAAGATTTTAAGCCATTGTATAAAAGGCGGTTGCATGACTGTGAATTCAGTCAAGTGTTGCATGTCATCCATGAACCCGAAATTTGGTAATTGATTCTAATTGGCAATTAGACCAAACAAAAGGTCTAAAGCTCAAAATTTTATTTTTTCCAATCCAAATTGTATAAGTAATATTATAATAAATGAATATTACTGCGAAATTGAAAATAAAAAATATTAGGAATGTTTTATTTTCTTGTCGCGAGTCTTTTCATCTTTAATCTTGTTTTCTTCCGATTCTTGAAAAGTATGTAGATTATTAAAACTACATTTATTTCTTCAAAAGCTTTTCACTTTCTATCTGTTTTATTATGAATCCTAATCTAGAATTTTCAATCCTCTTTATTTTTCTTAGGGAACTTCGTGATTCCCATGCTAACTTCGATAGCTTATCGCACGAAGTTAAAAGGAAAGAGATCCAAATCAAGGAATTGCAGACACGTTTGGACTCTGGAGAAGGATGTAAGATTTGTTTGACATTAAATAAGAAGATGCTTTTTAAGGCTTTTATGGCATTATATATTTTTGCTTCCTAACCCATACCAGAAAAAGGATATTTTGCTTCACTTTTCAGAATCATAAATATATTTAAAGGCCTGCATGAAACTGAAAATTCAAAAATAGTAGATTAAATAGAAATATAGAAATTTTAGCTAGGAGGTTGATTATTTATTGGAAATTATTTATTTTTAATATTTTTGTGTAAAACAATTAACATTTTTTTGAGTTACGCAATGGCAATTTATTGATTTTTTGTTAATTTAATCTCTAATTCATTTAAAGCTATGAAAAGAAATTTGTGAAATGCAAAGTATATCAAATGTATTTTATAATTTTCACATAAATCTTGGTGTTCATATTATAATTGAATAATAGGAAGAGCGAATTAAAATTATTTGATTAAATTATTTGATCAAAATAATTGAAAATTCTTCAATTATTAACAAAATTACAAAATTAGAAATCTTATATAGGGCTGCACTTAATCCATGTTGAACCTGCATTATCAATTTTAAATTTAAAAAGTTATTTTTGAATTCCTTTTTTTTTGCCTCGTGCAGCTTTTCTGCTTTGAATGTCAAGTGAAAAGTACATAGTTTAATCATAGGTGTTCTAATAAAAAACGGGTTTCATATATTATTTTAGGAAAATGAGTATTTATTTCAAAATTAGTATAGGGGGTCACAGATAACTTGAAAATTAATAATAACTTTTAATATTTAGCGATAGCTTTGAATTTTCACGAAATTCACATCTTGATCGTAACTTTTAAATCTAGCTCCTTTTTTAGTTATTCATAAATATAAATATATTAAATGGGGTAATTTTTGTTTAACTATTATTATCGTTTACTTTAATTGTTCCTAAATTAATTTCATACTTTCATTAAAAGTATTCATATTAAATCATACTCTAAATCATTCCATATAAAAGATAAGTTTCTTTTGGCTAAAAGCAAATTACTTTCAACTTCAGAATTAATTTTTTGATATTTATTACAGTTTTAAATTAAATATTAATTCAGAGTTGTAACTGTGGAATATTAGCTGTCATCTTAAGTAAATAATTTTAGGAAAAATCTATTCTTTAACATAATGTTGGTATTTTTGAAAAATTAATGACATTCCAAATTTTTAAAATCTTAAATATCGTCTCCTTAAAAAAAAATTGTTCTTTTTGCCGTAGTGACAGTTTCAAATTAAATTTTATATTCAATTTTCTCTCATTCATTTCACATTAAATTTTTTAAATTATTGCTTACTATTGATTTCAAACTTATTTTAAATGTGTGACAATATATATATATATAAAATGTATATATACATACACATATAACTTAAGCCTTCGACAAATTTTTAAGAAACTTTATTTTTTTAAAACTTTTAGACAATTAAATCTGAACATGATTTTAATTTTTTTTAATAAGCCTACTTTCTTTTTATTACTTCATCTAGCTATGGTTTTAACATGTGTTTATTTCTCGCCATTTACATTCAATATATTTCAGTATTATATGTAGCAGGGAAATAAAAAAAGGAGAACAAAATCGGCTAAAAGTGCTCTCTAACTATAGAGTAATTGTGGCTCTTTTCTATCTTTATTTTTAAAGTCAATTCCTGTCTTAGATATTTATATTAAAATCCAAAGTCTTAAATTTCTAGATTTGAATTATTTAGGTGTCCAAATTGGCAGTAATTAATTTAACGATTAATCAAAATGAAAAAATAGGGAAAAAATATTAAAATGCATAGTTAAAAGGTTGAAACTCAAATGAGAATTGTTGAAAAGATCAAAAAATCATGAATAAGAAGGAAAAAATATTTGCAGAAAAAGAGAAAAAATTAGTCGGACTTGTAACAGATGTATACATATACATATTTAAAAAAGAGTGTGTGTGTGTGTGTGTGTGTGTGTGTGTGTGGATATGTATGTATGTATGTATGTATATTAGTAATTTTTTTTATTTTTAATCTTGAAAGGTAAAGTATATTCAGTTAAAAAATTTTTTCCATTATTTTATGCATCCTTCAACATTTTGTGGTATTTGGAGAGTTTTTGAATTTTGTTATCTCTTTTTGGTAGATTCTCTAAAGTCTAAAGCACGATCTGGAACTCTTTGACTTCTCGTAATATATATTTTTACGGTAATGTATCCTTCAGTGATACTTTCATTATTAATATTTGTTATCTTCTAATATATCTATAAGTAACACAACTAATTCATCTTACTAATCTTTAGACTTTAAGGGCCAATCGATGTTAAGCTTTCTGTTGAAAGATAATTTTTAAATAATTTTCATATAATTATATGCGTATTTATTTCCCTAGCAAAAACATGGTTTATGTTAATCAGTGAATTGGAAAGAGGAGATGAATTGCGCTTCTGTTAGGTCTTGTTCTTATCTTTAATTATCACGTTTTATAAAAGTTCAATCTTTGCAGCTCATGGAAATGTCTGAATAGGTAAATAAGACATGGAGGCATTGCACCAAAACCGTATGAAATTGCGGTTTAATCTTATTAAAATGTTTAATATGTAGCTTTTTACGAGAAAATGTTTTGTTGAAATCGCGGTAATTAATAAATAAATGTTTTAAATAATTTCAATATAAACTTAATTTTGACAAGTGGTATTTATATTGTTTAGACAAAATGCCCCTGTTTATCGGTGTTACCAGTTGTCTGTGGGGGTTGCTTCTACTTCTTATGAAAGTATATTTCTGAAACATGTGCTCCGAGTTACCGTGGACGCTAGGCCCTTCCTTGTCAGTCGGTAACGTAATTTCTTTACAATACATTCTGGCATTCTTTTTTCTTGCTTTATATTTTTAATTTTAGTTGTGTGAAAAAGTTGTTTAAAACCTTATTACTAGATAATTAACAATATTTTTCATTATTTAAAATAAATAATAACTTGCATGGGTTTTGGGAAAATCTTGATTCTCAGTTTAGTAAAAACTATAAAAATAAATTTTTTTTCTTATTGTATGTTACCTATTCACATTCTATTTACTTTGTAATATATAATCTTGAAAGGTACATAAAACTCTAGAAGTAATTTAAAATTGTCTTGTATATTATAAGTATAAAGAAAAATTTAAATTTGCCCACAGCTCTTTTCTATTTTATACATTAAACAAAATAGTTTTTAATCATAAAAGCATATTAAAATACTTCAATAATATCGGAAATAATTACGATGCATTAAGGATTTTTATATTTTGTGATATAATACATATTATATGAATAATAAAATGGACCTATCTTGTCAGAAACTAATTCGTTTTTAAAGTACAAAATTACAATTTCAAAATAAAACTTTATAGGATTTTTTTAAAGAATTTAAATTTGTAAAGAATTGACTTAACAAATTTTCTTGTTTTGCTTTATACAAAGTCGCTTTGAATTTTTTTTTTTTTTTGATTTTTTGAAAAATACCATGACCTAACGATAATCTGCTTTATTTTAATAACTAGTTAAACTTATTTTGGTTATTAATGATGTATGACAATTTTAACTGTTATTTGCACCATAGAAATAACCAATTTATATTCTTTCAAAATAATACTTGAATAAATAACTTTACTTTTTGTTGTTTTGTTTCAGTCTTAGAAAGGCCCTCTTCTCAGATGTCTTATCTGGATCAATTTTTAAAAGAAACAGCAATGCGCCACGGCAGCTCGGTGGAAAGCGAAGAGGGAGACATTGAGGATAACAGAGCTCCTTCCCTAACGAGCAGCAAATCAAATTTGTCCGAACTTAGTATAGTAAGTATAAATCATCAGCACAAATCAAAAATGTATCTTTATGTTGTATTAAATATAAAAAATATCAAGCTAAAGTGAAGAGTGATTTGGAATAAGTTTATAAATCACAAACATGGATCTCTTTTGTTTATATCGATCCAGAAAGTAATAATTCGTTTTCCCTATGAAGAAAGGTGTATTATGAAATCAGAAGTCTGATGTCTTACATTCCTAATGTATTTCAGGTAATGATCTATAAAAAGCGAAGAACGATCATTGCACTTTCTGTAAACTTAATTTTCGTATTAAAAATTGTAAAACAAGAAAATTGTTTTATACTTATATTTTGTCTCTCTTGTCCAGTTATTTTTTTTTATTTATCTACTTCACTATAGCGTCTAAATGTAAGCAAGCAAAATAATTTTGAAATTAATCCAAAGAACAGCTTTTTAAAGTTTTACATTTATATGTTATTTGTCTAAAATTAGAAAGTTTTAGGGTATTAATGTATTACTTTTCTGTAATTTAAAAAAATTTACTTTTTCAGGATCCTAGTTCACCCATTGAAATACATAATAAACCAATATCGCACTTCTCAATGCACTTGACACCAAAACAGAAATCACATCAGTTTTTGGTAAGGACCTTTTCTTCACCTCAAAAATGCAATCATTGCACTTCACTTATGGTTGGTCTCACAAGACAAGGCGTTGTGTGCGAAGTTTGTGGTTTTGCTTGTCATCTAGGATGCTGCGACAAGGTACCCGGATTATGTCCTGTTCCTCCTGATCAAAGTAAGCAGTTTATTTTAATTTTTTTCCTTTTACCGAAATAAAGTTTATGTATTGAAAAAATCTAATACTCTAATTCTACAATTTTTTCTCAGGCGATTGAATTAAATTAAAAAAGAGTAACCGGCTTTAGAACTTGAATGTTTTTGTTTTATTTTAGCGAAGCGGCCTCTGGGTATTGATCCGACAAGAGGTATTGGGACTGCTTATGAAGGATATGTAAAAGTACCGAAAAGTGGAGGAGTGAAAAAGGGTTGGGTGCGTCAGTTTGTCGTTGTTTGTGATTTTAAATTATTTTTATATGATATATCAACGGATCGAAATGCGTTGCCTTCTATATATGTATCGCAAGTGTTAGATATGCGAGATGAAGATTTCGCCGTGAGTTCTGTTGGAGAATCGGATGTGATTCATGCAACAAAAAAAGATATACCGTGCATATTTAGGGTAAATAAAGATGTAATATTTTTTTATTTTAAATATATCTTTCAATATTTCCTAAATTTGTAACTTATTTTTAATTCGAAAAATAATCGATTCTATTTTTTAATATTATGTAAAATAATATCGATGTCATGTTACGAATGGTTTAACATTTAACTAAATTCTTAATGACGCATTGCATTTTATTTATTACCACTATATCTTTTTAGATTACGACTTCTCTAATGGAACCTTATGGAACTAAAAATCACACACTTATGTTAGCTGATACTGAAAATGAAAAAAGCAAATGGGTTGTAGCGCTTAGTGAATTACATAGGATATTAAAAAGAAATAATTTACCAAATACCACGGTACATTATATTTTTCATATTAAATACATTTAAAATATAAGATATATTTAAAAAAAATATTAATATATTTTTATAATAATTTTAAATGAATAATACTAAAATGCTAATATAAGATAAAACTTTAAGAAAATTCTTAAGCCAAGAAAACATTAACAAATATTTTTATATATATTTTTGAAGGTCTTTAAAGCGAAGGAATTGCTGGACAATACTTGCGCTTTCATAAAAAATGCAATGTCAGGGGTAATAATAGATCCGGATCGACTAGTCATTGGTACAGAGGAAGGGCTTTTTTGTTTAGATTTGGATCATTATGGTAAAAATTTTTTTTTAATGAAATTCCTTATTTTCCAACTTTTGACAAAAAGAACTTAATATTCATATAACAAAATATTTATTTTTTTTTAACTAATTTAACTCAAAAGTTTTATAGCTCAAATATGAATAAATGTTTTAAATGATTTTGTCAAAACGAAAATTTATACATTATATTATAAAATATATTTCTAAATATACTTAAGAACAAATTTTCACGACAGAAATGGCAAGAATAGGTGAAGGGAAGAAAGTTTATCAGTTAGAATATATACCCGAAGAACAGCTTTTGGTAGTCCTATCAGGAAAACAACGTCATGTTCGACTTGTGCCCGTCCGCGCACTAGATGGAGATGATGTTGAATGGATCAAAGTAGCTGAAACGAAAGGTTGTATAACATTTGCATCGGGAGTAATGAGAAGGAATCCGTTAGGTTATTGTCTATGCGTTGCTATTAAGAAACAGGTACGATTTACAGATATTAAGTGTAGAGTCAGTCTGTCTTCGGACAATGAATAAATAAAATTTTTTTTAGAATACTACTCAAATTATCGTGTACGAAATAACTAGAACAAAATCTCGGCATAAAAGATTGCGAGAATTAATGTTACCCACACAGGCTCAGACTTTAAGTATTCTTAGTGAAGGGCGATTATGTGTTGGATATCAATCAGGTTTTACTGTTTACAGTATTATGGGGGATTATCATCCTATTCGTAAGTTTAATATCTACTTTGATTTTAATTAATCGGATAATTCGCTTTAATTTTCAAGCTAATTTTTTATTTTTCAATATGAAATTTCAGCCTTAGTTCATCCTGATAATCAGTTGCTCGGCTTTCTTGCATACAGTGCTGTGGATGCTTTGCGTGCCATAGAATTGCAAAGGGGTGAATTTTTGGTCGTCTTCCAAACACTCGGACTTTATGTTGATTCGAAAGGTAGAAAGTCAAGAGATAGAGAAATAATGTATCCTGCAATACCTCTTGCTGTTAGTAAGTACTAATTTTAGAAAAGGAATATAAGAAGAGCAAGATATTGTTTGCAATATAAATTTGATATCGTAAAATTAATGAGGGCGCATTGCAAATATGCTGAAAATGGCAAAGATTTAATTTTGAAGAATACTGTAATCAAAAAATGAATCTGAAAAAATTAAATTCTAGGTTGTTTAGACGGTCACTTACTTGTCTATTCCGAGACGCATATTGATGTATTTAATGCCGGTTCAGGAGAGTGGATACAGACAATTAATGTAAAAAAAGCAAAACCTTTAAATAGTTCTGGTAGCCTTAGTATATGTACCATCAATGACTTGGCTTATATCATATATCTCTCTAATGTTCATCAGGGTGAGTAATTTACAATAAATTTTAAATTTTTAAAATTTATATTCCTCTTCATTTGAATTTTATTTGCAGAAGATGCAGTTAATGTCACGTGCCTAGATAGTTCAGGAAGACAAACTCCTGTCCGTCCTCGAAGAAGATTTTCCATAAGAGAAGGACACAGAGCAGCGAGAACGTTAGTTATAATTTTATTGTTGTCTAACTTTTTGAAAAGCATTGAATATGAAGTGCATATTTTAAGTCATATAGTTGTTTTTATTATTTAAATAATAAGATTATTTAAAAGAGATAGGGAAAGGTGATATTCATTATATTGCATAGGCTTCTGTTCTACTTTTTGGTATCTTAACCTTATACGTGTCTTCATTTAAAATCTTACAACTTTTTAATTAACAAAATGGTGGTCATAGAGCTGTATAAATGCTACCTCAAAATGTTAATATTGTTTTTAATTAATTTATAAGTATTTAAGGACATTTTCATTGATTTTCGAAAGCTTTGAATATTTAAAGAAAAATCATAGGATTTTTTTTGTTCACTTATTTCTAATTCGAATTAATCAGAAATTCTTAAATGAACGGTTTCTTTTATTTTCAAACATAAATTTGAAATATTAATAATTTTTTAAAATTTTATGTTATTAATTCATATTTCTAAATCTATTATTTAGAATTTCTAATTAGGAATATAGCTTTGTTTTTCTGATTCCCTGTAATTTCGCATGCTTTAAATTATTTCTGCGCTTTATATCGCGTCCTTATGCTTCTTATTGCCGGCGAACATTACCATTTTATCCATGAGCCATCTCAATAAATCCATTATTAAGATTTCATTCCTTTTAAAAAAATTCTTTATGCAACTGGGAAATTTTTTTCTTCATTTGCTTTCTTGTGGGCAGAATTTTACCAAGGTAAGATATTTTTAGATATGTTTTATATGTTTTAATGTGAATATTGAACAAATATTTATCACCATATCCACTATGTCAGTGAATAATTATGTAAATTATAATTGATTTTTTTAATGCTTATTTACTTCAGCATACTTTTTTTATCATTATTGTTACAATTTTCGAAACAATGTTAATTTTGTTATGAATCGTTTACTGAAACGAAACTACTTTAAAGTGTCTTTTTTTTAGGACTGATAGAAGATCGAAAATGATATCTGCGCCTTCAAATTTTAATCACATCAGTCATATGGGACCTGGAGACGGAATACAAAATCAACGCCTCATAGATCTTCCAACGACATTAGAGACTGCAGATTCAAAATCAAATTTGATTAGTCCACATCCATCGTTATCCTCCCAAAATAGTCAATCGCGGGTAAATGTTTAATTAAACCTGTAAACAATCTGTAAATTATTTTGAACAAGGAATTTGCAAATGAACTGCATAACTTTATCGTGAACGACTAATATCAAATTAAAATAATAAAATTGACGATAATTTTTACTATTTAAAATAAGAAACAAATTCTTTGATGGAATAAATAAAAACTTGGGAAAATAAGGAAACTGCTTTAAAAATTTAGTTTTCGACAATTTCTTACCATTCTGCTTTTCCATGATCTTTTAATCTTACCTCATCAATACATTTTTATATGTATAAATAAAAATTAGTTTTGTGTTTAACTCTTAATTATGGCAAACGATCATTTCATCTTCAATTAATTAATATTTTCGGTTACTAATTTGTAAACAAACTGGTTGTAAATTAATTTTTTTAGATGTTTCACTCGGCATTTGTTCCTACAAAAATGCCGAATCATCCCCCAGGACCTCCGTCACGCCCGAATCTGCTGCATTCTGAACAGAGGCGCCATTCTGGGCATTTGCAACAATGTCCGTCTTACCAGACTCACAACGGTAAATAAAAGTTACGCATTGCGGCGAATTTAAAATTTTTTTAAAATAGCTTCTATTTAAATAGTCAGTATTGGGGATAGCACAGAACTTTGGATGAGTACGACGTCAAAGATACTGATTCCAACTTCGTCTCGAATAATTATTATTTTCGTATAACTTCATAAATTAGAGTTAGCAGTCTACACATGAGAAATTTGGAAGATCTATCTTTAAACAGAAATGCAAATCATTATTAATAAATTATTAATTAATGTTTTAGTTATAATTATTTGTTCCGATTTAAACTGAAATCATACTATTACATTTTCAATTTTTATAAGGTGCAAATAACGTTTTAAGACGTGCGCCGCCTCCACCTAGACCGTCTGTGACACCTCCATCATTGCCTAGGACACCTTCCGACACTGGTGTTACACCCGACAGTCATCATGTAAGTGGCGGAATGAATATCAGTTCTTACAGTGAAACAGGAAAGGTTTGCAATTTCAAATTCGTTTTTTACATAAATGATTTTTATTAATTTAACTTATTGCGTTTTTTGAAAGAGTTAATATTACATAACATAATTACGTAATTTTTAAAAATATTTTTCTTATTTTAAAAAAAATCTGTTAATGTTTAAATTCGAACTTTTAACTCAAAATAAATTTGTATGAGAGAATTAATTTTAGTAATTGATTATTGGTCATTTAGTCATTAGTACTTGTTACTTGTCATTAGTACTTTTATTACCTGTCATTAGTACCTATCATTTAGCAGTTTGCGATATCGTAAATATTTGTACTTATAATTTTATCCAGTTAATTTTTAAAAATAATATTTAACCGTATATATTTTTCTTGCATGCCACAGGAGCAAGCTAGTGGCAGCAGTCCTCGCCATTCAATAGCATCAAATAATAGCAGCAATTTGAGTACACCTCCGAGCCCGGGACACGACCACGGTTCATCCAGTTATGACAGCTGAAGAGACATTCGCAGATTATTTTTATATAAGATCCATTGGAAAGGAAGTTGAACATTTTGACATTATCAAAATGTAGAAATAATAATTTATATGGAAAAGAAATCTGCTGACATTTTTTTACTGAAAAAATTGTAGAAACTGAATCGAGTTCACATTATGATTGCGATATTTGGGTACAATATCGATGTGTCGTTGATGGTTTTCGCAGTCCTTTATGAAGCTATTTTTATTTTCTCCATAAATTTTATTATAGCTAAATAAGATTTGATTTGACGTAAAAATATTTCCATTTATATGAGAAATTGATGACACTGAAGAAAAATAATTTTATTTAATCCATTATTCTTTAATGGAAATTAATTCAAACCATTGTTTTATCAGTAAATTTTGATGTTCGTGTTCTTTTGAATGAAGAAAATTCGCTTAGGAAAAAAATTTAAAAATTTCATTCTACAAAATTATTGAGCCCTCGATAAAGTATAGATATCATGATGTCAATTCGAAATTCCTTTTTTGTATAAAGGCACCACGATGAAATGCAAATAACTAAAAATGAAATAACATTTTTCATTTTTTTTATTGCAATCAGACAAGAACGGAAAAGGATCTGTATATTCCATCAGAATTGTTATTCTGCAATTTTAATCATATCGAAAAAAATATGTTGCTTGATCAAATTTTTAATTTGTACACAAATAGCAAACTATGAATCACATGAAGTTAAGAATTTATTTCAGATGTTATATTGCTCTTATTAATTTTATATATGACTTGCCTGCTTCAAAGAATTTTATTAATTTTCGTATTTTCCATTTTCATGGTAGATTTGCACATGATATTTTGAAACTATATGTTTAGAAGTTTTTCTATTCGTTCTAGTTTTTACTTAAAAGATTCAGAAATAATTTGCATTTTGTATGTTGAAGATATTACAATAATAAATCCAATGCATCATTTTGATTTTTTGATTTATTTTATAATGCATTAATCAGGTAAACTATTTTCAAGGAAAATTAAATAAATATTGCCTATAAATTTTTTGTTTAGATATTATTATAATTGGAACTATTTCAGCAAGAATATATAATTGTAGAAAAATTAGATTATAGAATTTATACAGAATTAATTTATATTTATCATAGATTATTTATTTATATATTTTTATTCAAGTAATTTTTTTAATGAGCTTTTCCGAAATCTCCATGCTTTATAGAACTTTACTAAATGTAGAATAAAAATTTTCTCAAAGAACAAAGTGATTTATATTTTGCTCTTCGTGCTTTAATTAATTTTGAGAGATTGCGAAAAAAAAGTATCTCAGTAATAATAATCACATTTTTTTTTAGTCAAAACTAAATAGATTCTGGGAATAATTTCTTGCTGTTTTAGTTTCAAATCTATGGCTTCATCATGTAATGAAATTCCAGTTGATGTAATTTTTGAAAAATTTTCATTTCACGCATCGGCCTTATTTTGTTCTCATATTAAAGAATGATTATATAAAAATGAAAAAAATGCCGAAGATTCACATAGCACCAATATTTATTCATCTGATTAAAAGGCTTATCTCGCACCGAAATTAAACAAATTTTATTTTTCGATAAAAACAACTAAGCAATTTATACAGGCACCCCTTTTGATTATTTACCTTTCCAAATCAATTTAAGCTCGTCTCGCGTAAAACACTTTGACAGCATATAAATTTCAAGATTGAGCTTTGTTAAATATTCTAATTCTAATAATATTCTTAAAACTTTGCTAAATGCAGTTCAAAACTTCCACTTTTTATGGATATTCAGTACAATTGAATTAATAACTTTAACGATGTAAGAAAGTTTCTTAATACAGTTTCCGTATGAATAATTTTCGCAGTTTTTGCCCTGATTCATTCGTTATTCTAAGATCAGTCGTACTTTTTAATTTAGTTTTTTCTGTCAAATTTATTTGGCATTAAGATAAGTTTGCTTTATCCCTTTATTATTGCTTTTTTCGCATAAGTGAAGCCCGGATGATGTTTAATAAAGGTCGGTTCAGTATTTTAATTTTTCAAAAACAGAATTGCGTTAATTAAGATGAAAATGTTAATTGGTTTAATCTTTCATAATGTAATAGTGACATTTTGAGATAAAGAAACTGATGGAACTTAAATTTTTATATTACGGTGACTTTTATACATTATTAAAAAAATTCACCGTCGTTATTGCAGCTATTATGACAAAAATTGTGAAACTGAATTTGATTGCACCACTTTAAGGAATAATATTAAAAATAATGTTTTATTCCGGTTCTTGACAACAAATATTTAATAGCAACAAATCCATGTTCCTTGGAAAAGAATAATTTTGTTATTATTTTTATTTTTCTTAATTTGTTCGAAATCATGAGAAAATCGAGTCATTTTCATACATTTTGGATTGTGTAACAATTCGGGGATATTTTCTGTATTAATTACACATTAATACTGTATTAATATAATGTGGGCTTAATCTCTTTCCTTTTAAATGAGTTCACGATGTGTATGGAGTTTTTGTGATTTTTTTTTTTGTCACGTTCCACGGGAGATTTGAACATTTATTTTGTAAGCGAAACGCAAAAATTAAAAAATAATTAAAGTGTTTGGAAAATTGCCTGCCTCCAATTCTGTAATTATTAGTTTCGTTGTTTGTTGCAGAAGCCTGTTCAGCAGCTACATCAAAAGCCAATCAAAATTTACGTCAACATTAAAAATTTTTTTTTTATATATTAATGCTTGTGGCAAAGTGTTATTTTCTTATTTCGTTTCATATTCATCTTATTTATTAAGCATTTATATGTATTATACGTTTATAATTTATTTGTTTTCGTTTAAGTGCATATATAAAGCTTATCGAAATTAAAATTATTTTATGGATGTTGTTTTCTCAACCGATATTTTGCCCTTATGTGTAATTTTTTTTTTTTTTAAATGAAATTATTTTAATGAAAAACTTAACATAAAAAATAAAAAAAAGCCACATTTTTATATCATATTTGGGGACGAAGTGATTTAAAAAAAAAAATTAATTACCTAAAAATGTAGAACATATGGAACTTTCCTTTTTGGACGGAAATTTTCTTGTATTAACTTTTTGTTAAAACCTATAGGAAGATTTTCAATTTGCCACTTTCGCACCTCGTCGCGACCGCACCCCGACATGCTTGGGGCGTTGCTATCCTCGACATAAGGAAAAATAAATTAATAAATTTCAAGAATTTCTTTTACCTCGGGGGCCACGCCAGTGTGAACGTCTTCCCATGAATGAGTTCGAAAAGAACAAACATTGGGGGGGAATGCGGGACGAAGGAAAATATGAGGCAATAAATGACCGGGGAAAATTCCAATAAGCTTCGATCAACGGAACGAAGTGGCTTTCTTCCGGAAAGCGCGGAGCACGAATTCAGATTCAAAGGTCGGGGGTGGTCTCGCGGACAGAAGACGGGGAAGCAAAGCCACCCCGGGAATAGCGCCGACGGGGACTCCGATGAAAAAATTTATTTTTTTTTTTTTCCTCCCCCCTCCCATTCGAGGTGCAAAAATCTTCGGTTTCTTAAAAGGGAACGTTCCATTGAGTGGCGCATTTTGTCCGGATTAAATATTTCCTTTCACTTTCGAATGCCAAGGCATTCTCCAAAATAAACCAGGCTTGACTTTTGATGTCCTGCTCATCTCAAAAGGAGGCTTTAAAATGTGAAACTGTGTTTTCCGTGATTTTTCTTTCGATTTCGTATTCCCCCCCCGAGATGTTTCTCATATTCGTGCTCAGCTATGCTCCGTGAGTCGTGCAGCAATTTAACGTATTTTAAAATATTTGCTACGTGATAATTTTGTTTCGTAACTAAAAATTACCTCTCTTAAGATCTATTTATTGTATTTATTTATTTATTTATTTATTTATTTTAATATTTATTAATCCACCGGCAATTAAATTTTGTAAAAGCAGGCTGCAATTTTTATTTTACATTGAATAAGCTGTATTAAATATATAAAATAGTAAAAAGCATGATGACAATTAAATGCCTCACGAACATTTATATATATATATATATATATATTTATTATTTTTCATTATAAATGCCAAATTTTATATTGATGTAACTATTTTACTGGCATTATTAAGTTGCAATGCATTGATGAAGTCTTTTAGAATAAAATTTTTCATTCAAATTAAAATTAGTTACTTTTAAGACGTGAAAAATGAAAAACCAAAGCTTTTCATTATTCGATATCTATTATAGTTATTGAGAATCGTTGATGTAATAATATAATCGACAGTTGTCGATTATATAAGTTTTTATTAATTTAGTAATTAGCAAGCTTCATTTAGTTTTTATATATATATATATATTTTCGTTTTTTAAAATGGTTCAGTAAACAGAATCAAATATATCTCAAAGAATATGATTATATTATATATGTATATACACATATATATGTGTATATAATAAATGATAATGAAATCATATTTATTAACAAATTTATTTAGATCATTTGAACTGAAGGTTTTTTAAATTATTTTATTAAAGATGTTTTTTTTTTTTTAAATTAACATTCAAAATACTAAAAACCATATATTATCAGTACTATATGATTGTGATTTAAAAAAAAAAAACAAAAAAAAAAGATTTACGAAAACCTCTTTTTAACTCAAATGTAATTTCAAACATTGTACATTTGATTTATCATGAAGAAATGTTGGCACATGAGGAATGTACAGGGGCCCACTGCCAGGGGAAAAATCAACTTTCTTCCAATTGACATGTTTTGTAAGAGTCGAAGAAGGAAAAGGCATCGATATGAACCTGTTTCTTTCGGGAGAAATTTAATGTTGTTTCGCGAACGGCAAATAACAGGTCTGCATTTCCGTCGAAAGTACGAAGGGGGGAAAAAATGTTCTCTTGCATCTTTTTCTGAATTCAACCGAAATGCAGCAAAAGTGCAACGAGATGAATTCAGAAATTGTGTGTTACAATTTTTTCTTTTTCTACTGATTTTTGCGCGAATTAATGTGAAATCACTGATTTTTTTCGAAGTTCGGATTTTGGGCAAATTTTAGGGGCTTGGGATTAGAAGGCAAAAAAAAAAAAAAAAAGTTACTAACAAGAAAGATATTTTTTTTTTCTAATTTACCCCATGACATTGTTCTAGAAGTGTAAAAAAAAATGGGAGTTAATATATATCACCCGCTTAATCTGTCAATTTTGTAGAATTAAGAATATCTTATAGTTAATACATTATTATTATTATTATTATTATTATTATTATTATTATTATTAAAAACTTATTTCAGTTTATGGAATGAGTGTACATTTTTTTTTTTTTTCAGTAATTTGTGTGTTATTTATTGGTAGATTTTCTCGAAGATTTAGTAGAAAGAAAGTTTTTTTATATTATCTTAAAAATAAATACATCGAATATTTGAAATAAGACTTTCTTATGTTTTTAAAAATTTAATATTATTGTTTCAATGGTATGAAAAAAAAAAAAAAAAAATTTGTTACGGAAATATATATATGAATCTATTAAGCGAAAATCTTTAAGCGCAAAAATTGATCTTTTAACAACGTGGCTCTGTTCAAAAGTGATCGTTCGTCAAGAACATGTTGCTTTCGATGTGTAAAATTGTAGTTTCCTCATTTTTTCGAATCCCGCTTTCGTCGAGGAGCTGTAATGCGGGGCGAAAGGTCGGGGATTTTAGAATCCCAGAGAACAGCAGGCGGCACGTCAGTGCTGCGTGTCATACGGGGAAACTTTACCGACAAGTCAGTTCCGCGATGTTTGAATTGCCGGAAGGTTAACGCAAGTCTGCGCCAGGTACATGGAAGCAAGACAAAAATTAAAGAATAAATTTTATTTTGGTGTTTTTAATTAAAAATTAATTACACTTTTAAAAAAATTTATAATATTCAGACGATATTGTAATAAATTTTTAATAAAAGTAATTATTTATTTATTTATTTATTTATTTATTATTTTTTTTTTTTTCTGTTTTCGCGTTCAGAAGATTAAGGAGCGGATTTACACTTTGAATTTTCACACATTTCGATCTCGCCAAAGTTCCCCGCTCGAAAATATTCTAAAAATGTTTACAATTTGTGAAGTCGAGAGTGACGGCGAATGTTCACTTAAGCGTCTTGGCGAATCAGATGCGCTTTTTCGAAAACGGCAACTGTAATTAATCAATTGTTTTGTTAATGTTTTGCGATGTGTGCTAAAACTTTTTTCGAATTGCCCAAATCTGAAACTGTAATTGATGTCGATGCCGTTTCGTTTGCGTGCAGCCATCGACAAGCAATTAGCGGTCCTGCTTATTAAAAATGGGTAAAAGAATCTTTTTTTTTTTTTTTTCGAAATATCGAATTTTAACCCCGGATGCCCGAAATTCGCGGGCGGGGAAAACGAATTTTTCGAATGTTTCATTTCCCACATTTTAACATCCCGCACCCGACCTGCTGACTCGCGAAACTCGAAGGTTTTTCCCTCTCTCTCGGGAATGGAAAATGAAATCGAAGACAAATTCTTAAAAAGTTTTAACTTTATTTAAACGAATTTTAACTGTATTTTTTTGAGCCTGCATCTCTTAGCAGCCGAAAATATAAATAAATCGTAAGTTGCTGATTATGAAAGGCGGAAAAATAGTTTTAAGAACAGCAAACGGGCTGACGGCGCGGGTTTAACAACAAAAATTTTCATTTGAGCAAATTTATTTATTTATTTTTTATTCTAAATTTATTTAGAATTTCGTCATTTGCATTGTTTAGAGTGAAAATGATGTGGACCCATTTGTGTTAGTGAATTGCGCAAATAAAAAAACCCGAAAGAATTTTTTTTTGCTGTAGAGCCGATGACTGAGTGCGTAGATTTCGTAATAAGAGGGGCTCATCCGAAGATTTGCTTATTAGTTAACAGAAAAACTAGCAAAGTAGTTTTATTCATTTTTTTTTTTTTTATATTTTTAAACTTCAAAAAAATTTAAAATATTATGAACATCGCTTTTTAACGATTTAATTAAAGTGATTCGCGGCGGAGAACTTCATTTAGACGACTCGCTAACAATTTTCCAAAATTTTCTTTAAAACTTAAAGTTATTCTCATGTTGGCACAAGCAATACGATTTTCAACTAGACGAAAAGAAAAATACATTGAAAACATTAACAACACTACTGAAAGTAATATAGATTGTCGGTATTTTAACTACACAATAAAGCAGCTCTGGCAGTTTCTTGGAATAAAGACCACTTTCAAAATTTGTAGCAGAATGTCAGAGTGCTCTAAATTTAATGACTGTTACGTAAGGCAAATACATTCTTAAATGTTAGTATTCAAATGTGGCTTAATGCAGTATTTTAAATCATATAAATAAATAAACACTTCCCTGTGCAATATATCTAGATTAAAGTAAATGATATAAACTAATTACATGTAAGACTGCAATTAAATGCACAAAATATTTAAGCTATGGAGATGAAAGTCAAAAAGTAATATAAGTGCCATTAAAAAATTTATTAATTTGCTAAACAAAAGTAAAAATTTACGATTTACGATTTAGGATGTAATTTATTTGAATCAAATACAGCCATTATTATTTTTTCATAAACGGTAATCTTACCAGGTGTTATTATTATTAATTATTTTATTCATAATTAAAGAACAGGCAATTTTTCCTCAGTAAATAAACAATAAATTTTTAAAATAATTCTCAAATTGTTTGAAAATTCAAAGAAAAGAAAAATGTTAGTTCAAGGTGATGAAAAATTCAATAACAAAAAAATAATTATACACGAATTAAACTGCCTGCATGAGTTCTTAAGGCAATTCAAGAGATAAAAAATGCACCTTTATTAAAAAGAAGAATGATTAATTTAATTTAAAAAAATTGGCATAAAATATTTTATAAGCAATTTATAAATAAAAATATTACATTTTTCAAATGTTCACAATTGTTTAAAAATGCCGCTCCTTAACACCTTCATGCTCTCAGCTTTGAAAATTATTTTTCTTACTTTTCATTCAATATTGGAAAAAAGTTTCTTTATGTATAAAATATATCAAAAATTCTTTATTTCATTCGTTAGAAGCTCATTAAACAACCAATGCTGCTTATTTCCCTTTAAGCATATTTTATGAAACAAAAAAAAATTGTGTCAAATTTAAAACAGTTAAGGAGAATGTTTAATTGATAAAAATTAAAGAAAAATATTTTTTAATTAACAATTATATAAAAATAATTTCAAATTTTCTTCAATTCAAAATTCCCTTGAATAGTAAAAAAAACAAAAAAAATTGTTTTCCTATGTGAAACTAATTTTGTGAAATATTCATGTTACAAAGAACTGTGATCGGATGGAGAAGAATCCTGATGTGAACTGAGAGAATGTTGCAAAGCCATTGGTGTTAACCATTCTCTTGGTAAGCATCTCTGCAGAAATGGAACACATGAACTAAAATAAGCTAGTCTGTTGACCCATGAAGGTATTTCAGTTCCACAAAGAATCTGCAATTTTTCAAAGCGTTAATTACACCAGACTGATGTTAAGCAAAAAGTATTGTGAATACACAAACTTTATATGAAAAGAAAATATTTTCCTGTTAAAAGATCGGTAAATTTTTGGAATTAAATATGTGCTCAATACTCATTTTTTTTTTCAATTGTTTGTTGATTAAAAATTAATTTTTTTTCTTCGGTTATTTATGAATATGGCTTAATTTTGGTAATGTTCATACTAATTTGATAAATTATGACATCTCATAATATTAATTGAAGACAATTATGCTGACTGGACAAAGTTTATGAATTTTTATAAAATTAAATGAAATGATGCAATTGGAAGTAGGTGACGATCGAAGTCAATGTGTAAAATAATATATCATTTTTTAATGATATTAAATGTCTCACTCAAGCAACAATTTTTAAATAATAGCAAGTTTATACTTAAATGAATTTCAACAAAAAAGTGAAGT
Source organism: Ricinus marginatus (assembly GCA_028565995.1). Classification (NCBI taxonomy): domain Eukaryota; kingdom Metazoa; phylum Arthropoda; class Insecta; order Psocodea; family Ricinidae; genus Ricinus; species Ricinus marginatus. Next base: position 3,372,801 of record JAOWBB010000008.1, on the reverse strand, counting down.
TAATTCGGAATAGATAGTTGGATAATGATAATTTAGAAATGATAATATTACATGAATTCCAAAATAGTATTATGCGGAACGACAAATTTGCAAATTTAAATTCAGCATTAAGAAAACTTTTGTGATAAAAATAAATAATAGAAAAAAAATTTACTGAAAAACTATCAAATTTAGTTACATTTGATGTAATAAAGAAGATGGCAAAATATCAGTGATGTTGGGTTCAACCATTTCATCATGTCAACAACTATTTTTTAATGAACTTCAAGATATCTACTGAAACAGATTGTAAGGAATAAGCTATTGTTACATAAAGTTGTAAAATAGTAAATATAAACCAAATGTATATGAAACATGTATAAGAAAATAAATGGTAAATATTGCAAGAAATAGCTAAAAATAGATGTAATTAATTCTTTCACTAGTTCATTTTGTATTTACCCGTTTTTACTATTACTAATTTATATTTTACAATAATCATGCATTTAACTAAAATAACTTAGTATAAATGTAATACTTAATTTTTCCATTACCCATTTAAGGGACCTTTAATTTATTCAAAATTTAAAATTAAATATAATTTCAGTACAATTGTCACAAAGTTACCATTATTGTTTTACATAAATTAAATAAAGCCAAAATTAGATAATAAATTAGGGGAATGAAATAAAATAGTTGAACTTTAAAAGAACTTCAGTGATAAATATATTCAAATATATTGACTTTATAACCGCTGAAACATGCTTCAAGATTTATTAGTAAAACAAAAATAGAATTTTAATGAAATATAGCTTTGTGAAGAACAATACATCTATAGATTTTGAATTTTCCATTATAAACTGCAAAATATAACAATGGCACATTACTATTCATATTGCATAAATTGTATATTGTATCTGACATAATTTATATCATGTATCCAAAATAGAAACATCTCAAAATCATATTAATAATGTAATTATTTCATAAATAAAGAGTTCTAAGGAATGAATTTACCTGAGATAATTCCCCTGAGAAGTGATTACAATTCTTGTTCATAAGATGATATCTGTCTCCCCTGAATTCTTTTCCTAATTCAGATACAATCCTAGTAACTTCATCTTCTGTAAAATCAGTGTAACCTAATTGAACAGACTGCCTGAATTGAAATTGTTGACCAAGCTCATCTGCATTCCTAGGTGATATCTCGAAAACGCCAGAAAATGCATAAGGATGACCTCCATAAGCATATTCGACTCCATATACTTCAATGCCTGAGTGAAAAACTCCCAGGCCAATTGAAGTTGTATAGTCATTCATCCAATACTGAAATTACCAAATGCAAAATGCAAATTAACCTGTTTCATTTAAGATGAAGATAAGGAAAACAATTCAAAATTACCATGTCATAAACGTTTAATATAACCGGTTCTCTTGCCATGTTATACAAAAGCTCATCAGATTCAGCTTGAATAGAAAGGCAGTTGTAGCCTACATTCTTTTTCTATACCCAACAATGAAGATTTTTTTTAATGAAATCATCCATTCTGCAAGATGGAAGTAATATGAAAATATGAAGCGATCGATAACATGAATATGGGAAAATAAATTAAAAAGAACAAAAAATTCAAATGTCAATCACAACATAAATTTTATCGAAAAATATTTTCGAAACAAATTATTCAGATAAAACCATTCATGTCTTTAACAGTTTTTTATCATCACCAGGAAAAAATTTTATAAATTGTCATTAGAAAAATTTAACATCATATTTTTTTTGAATTATTGTACATTTGAACTTAAAAAAAACTCCAGAACTCATGCTACATAGAAAAAGCAGCTGTAACAGCTAACATCAATCATCTTCTGCTTGTGGTGACTGCTTTAAAACATCGATCGTATGCAGCGAACAATGTGATTAAGTCTGTTGCAATTAGAACTTGTTGAAAAATGGGTGTTCAAAAGAATAAAAAGTTAAAGATTAAAACTTCACAGAAATTGAAGAAGCCAAATAAATTCAGAAAAGCGAAATCGTATGCGGAAGATGTCAATTCAGAAAATCTTGACTTTGAAGATTTTAATGATAAATCACAGCCTCAAAAATGGTATGCAGATTTTCCTGAAGGGATCTTACAAACTGATACAGAAATTAAATTTGAGCAGTTGGAAATTTTTAAGAAAGAGGCCAAAACGATAATGGATAGGTCGGTTGCAGTGCATAATACCAGTAAGTAGATTTATATCTTATGCTTGTGAATTAATTAAATTCAGTTTTTCTTATCAGTTAAAAATAATTTGCGTTTACTTTTGCTCTAATTTCAGAGACTCCTAAGAGCATTTCTGCCTCAGATTATTCATGGATAAAAACTATATTATCTAAGGGAACAAAAAGTGATAAAATAGCTGCTTATACAATACTCATTCAAGATTCTCCACTTTACAGTTTGAATTTTTTAAATAATATCATTGGTATGGTTAAAGTAGGAAAAAAAGAATGGACTTTAGCTGCTGGTAATATTCAGTAAAATTACATAATAATATGAATATTAATTTCTAGGCAAAGATTTAAAATTTTATTGATGATACAAATATTTTTGCCAGTATCAGATTTAATTTCCTTTGCAGAAACTTTGCAAGAATTGTTTTTAAATGATCTCCTTCCTCCTGATAGAAAGCTCATATTGTTTTCCCATCGACCATTAAGTGAGCTTTCTAAGATTTCTTCTGGAAATGAAAGTAAAAGAAAAAATTTATTGCTATATTGGTTTTTTGAAAATCAATTGAAATTAGCTTATAGAGATTTCATTGTTGCTTTAAAATCTATTGCACATGAATCTGTTGATGCAAATAAAGAAAAGGTAATTGGAATAATGTGCAAATTACTGGAGAAGAATCCAGAACAAGAAAGTGTAAGTACAATAGTTATGGATCTTGATTAAACATATCATTATCCCTTTAATCAAATTATTTTAATTAACTAAAATTAAAAGTAATTGTGTGATATGTACTTATATTTTTTTAAGTGAAACAGTTTTATAAAAATAATTGGTAAAAATTTAATAAATTGTGAAACTAACAATAAATTAGAAAATTCATACAGTAGTTTATGTAATTGTTTCAGCAAATTGCCACTTACACTGATAAACTTATGATAATTTCAAGGAGTATTTCAATCTTTGTTTCCAGGCACTTTTAAGTAATATTGTGAATAAATTGGGAGATCCAAGTCACAAAGTTGGTGCAAAAGTTATTTATGCTTTAACAAGATTATTGCAAGTACATTCTAATATGAGACAAGTGGTTATGGAAGAAGTTGAAAAATTAATCTTTAGACCAAACATAAGCAAAAGAGCTCAGTATTATAGTATTTGCTTTTTAACACAGTTTTGCTTGACATCTGAAGATTCAGAACTTGCTAAAAAGTTGATATCAATTTATTTGTCAATTTTCAAAGCTTGCATTAAATTGGTTGGTAAAAGGTTTATTTCAATTCAAATTAAAATCTGTGATATAAAAAATCTTGTAGTCTGAAAATCTTCAATTTATAAAATTCTTTTTAAATAGAAAAATGTATAGTTCAAATTGAAGTTAAATCCTTCTTGGAATTAAATTTCATACCACAGTTAAATGTTAAAAATATATTATAATTTTTTATAACTTAATATTGATTATTAGTTAATAATTAGTTTAAATGATTAATTATTTCATTATATTTCAAATTTGTCATGATTCATTTAACATTCAAAACTGTTGCCTTTATCAAAGATTATCTTTACATTCAAATGTATTTTTTAAAATAAAATTTTTTTTCTATCATAAGATTATTTGTACATATTCAACAAATGAACTTAAATATAATTATGTTAATCTAGTAGTGTAATAAATTTCTTGGTTTCTTAATTTTAGGGAGATATTGATTCAAAAATGATGAGGGCTCTGCTGACTGGTGTAAATAGAGCCTATCCTTTCGCCAAAGAAAATTCTGAAATACTTATGGAGCAAATAAATACAATGTATAAACTTGTGCACATTGGTAAACCTAATGTGTCAATTCAGGCACTTTCATTGTTATATTTGGTGTCTGGAGAATCCAATTCTATTTCTGATAGGTAAGTGTTATCATTGCAACCTTGAAGAATAAATATTATTTTATATATATAAATATAATGTATTTTTTTTATAGTAAATGAATAATTTTTTTTCACCCCTGTAGGTTTTTTATGGTTTTATACAAAAAAGTGTCCGAAATCAGCTTATATAATTCAACACATCATGCGATGTTTTTGAATTTGATTTACAAGACCCTGAAGAAGGACAAAAGTCATGACAGGATTGCTGGCTTTTTGAAGAGGCTTCTTCAGGTAAATTTTTTTTTTTTTTATTGTATATTAACGGAGAGATAGGATTTAAAATAAACAGTTTAATTCCTTTCATATCCGAGCTGTAGATTATTCAAATTATTTAAAATATGTTATTTCTATCATTTCTAACATTCTTCATAACCTCCAAAAATAAAAAGAATTGTTAGATCGGAATGTAATTCAATATTTGAGAATGTGTGAATGAGAAAGTGGAATTAAGTAAAATATTTTTAATTTTTTTGGACTTTTAAGTCAGCAATTTCTATCCCAATTTCGTTTTTACGAACATTATCAAGTTGCTGTGATAATTGTTTCCATAATGTTTTACTTTCATTTATATCTCTCGTAAATCTCTAACTCTTACAACAGTAATTAAATTAGTCATTATTTTTCTCATAATGCGTTGAATTTATTGAGAAAAAATTATATATTCATTATGAGAATTTATGTTAAAAAAAAAAGCGTTTTTCACTTGTATTTCTTTTTTAGATTTCTTTGTATCTTTCACCTCCACTTGCATGTGGGACACTGTTCATAATTTCCGAAGTTATAGCCGAAAAGAAAAATGTTATGTTATTTCAACACACGGTAGACAATAAAAATGTAATGAATAAGCGATTTAATGATGTTGATGATAATGACGAAGACGGCGATGAATACTACGAAGACGTACCTTTGGAATCGGTTGGTATTTTATTAGTTTTCTTTTTAAAGATTGATTTCAATTTTATATTCGTTATATTTTATACAAACTCGGATTCTCGGTGGCTACTTCTGCTGTTCACTTTTTCAGTGAATCTTTATGACTGCTTACTGCTTACTACACCTTCCAATTTTAATTTTAAACTTGTAAAAATTTACGATTGTCCGGGAGAAAAAGGGACGGCCTGTTTTTTGGGTGAAGGCTGAAAACATAGACACGTAATGTCACTGTAAATTATAAATTCTCAGACTAAGTTAATTGTTTCAATTAATTTTCATTACATTTTTCCAAGGACGAGCCATCAATGAAGAAAAAAAGCGATGCTGTTTTCGCTCCAGCCATTGCTAACCATAATTCTCCACCAAAGAGCAACGATGACACCCAAAAATCGAATCCGGAATTCAAAGTGTGGCGGAATCCCATAAGATCGCCGGAAGATAAAGAAACGGAATGCGAATATAATCCATTTTGCCGAAATCCACTGTTTTCAAATGGAAAACGGTCTGTAGCCGTGGAACTTCGCAATCTAACTCATCATTATCATCCCTCTGTGTCTCTTTTTGCCAACAAAATCCTGAAGGGTAATGCACAATACGCAATTTCAAAAGCCGTTAAAGTTGTTTAATGTCGCATTCATTTTAAATTAATATCTAAATATGATAAGAGTTGAAAAGAAATGTCAGCAATTATATTTAGAATTTTTTGTTGTTATTCCGATAATGAAACGAAATCGTTGTGCCAAAAATAATTGATTTTGAGTGAGCAGTTATTGCATTAATAAATGTTTCCAGTTTTATATGTTTTTGTATAATTTTACATTTACAGGCGAAAGAATCAGATACAGCGGAGATCCGCTACAGGATTTTGCTCTTATTCGCTTCCTAGATAAATTTTCTTTTAAAAATCCGAAGAAAGAAAAAATCTCGAATACCGAAAAGGAACCTTTTAGCACTTTCGGAAAAAGAAAACTCTACAGTAAGAATATTATACAACGTTTGAAAGTAAATACTCAAAAGTATTTAAAACAGAACGAAAGAGATGTGCCGCCTGATGAAAAATTTATATATAGGTAATTTTATGATGAAGTCTTTTTTTTTTTTAACAATACCGTGAGACTAGGTTTTTGCTTCTACATTTTTGAACCTCATCACTTGTCAGGGAAGATTCATTTTTATAATTTTATTCCAATTTCATGTTCAAATATTTTATTCACAGTTTGTTAAATTCCGGGTCATGAGTAACAATTTTTTTTTTTAGGAAACAGGTTTTAAAGCTGTAGGATTTTTTTAAATTGGTATTTTCGTCTACGATAATTAGAAAAGTTTAAATTTAACAAACTAATTAATTTTAATTGTGTGATGGGCATAAACACTTTGTTATTAGTTTGTTTTAAATTGTCAGTTTTAAAATTATCGTACGAATGTTCATTTTTCCAAGACATGCTATAATTTTAAAGACAATTACTTTATCAGCTTTGAAGAAAATATCTGTGTCATCTTATGTATTTTAAAACCTTTTAAATTTTGATTTCAGTTATTTTAAAGGAAAGGAAAATACTTTGCAAGTAGCAAAGGATGACGAAAGCGACGTAGATAGTGTCGGAAGTGATGAATTTGAAGAAATGCTCCACAAAATGACGGGATTTAAGGAAGATGATGATAATGTTGACTTTTTAAATGAAGCAGGCCAATTAGGGAAGAAAGATAAAAGTATGTATTTGGAAATTTTAAAAGGTGGGGAAACGTTTTTGCTATTTAGAAACCTAAATGTAAACATATTTCTTAATTTACGCGACCTCATTCAGAATTGGGCAACAAAGAAAAAAAAGAAGTTTCTAAGGATGAAGATGAAGTATCTGACGAGGAATCAGATGCTATGGATTCCGAAGCCGATGAAACAGATTACTTTACCGATGAACTATTGGAAGGAAGTGAACTTGACGAATCGGAAATTCCTCCAGAATTGAAACATTTAAGTTTGACAGAAAAGGTAACTTCCAAAGCTGGATTATATTTCAGAAATTACTTATTGCCAATAAATAACATAAAATTTTTAATAACAACGGTTTAATTATTTAAAAATCATTTCGTTTTGGCCTTTCAAATGCTTATTTTTAATGGAATTAAAATATAATTATTGGAATTATAACGACAGTCATACAACAATCGGAGAGGTATCTCTAAGTACCTTCCTGCTGCTACACTGGCAGCAGCAGAGCGGTGCTGGATGGGGTTGTTCCCTGGAGCACCCTCTTCCTCCTCCCTGCTGATTCACCACCCTGCAC
>JAOWBB010000008.1:3346755-3365374 GCA_028565995.1 Ricinus marginatus | reverse complement strand
TTTGTATATTTTCGCGTTATTCATGTCAAATGTCAGTTCCGGAATCTATGCGCCGCCCCCCCCCCCCCGGGATCCCTCGTAATTTTCTTCCGTCCCAACGCTTTAGAGCCTTCCCTTTCGGCTCCGACTGCCGATAACTGGGGGTCCGGCAGTTCGGAAGGAGCGGGATCGAAGGCGGCAGCGATCTCTTCGGTTCAACTGCGATTTTCAGTTTGCACCGCATACGCTCCGGAAGAAAATCAACGCAGAACCCCCCCAAACGCATTCTGCACTGCAAACCCTCGGGAATGCCATCGAAAAAGGGTTAAAATGCTGCAGCGGATATCTTTTTCCGAGCGCGCGGAAAAGCGGTACCCGAACCCGCTGCGGAGCGGTGAAACAGTCGACGGGAAAAAGTCACCGGGAGCGTAGGAAAAAGCTCGTCTTTTCAGTCTGTCCGGACTTCGCCATAACTTTTATCATAACCTATCCTGCGTCGTGCAAAATGTGCAAGTGCACCTCCCCGGCGTGCGGCAGGAGGAGTGCCTGCATCCTTTCTTGATTTGCCTTTTGCCCCGCTTTTCTTTCCCCTGTTCCTTGCCTTGTGCGGTGCAAACACTGCTAAAAGCTTTTACAAATCATATTTTTCTTTTTTTTTTTTTTTTTTTAAAAAATTAAAAATGGTATTTTTTTTTTTTTTTGCGTTTTTTTTTTTTTTTTTTTTTTTACGGAAAAAATCTTTTCATTTACTTTCTGATCCTGCCACATCTTACAAAATCATCAAAGGCTTTTGTCCATCCAGACTGCACACAAAAGTTTTATCCACGGCAGAGCAAAAACGGAAAATTAATTATAAAATGCACCACTTTTTTTTAAAAAAAAAAAAAAAAAATGGAAATTAGACTGAGAAAAAAGAATATTTTAAAAGCGAACCAAAAAAAAAAAAAAAGTTGCAAGTTCTTACGTGGATATTTTGGAACAAAATCTGACAATGAAAAACAAGAAACAAAATGTAAATTTTTTATCCCGAACAATGGGAAGGGATGAAAAAGGCAAAGACCCTCTAAGGTTTTCTACAGAATCATTTGATGGCTGGCATTATTTCGAGGCAAGATTCCCGGCCATCTCGATGAAAAGCGGCCTAAGCTTCTGCTGCCGGACGCGCGTTCGGCAAACCCCTTCCTGGGGCACCCCCGGAACGAAACAATGTCTCATGATCCGATTTCGCGGGGGGGGGGGAGGGGGAGGGATGGGAGAGGAAAATTCGGGAAAGGATGGAAATGACGTAACCCGTTCTTCGAGCGAGTCCCGCAGCAACCGACGGACACGAAGCGGCAGGAGAATGTCGACGATAATGATAACTGCGGAGCTTTCCTCGGCAAAACGGGTGGAAATTAAGATATTTCCGCGGTTCCCCGAATGGGACGCGAATTTCGAATCCGCAAAAGATATTTTTGACGAACGCAACGACAGCGCAAAACTTTCTTTTCCCGCTTTCTTCCCGCCGCAGAAAGAGGAAGAGAATTTTGAATGCTGCGGCGAGCGATGCACTTAGATGATTCCCGACCGTGGAGCAAGACCGGCTTAAATAATGCACGGCAGCTTACGAGCTTAGCTTTTACGGTTTCCCGAAGGCTTTGCCTTTGTCTCTGTGTGCCGCTCTCGAGATCCATTACGTTGCGTGGGAGAGGAAAAATGCTCCTTTTCCTTTTCCCCGATTCCTTCGCCGCCGAGGGAGCGACACCTCAGTCGAAGGGCTGGTTCACCGGAAGCGGTCGGCGAGCCTTCGGTGGCTTCGGATTTTCCGGGACGCCGCGACGGGGAATCCGACCTGGAAACCTCCGCGCGGGAAATTTCTCCCCGCCGCGGGAAAAGGGGAAAATCGCCCGAATGGGTTGCCCGCCTCGAATTAAATGTCGCTCCCAAAAATTCAAATGATCGCCCGCAATATAAATTCGTTAACGGAGATGGCATCTCTCGGGCAATTAACATCTTCAATAAAACGGAATCACCGGCGGGAAAACCTGTCACGTTTTCGAATTTCCCCGTTCGGAGCGGCTTCCGAATTTGTTTGCCGCGAACGTAAAGATAAGCTCCGACGCGGTGTCCTTTGAAAGTTTTCCGACGTCATTATTCGCCCCGATTGCCGGATGATGCCCATTGTTCTGCGGCGCTGCTGCTCGCGCAACGGTTTTTCGGATTTTCGTGACGCTCCCGGCTCAGGAAAGGCAATTAATAAAGAGGCGGATCGGTGAGGGTGACCCCATCTCCGGTCGTCGTCCAAACTGGAAGGACGCGCCGAAGGCTTCGAAAAGCCGAAACCTTCTCAAGTGGAACTTCCGCTCGGCTTAGAATAATCCAAAAATAAATGAGTTGCCTTCTGTGTTTTGCTGCTGTGCAGAATTAAGAAAGGATCAATTGGAATCGTTCTCGAACCGGTAATCCAATTGTAAATAAATTACTTTTGACAGGAGAAGATGGAAAGAGAGGAGCCTTGTTAGTGCTCCCCCGGAAATATTTTCTTCCGCCGGTGATCGGAAAATCCCGCAGAAACACCAAGAAAACGACTCCGCTCGAAATCGAATTGAGCGAGCCGCGGTTTATTCCTCGGGAAGCATAACGAGGAAGGAAAACCAAGACCTTCCGATTCTAACAGCAACATCGGAAAATATATTTACATTAATAACCGTGACAAACAAGTGCCGAAGGAAAAAGTTAAGGAGCCGATGCGTGGCAAGGGATGCGCTACGAGGGCGGTCAGCAACTAAAGATTTCGTCCAATTATTTTCCTCCAGCGACGGCTATCGAAAAGCATAAAACAATGTTTTTTAACGGGAAAATATGGGCTGGAGGTCCTGAAGGAAAAAAAAAAAAGGACGATTCCGCGTTGAAAATCGGAATAAGGAGTCGGGAAGGGAAGCGCCATTAAATCTGCTGACGAAGGCTCCTCGTCAGGGCGACAGATCTAACTTATAAAAGGGAAAATTCGAAAATTCCTTCCCAACTCCGGCATCACTTTCAGATATCCTTCCGATGACGTCCCTGAATGTTAATGATCCTCCTGAAAAGCCGAAAAAAATTTCCTCAGCCTTTTCCCTCATGAAAAATACATTTCGCAATAAATTCCCGCTTTAAAGGTCACGCTCCAGATTGATGTTCCTGGAGAAGAAATCCTCCGGCAGCCGCCTCTCTCCCGGATTGCGTTTTACCGGCAGAATGGTAAAAAAAAAAAAAAAAATAAAAGGCAAACACGGAGGCCTCGGCGGGAAACGCCGGAAACCGTGGAAGCAGACCGCGTTCGTTCGCGGAAGTGGTCCTCTCTCCCTCCCCGATCACAAGTCGCGATATTTGCATGGAGGCGAGAGAAGGAAAAAAAAAAAAAAAAAAAAGGAATCGGAGAATCCGGGGAAAAACCGATAAATGCATTTTAAAGGAAGATTATCTCACGCTCGATTCGATAACTCGATATCGAAATGCCGGAAGGGCTTGGTTTTTTCCTCCTTTGTTCTGCGTCGCAGGAAGGAAGCAGAAGGCTTTCCGCGACTCCAACAGCGGGGGAATCGATAGGTCGAAGTGAATTTTCCCTTTCGGCGTTCCCTTCTTGTCGAACGCGGCGAAAATTTTGCGGATTCCGCGGCTGAACGGGAATATTTCACCGCGTCTCGCGGGGCTTTCGGGATGCCAACGTTCGGTTAACTCCTCCTTTCGATAATTGTCCTTTTGCCGGTGATGTTTCCTTTTCTTTTCGGTTCGCGTTTCCTCTCTCTCTCTCTCTCCCCGCCCCTCCCCCTCCCGAACCTAAGGCTACCTCCCGCTGGTCGTGCCTTTCCGGGTCGCGGCCGCAGCAGTGACCGAAACGTTTGAAACGTGTCAATTCTTTTGAAAAACGTACGCATCTTACGAGCGTAACGGCGGAGTCCGATGAACCGAGACGGGAAATCTTTTCCAAAAGCTCGGAAAGGTTCGACTTTTTCTTTGTCGCACATTTTTAAATTAATGCCACTCACGATCTGGACTCCCAACATTCAACTCTCAAATAAAGACCGGAAAAATATAATTTTTGCATAAGAAAAAACGAAAGCCGGAAAATATTGCGCACGTTCCTTTCGTTGGGGCTCCCGCGAAGTTTTTCGCCTCCCTTTCCGACCGCAGTAAGCGGCGTCGGAAGGAAACGCCCTCCGAACGGAGACGACCAAAAAGGACCGATGCTGGGATGCGAAAAACGGGACGTCCGACTGCGCGGCGGTCTGCTTCGAAAGCGGAAACAAGTAACAAGTTAATCGTGGCAAAACTTTTCTCGGCGACTGTGACTTCCCTTTGCCCATCAACATCCGGAAGAGGACGCTGTCGGGGAACGCAGTGAGACGGTGGCCCGCGTTCTTGCTCCCCGATGCTGTCGTTCCCCGCGCAAATGGCAGGCGTGCCCGAATGGGTCGAACCTTTCGCATTTAAGGTTCTTTTCCTCGGCGGCCTGCTTTGCCGCTTCCAACCCTTCTGCTCCTCGGCTGCCATTGTTTTCGACGAGCATCTTTCGCTCTTTGTAATGCGTAAATTTTTTTTTTTTCCTTAAGGGTGAGGCCTTTTCACGGATCTCTCAGTTCGCTTCTTCCTTTTTGACATTTTTCATGCATTCATCGTGGCTCTTCTTTTTTCTCCGCGTCAGGCAGCTCAAAAGAGTCGCCCTTCCCCTTTGCTTCCTCCCCGCTGTGAATCAATAATTATCCGGTTTTAATCTAAATCAACGATAACGGTAAAAGGTATATTAATTATTTAAAAAGAAACATAACAAAATAAAAATAAAAATAACGGAAAAACCGTTCTTAGCGTCGCATTTCGAACGGCACTTGGAAAAGGAACTGATATTGACGGCAATTAATCACAAAAGGTGTGTCAAGGAGAGGGATGGAAGGACGGGGGTGAATTTCTGGCACGGAAATCTCTCAAAACGTACCGATTCTATCGGCTCGCGAAAGCGACGGGATATCTATCAACGGTCTCCCCAAACGGGTCTCCCCCGCTGTCGATGAGGAGACCTGCGAAGCATCATTAAAAGGAATTCGGGAGCGAAACATCGCATCGAACAGCAGGAGCAAAACCTTTTCCAACCCTCCCGGCGCGGCTTATTTCAATTCCTCCCTCTGCCCGTTCATTCCTATTCTCCTTCTCTCCGACGCCCCCCCCCCACGCCCGGCCTTTTTTTCCGTTCCTTTTTACTCGGGCAATTCGAATTACTCTTAATCACGAAAGTACTTCGTTAAGCTAAGGTGAAAGGTTCAATTTATCAACATAAGAAAATATAATTTTTTCTTCTGCCCCGACGGCTTTGCGACTTTCCGCTGAAGCAAAAATCCGCGCGCGAGGGGGGGTCTTTCCAAAAGACCCCGATCATTTTTCAAATTCCGAGCGGATCTTACTGAATCCAAAGTCAAAATTGGAAACTTAAAAAAAAAAAAAAAAAAAAAAAGCAATTAATTGACGGAAAGGAAAAATTTATGCAGTCAGCGAATCGAGTCCGCTTCCTCCCAAGACACCGCCACTTCGGCAAAAGGCGAACCTTCGACGTGCCACCACGCGGAAGAAGAACTCTTCTTAACCGACGCGAAAAGAAAAGAAACGCGCGACGCTCGTCCAAAGAAAAATCCACCGACCAATCTTCCTGCCGATCCATCCATAAAAACGCAAAAACCCATTCGAATCCTTCCAGAAGGAGGGATTTATGGCGGTTAACGTGGTAAATCGAAAATTCAACCATTTAAATGTCAAGAAACAACTTTTTAATAGGATTAGCATTTGCTTGACAAACTACTGATTGCCGTATTAAAAGTTTACCGGAACAGGAAAAGTTTCTGTAATAATTCCTCTTTACAAGTAAAAATTTGGTTAATTAAAATAATTGGCAGTGAAGCTTATTCACCCATCCGCTGCGACCGAAAATCTTTTACGGCGGATCTTGCAGAGGAAAACTTTCAAGAATCCACTCTTCAATCATTTTCCGGGAGTAAATAGATCGGAAGCTTCCAGATTAGAGCGGGGAGGAAGGAAAACGGAGTTCGCTAGCGCTTAGGAAAGAAGTGCCGAAGCTCCGGATCTCGGAAGGCGGGGACCTCGTCCCGAAGAAATCGCGTACCTTTGCCCCCGGGGCCCCCCCCGCCCCGTCGAAGGAAAAAACCGGCACTTCGGAGCCTGGGAAAGCGCGGCTCAAGCCGAATTTCGACGGAGCCTTCGGCTAACCTGCCAATTTTACGCGTCCCCCCCATCTCGAGACGCGGAAACCAAGGCAAACTCCGAACAATCTTTCGAATGCTGCGCAAGTCGAATCGTCCAAATGATGATCACGGAGAAATGATGGAATTCCGGAACGGTTCGAAGCGGCAAAAAGGCGAGGCGGCCTCCAAAAGGGATTCCTTTTTCTCCTCTGCCGCAGGCAGTAAAAGGGTGCAAAACCCGCAGAAAAGTATCCGTGAATGAGGCGATCCCATTTCAAAGATTCATTAAACGCGCTGCCCCCCCCCCCTTAGCGTTCAGGTCCCGTCCCCGCCGCGGGAAAAAGGTTTCTCTGCAGGGAGGGGGAAAAATTCAGAAGAGTCCACCCGGGGGAGTCCGCCCTCGGCAAGGAAGCTTCGCCCCGGACGGACTTCCTGCCGACCGGGGACCCCGCTGTCGGGACGGCGACGATCTTAGCCTTTCCGGAAGAATGCGCGAGGTAAAATTTCGGAAATCCACGAGAGAGAGGAGAGCAACGGGAAATTTTCCCGAGGGAAAATTCTCAAAGATGCGAAGGAAGATATCGCGGAACGTTTGCAGGCTTGCCTAAACGGCCATTAGAAGGCGCTTTCCTATTCCTTCCGACCGTGATTCGGATCCAAGCGAACGTCCCGCAGGGTGATTAATTTAAAATATTTCCCGGCGAAATTTTAAAGGAGCCGCCCGCTACGTATCTCCCTGCACGGGGGGCAGGGAAAATGGGAAATTTTTCATCAGCGAGAACCGAAAGAGTAAAAAAGAAAATTTACATAATCAAAGTTTTAATGGAAAATAAATCTCTAAATGTTTGCCGCGGAATCCGTCAATGGAAAGCGACGTGAAAAAAAATCGTACCTGAGGCGAAGCTCGCAAAAGAAGGGAAAAAAATTTCCCCGTCGGAGACGCAATACGACAGTTTGTATAAATTACAGGTAACAAGAGGCTTGAAGAGATGCGCCACGCCCGCGAAAATCCAAACGCGAGACTTTAAGGGATGAACCGCGATCCGAGACGGTTCACGAGTTCATTATGAAGGAGAGGCGAATGCATATGCTGCGGATTTTGGCTTATTTTGCGCCCCCATCCTGCCCGATGCGGTGCGCCCACGGCGCGAAGCCCCCTAAGGGAATTCCTACCCGGGGGTGTGTGGGGGGAGAGAAAAAACTGCGATATTCGGCCAGGTGGGGAGCGACTGCGAGAGTGCGGTTGAAATTCAAAATGCGAATTTTGGAACAGTCGTTTCGGGAGGAAGCAAAGGCCAGAGGGTGGCGGGAAGATTCCGGATAGGAAGCCCTCGGAAATTTAAAGGATGAAATTTCATCAGTTTATATGACTCTTACAGGCGGAGAATGTGATTTATCAACAGACTTAACATTGCTGAAGGTACGCCCATTCGTGCGAATAACGGATTTTCCTTCCGCCGTTTCATATCCACTGCTTAAAACCGGGGCAAAACCCGGTAAAATATTAACTTTTGTTTTAAGAGGGTATGCCAAGTCGAATTAATCACGGCAATGGGAAACCTCATAACTTTCGCCAGGGGAGCTTGAAATCAATGAAGCCCGGGAGCTTCCCAGGTCTTTCATGCAGCATCCCAAAGGGAGACGCGGCTCACGTGGCAAATGCCCCCGGCAGAATCCTGCGGGGGGTGTTTCCGCAAGCACGCGTTTCAACCGAACGTAAAAAAAGAATTAACTTAATATGCGTTCGCAAGCCGGGGCAACGATTTTCGGGGCTTGCCCGGTTTTTTTTTTTTTGGGGGGGGGGAGAAGGGGGAGATGCACGAAAAGAATCAAAGAAGAAAGGAAAAACTCAACGTAATATTTAATCCAGACTATGAGTTTGGCGTCAGGGTTGATTCCGTGCCCCACCCCGCCGCCTGAGTCTAACCGGGAAAAAGGGAATAAAATAGCAATTCCGAGCACATTATAATATATATTGAAAAATTCAGGGGAAATGCAACTTCTTTCCTCCTCTTTCGGCTTCCCCCCCCCCCCCAAAAAAAAGAAAAACCTCCGTCGGTCAGCAGGACGCGCGGAAAATTTTTTATTTTCCCCATTTTAAAGCGATGGAAGTCAACTGCCGATAGTCACGCCACGGCGGCCGACGGCTCTTCCTTACCTCCCTTGCCGGAGCAACCGGTCAAACCGAAAACGGACCGAAAGGGCGGAAAAAGGCCGGGAAAATTCTCCGCCGAGCCTGCCGCGTGTGCCGCACCGTCGAACGGCAGAAAAATCATCACGAAATGGATATTCGATTCCTGTTAAAATCGAAAGTGAGACATTTGGGGAGAAAAGAAAAAAAAAAACTTTTTTTTTTTCCATCCCCAGAAGGAGAGACATAAATAAGGATGTCTTACGAATATATCGTAAACGATATTTTTTAAGGGAATATTTATTATGAAAAGCTTTCGAAACTAAATATGACACATTCAGATCGAAATACATTTGCGGGCCGCCAGAGAGCTTTCAAACTGTTTTTCCAACCTCGATGCCAAATTTCTATTTTGCTGTCGGAAAAAGAGTGGAAAAAAAAAAAAAAAAAAAGGAGAAGAAAACCATTCGGAGTGCCTTTCGCGTAACGCAATCTGTCCCAGGACAAAATCATGGCGGCGGCGGCGGCGGCGGGAGCAGGTCCGAAACGCTGCTGCGGGGAACGAATTAAGGGATGAAATTATGTTTTTACCAATTGCGAGCCTCCCCCGTCCGTGCTTCCTTTCGCGCGACCGGTCGTCCGGAGGAACCTGAAAGTTTTTCCATCGTCGTTCGGCTCATCAAAATTTGCGTCCAACCCCCGGAGCTCATCCAGAACCTGTCTGTCTCCGTTCCCGAATAAATAATTCCGTGTTTCGCTCCCCGTTCGCTCCCGAATTTCATTATTCCAAACGCGTAGCTTTTCGGGAATAGCATTTTTTTTTTTTTTTATTTTTATTTTTCCTTCTGCTCTTAAAATATTTCTGGGCCGCGATGCCTTCGAACGGCAACTAACATCACATATCCAACAGCCCCTCGGGAATCACCTAATCAGATGGAAATCCAGTTTATTGGAAATGCAATTCTGAGAGATTTGGAAACTGGAGGAGTTCCCACCTTGGCTCGCTGTGGTCCAGACGTTATAAACGTGAAATGCAATTCTGCTGCGCCGACATTTTAGACCCGAAATCTCGGACGCGAACCTTTTTATCTGTTACCCGAAATGATCTCCAAAAAGCTCTGCTCGTGCATGCGTTTAAAAAAAAAAAAAAAAAAAAGCGCAAAATAACCCCGACATGCGAATGTAATCCATTAAAAAAACCTAATGCTGCACGTGGATGCGTTCAACAACGTTTTTTTCTTGGGATGTGGACGATTATGGCATCGACTTCTCTGTGCATCACCCATTTTTGCTGTGTGAAAAACCGTCTTCGATTATTTCACGTTTGAATGTCAAAAACTGATCGTCTTCTGCGCAAGAGCGGAAAACCGAAGTGACGCTCGGAAGTGATCAATTTCCGAAGGGAAGGGAACCACCGCCTGGTTTCCGGCAGAAAAAAAAAAAAAAAGAACCTAAAATACTTCAGATTTCGTATTACGTTTCGCAACAGCGAGGGCAAACTCACGGCGACGCGGAACTTTTGAGGATCAAAAAGGCACGCAGGCTCCGTAGCCAAGCGATTCGGGAAAAGTGCGCCGGAAAGTGGAGTGCGCATCATCGCCGGAGGTTGCGCAGATTGAAGTGAAACCGTGGGCAGGCTCACCCCCGAAAGTTCTCCCAAAATGCTTGGGGCTTCTTCTGCGGATCTGAACCGAGGCCGTTGTCGGAGACCCGACGGGTAAAGGATCCTTTTGCCGCCGGCAAAGCGTCGCGTCTCGCGGCAGCGCAAACGGCAAACGCATCCCCCAAAATGGAACATCCTCCCTCAACGACTTACCGCTTTTCATCATCCCCAAGTTCGCGACGAGAGCGCGCGAAGGACTTAAAATCTTGGACGTCCTGTCCATCCCCTTGCCGGGGTGCACATTCCCCGGAGCCTTTTTTGGTTTCATTTTCGTTTCGATTCCGCGGCTTTAAGTTCTGCTCTTTTTCTCGAAAAAATCGTCCGTCGATCGTGGCCAACCTTTCGCTGCAGCAAACGAGCGTTCCGCCTCGATCGCAAAATTATTATTTACGTGCGCCAGCGCGTTTTTTTTTCCGTCGTCCATTCCGTGGTTGAAGATCCGAAAAATATTCGCGCGCAGATAAAATTAGGCAGCAGGTTAGCACTCTGATGCTGGCATTTAGCAAACATTTACACTCTTCTTTCCCCCGTGCAGGCAACGACATACGAAGCAGACTGACTTCGAAACCCCGTCGATTGCTTGCTGCCGCACGAACGTGCGGGAAAGGGAGCATCGGTGGTCGCGATGAGCCGGGACGGGAAGTGCTGAAGGCGCGCTGGCGGTGCTCTGTCGCGGAAGGAAATACGGGGTTCGATCGACGATCGACGAGAAAAGCAGCTTTTTTTTTTTTCTTTCCCTTTTTTTCTTGCAGATGCGCTGCCGTGAAATCCGCAGCCTCGGCAGAAAAAAGAGAAATGTTTTATTTTCTTGTTTCATCACTGACTCCGAACTTCAGGTATCGCTTAAATTCTATCAGTCCCTAAAGTTTCTCTTTGAAAGACTAAAGGCGGATAAGAAAGATTCGACCGGGTTAATCCAATGTCTGAGTAAATGAAATCTCCCTCGCCCCGTTCGGCTCCCGCACCCTTCCAATCGGGGAAGGATTCATCAAAAAGGTTTTCATCCACGGAAGGATTAAATTAATGAATTCCTCGATCGGTCTCCATTCCGGTCTTAAAATTTTAATGTAATCGATGCGAGATATTGCAAATTGAAAGGGCGAAGTCCTCTCCTCAGACGTCCGGTCGCCTTTCCCGTTATAACGCGGATAATCGAAATCGCGACGGAAACGCGTCCGTCAAAGAGAGAACCTGAGGAACCGGATCGAGATCGCGATCGAACCTTTCGAGGGCTCCCCTCGAACCTGGATGACCGACAGCGGGAAGACGTGTTCCCGCCTCATTTCGGCCGAGCCCGGCGAAAAATCGTCCTGCGCTTCCGGCTCGCCAAAAATTTTCACCTCGGTTTGCTACACCCACCAAAGGCGGCAATTACCCAGGCAATAATTATATTTAACTTTTCGGCCGGGCGCTGATACCGAAAAACCGCCCTCGGCCCCGAGCCTGCCCCATGTAAGAATTGGATAAAGTTTAAAAGGTCGCACAGCCGAAACTTCGAAATGAAGAGCAAATGGGAAAAGTTTTCCTTTCTATAAAAATTGCTATTCCGATATCATCCCGAGGCTGGAAAACCCAAATTTCCCGTCTTAAGGAAATGCCGGAATAACAGCGTCTAAAGCCAGAGCAATCTGATCGTTTACGCAATTTGTAACGTTCGCGTCTTTTTTTTTTTTTTTCCCCGCCCCGATGTATTGATGCCAAAGGGGAAAAAAGGCAACAAATATTTCCGCCGCCCCCCCCCCCCCCGAAAGGCCGAAGGTGAAAAATACCTTAAACAATTTGGGGCCCCGGCAGGAAAATTTAATTCTCGTTCTTGGACCACATTATGATTTCCCGAAGCTCCAGCCCGCAACCAAAATTTGAAATTGTAATAAAAGAGAGAAAAGCTACGGGCTTCAGCGGGGAAAAACGAATATTTTTCCTCTCTTCAACTATTTGAAATGTTTTAAATTTAAATTTAAATTAAATTATATCAAATTCCCTCATGTCGAAATTTCCATCGCATTCCGTTTGATCACTCGGAGCAAAGCAATAAGAAGGCATCGTCGAAGGCAAACTGCAAAACGAAAACGGTCGCATAATAACGGGCGGCAAAACGTCCGCGAGCAAATGAGGAGGTGGTCAACCAACGTCCGTTCGCTTCCCTTTTCCCTGCGAATTTCATAAAAGCATTTCTGATTTCCATATTCATAGCTTATTTTCCGAAATGGCCAGCGCCACTTGAAAGAAAAATCTACGCTCACGGCGTCCGCCCCGCGCGGACCCGGGCAGAACGCGCGCCGATTTTGCCGCTGCCGCCGCCCCCCCCCCCGCCCGCCCGCGCTCGTTTGACGCGAATCGGCAAAATTTCACCCGCGCCTCACGAATTAGCATCGAGATGCTGAAAACGACGCATAAATATTCATATTTTCAGTCTGACACGGCGAGAGATTGGGAGGACGGGACATTCGAGGCCTTGGGGGAAATTTCTCCGGCCTCGGCCGCGAAATTGGCCCGTTCGATGCCGCAACGGGAGAAGGAAATTCGGCCCGGGACGCGACGCCCGACCGGAAACGGCCAGCGTTGTTTGGGCGGAAAGCGAAATGCAAAAAAAATGCAGGGAACCGGGAAGGAAAAGAAAATCCCGTGCAAAAAAGCATCTCGGCCACGCTCCGGGGTTCGCGGAGGGCCAGGGGTGCAGTGATTGAAGTCGCATGCCGGAAGTGAGCGGAGCAGGGTTATTTCTGGGTCGCGCGAGGGTGGGCGCCCACCACGCCCCCGGCGCAGACCCGCGCGCGGCGCTGCTGACGGTCTATCCCGGCAGTCTCGTGCGACCTCGCCCCTGCAAAGCTTCAGTTCTCAGCTCGCAAAGCTCCGGAGCACCCGGCTCGAGGTTGCCGCCGGCTCGCCGTCGGCCGCTTTTGCTTTTGGGAACCTGGAGCTGATTTTTTCAAACGGTTTCGGTCGGCCCTTCCTTCCGGCGGGAGAGGGAAAAGCGGCGTCGGGAGCCGGGCACTCGCGACGATTCCCGAATGTTTACGATGTTTACGTCACCGGGATAACGTTATTTATTTGCATCGACAAATTGGTGATTTGTGGGTGATGACGAGTTTCCGGTGTTAGTCGGTTCCTGCGGATTTTTCGCGTGCTCCCGACGTTCCCGCGCCGGCACGTGGATGCGTGATTCACCACCGACACGGATGACCTGCAGCGGAGCGCCGCGCAGACGGCCGAGACCCGGGAACGAATTCAAAGCCCCCGACGTCGTCCGAGAATTTCGTTCTCCCCGAACGTCGGACCATCGATCCCGAACGGAAAAGTTATCGAACGGCCGGGCAGGCACTGCCAGCGCCTGCCGCTGAAATCTCCAGACGAAAGCCCAAAGCTTTGGATCGGGGAAATCGATTTCTTCTGCTTCTCTTCCTCCTCCCTTCCCGCTTTCTTCTCATCTTCTCATTAATTTTCTATCATTCCAACTGACTTTCCTCAATTCATTTATAAAATTTCCATCCTTATCTTCTTAAATGTTCCATTTTCCTTCCGTTCCACGGGAAAATTTCAAATTAAATAGGTATCGTGCTCGGAAGGGGGGAAAAAAAATCCCTCGCTCCGAAACCTCTGACACGCACCGCGCTGTATTTTTCCTTTTTTCCTCTCTCGAGCGACTCCGTTTCTTAATCCGGCCTCGTGCCCCGGGAAAACATCGATAAAATGCAAGCGGTTAAGGGAATCGCAAAGGTACGAAAATGGGTCCCGGATACGGGTTTGCGAATAATTAAAATGTCGGGGAGATCCTTCCGATTTCCAAAGGGGTTTCCCGATTCCGGAAACGCGAGTCGCCGCCGTTTCTGAAGCCACGAAATAAATCATTGAGAAGGTCATTCTTTTCCGGGCTCCGGACGGAGGGAGGAACGTTCCCTCGCGGACGGTTGCGACTTCCCCTCGAGGCGCCCGAGATACCGCGGAGGCCTCCTTTTTGGCGGTGCAACGGCGGGAAATGCAAGGGAAAAGCGGATCGTCGGGGAAGGAAAAGCAAGTCGGCGAAAATCCCCCTCGCGTAACGATTTTCCCCGGGTTCCCGCGGCGCAGAAAGTCACGTCCTGCGTATTTCGCCATTTCGCACGGTTTCGCCGAAGCAACCGCCCGAAAGGGATAAAGATGGCGGCTCGGAACGATCTCGCCGAGAGGTTTCCGCCGGCGGCGGAATCGCGCTCTTCCACTTCCGCGGGGTGCCCGTCGAAGGAAAAGCGGGAAACGGCGGATTTTGACGAGATAAAACCGAAAATTCGATCCCCGGCGGAAGGCCTCGGCAGCGCGGTTCACCGATCGAATGGATGCGCTCCGACAGCGAATCCGTCCGAGGAGCGTTTTTACCGTCGTTTGAGTGGCGGCGACCGCAGTTTCCGTCTCCCTTCTCCGTCGTTCGGGGGACCCGCGGAAATTCATTTTCCGGAAAATTTGGAGAAAATCTCACGGATTCCTCCGCGACGAAAAAGGAAAAATTCAACGTTCGCAGCATCCTCGGGGTGTCGGGGAATTTTCTCGGGGAAGGCTTTCGTCGTGTGATGCTCTTCCGCGGCGGATACAAAAATTCTTTCGAGAGTTCTATTTTTAAAAAAGCTTCGGCCGAATCGCTAGAAATTTAAAAATACAATGACTGAACATGATCCTATGCCATGTGAGGCGTCCGTCGTCGAGCGTCGCCTGCGTTTCTCCTCGTCTGCGTACCCGACAGTTACGGTGACGTCACGCGTCGTATGCACCCCCCCGTTTCCGTCCGATTTTGCTTTTTCCCGCGTGCCGGGGCCCTGCGTGAACACCGGCGACCGAACGGCGAACGCCTTGCGGCGGAAGGAAGGATGGAGTTCGGCCTCGGAGGAAAGCCTTGGCCTTAGCCGTGCTGCGAGTGGGAGGCGAAGGAGACATCCGTCAATCCCAAAAATAAAAATCGGTTTTGATTTGGATTCCCGGCGATCTGCAAAAGCATTTTCATCGCGTCTCGAGTCAAGGAAAACGCTTCGGATTCGCAAACAACCGAAACGCGGGTTCCGACACATGGTAAGCGAAGCTGAGAAACGCTCCGAGGGGATGACGGACGTCGTCTGCTGGGGGGCAGTGGTGGTTGGTTTAACGGTTAAAAGTGACGAAAATCAACCCTTCAAAATAAAAAAGTGAATTTCTGCTTGCGAGTGCGAATCCGGAAAATCCGCCGAAGTTGTTTCACAGTCACGAAACGGGGAAAACTGCGGACGGAGGAAAAATCTTAATGCGGTCCGGAGTCCTCCTCGCCGGCGCAAGGAAAAACGAATTTTGCGATTCTCAGGTACGAAATCAACATTTTTCACCTAGGCGAAAACCTTAACCGCCCCGAAACGTCGGAAAAACTGATCTTTCCATCACACTTTTTTTTTTTTTTTTTTCCTGAAAAAAAGTATCGTTCACTTTGCTGACGCCCAACGTTCCACGGGGCAAACTACTACAAAACCGAAAACCCAATTAAAAGAAAAACATTTGACCCTCTCTGTTGGAGGGCGCAACACATATTTGCAGAAAAGTTTTCCAGGCTCCCCGATGAAGCGGTCATACAAACAACCCAGTTCTTTTCTCCCTTTTCTCCGTTCGATTTCCAGCAAAAAGCCCTGAAAAGATTAACTTCCCTCACGAAGCTATCAAAATGGCATGCTTTTTCTACAAAAGACATATTAAAACATTTCAGTTGTGCCGCGCATTTACCAAGGTGAAAAGCTTGGAGAAGAAAAAGACGTCTTTTCAGGGGAGAGGAACTTCCTTTTGATGAACTTTACACACACACACACACACACACACACACGCACGCACATATATATATATATATATACTACCCTTTCCGCTCCGATCATGAATTATTAAAAGTTACTTTTAGAAAACTTCTCTAACATTGTCTTTTTTTTTTTTTTCTTTTTTTCCTGTATTTTTATCGAGAAAGCATTTTTGAAAAGAAAATCATTCGGAGGATGACGACGCTTCGGAAAAAGAAAGGACGAGGAAAATGTCTACGGGAATAATGCTCTTCTTTAGCTGGTTGACGCCGGGCCAAGTTTAGCATTTCTGAGTCATTTGGTCCCCTTCAACCAGCTGTAGTTGGCATTTCAAGCTTCGGTGTGGGAGGAAACGGAAACCGATTCAACGTGGAAGAAGACGGCGACCGACCGGATGCAGGGGTGGCATCCCCGCGACGCACCGGAGAGGAACCGACCCGAGTGCTGCCTTCCGCGGTGGAAAGGTAAGTCGGGCGGGCG
Source organism: Ricinus marginatus (assembly GCA_028565995.1). Classification (NCBI taxonomy): domain Eukaryota; kingdom Metazoa; phylum Arthropoda; class Insecta; order Psocodea; family Ricinidae; genus Ricinus; species Ricinus marginatus. The sequence continues at coordinate 3,349,138 of JAOWBB010000008.1, read as the reverse complement.
GCTCGAGACACCGCTTTTATTGGCCGGCTGATCAACCCCTAAATGTGAAATGCTTAAACATTGCCACTTTTTTTTTTTTTTTTTTTTAAATGGCAACAAAGGAAACATTAAATATTCGCGTTTAAATCGATATTGTAAAAAAAAAAAAAAGGAAAATGTATATGCAATCATGTGTTTATTGTTAAACTTAAATATTATCATAAAATTACATTATTTTAAATCGGCAGCCTATGCAAAAATCATATTTTTTTTTCCTTTTTTTTTTACGCGAAATGTTATTTATGATGTGTTTCTTGTTTAAGGAAAAAAAAATTGTAAACGAGGTATTTTAATTTTTCACGTTATCAATATTTGAAAGTTATGTTGCGTTACTGTGAGTGTTACGGAAAATGTTCCAGTTAAAAAATTCCAGAAATGTATGCAGATATTTTGACTCATGTTGAGGCGCATGCACAGTGCAAACTTACTCGCGGGGCGTTTTAAAAACTGACATTGTAAATTGTTTGCATTAGTTTAGTTAATAAAACCGTAATGCTAATGTGTGTTTGGAAGTGCAACATTTTTAATAACATCATCATCATCATCATCTTCTTCCTGACGATCCAGATTCCTTTGTTTCCGGCTGAATTTCTTTCCGTTATTAATTTCAAAGTTACGAGGAATTAATGCTGAAATAACATTCCAAGTTTACAGGTAGCGTTTATTTTCCACCCCCTCCCCCCGGGGAGGGTTCTTTTTGAACGCGTTTCGGCACGCGCTAAGCAAGCCCGGATTTTTATCATGAAAATCCGGTTCGGCGGGAAGATTCGGACCCCGGGGCGGGGCGGGAATCGCAGACGCGGAGCGGCAAAACGGAATTTCGCGAATTTCCAGCAATCGGACGTTTCACCCCCACCACCGAATTTAGGTCCGAAGCCGGATTTCTCCCTCGCCCCAAAATTCGCATCGGGAAAACGTGGCCAAAATTAAGGGAGAAAACATCACATTTACGTTAAACTTTTGCGTTCCTCATTAATAATAACGGCACCCAGATGAACGATTCCTTTTTTTTTTTTTCCTCCCCCCCGAAGAAAGTTTGCTCTCCGGGGCGTAAAAAGGGAAAAAAAATCAGCCCCAAAACTTCCCGAGCTCCCGCGAAATTTCATTATCGAAAATTTCTGCAGCGAAACTATCAGAAATTTCCCTGAGACAATTAAAGGATTTAACTTTTCGCATATTTCTCAGTCTTTTACGGGGGAGGGGGGTGGTTTTTTTTTCCCTTCCACGCCAAAGGGGAATTCGGTTAAGTTCTCTCGTTTATTTTTCATTATATCGGTTAATTTTTTTTTTCCTCCTCCTGCTTGTCAGACGGAATGAATTGCCTCGTCCCTTGGCTTTTCCTTAACCTTCCCGAGTCAAAAAACCTGGGGGGGGGGAAGGCCCCCGGCTAATCGGAGTCTTTTCCGGGACGACGGTCGACCGCGAACGGCCCAGGTGATAAATTATCGAGGTGCCTTCGGTATCCGGACGATGTACATTATTTTGGGAGAAAAGCCGAAAGTGGGGAGATGATTAAGAAGATTAATGGACTCTGCATCCGAGAAGGTGCTCTCGTCTCCGCCGCGCAAAACCCGAGACGAGGGCGCCCCCGGCCACGGACCATCTCGACGGGTTCCCCCCGACCGGGCCCGCTCGGAATTTTCCTCGCTTTAAGAGGTGCCCCGAGGTGGCGGAAAGCTTTCGAGGCGGAGTTAGCGTGGATTTCGAACGGGGAGAAGCGAACGGGGGCACCGCCGGCACGGGCGACGCGGCGGAGCGCACCCAAAAACAGAAGCGGCCCCCACCCCCCCCCACCCCCGAAAGCGTAAAAGGAGAAAAATGGAAAAAAATATTCGAGATTTTTCGATCGCTTTCTGGCTTTCGGTTCGATTCGCTTAGTTCGACGGAGGAATCCGTCCGCGGAGGAAAAATTAATCCCCGCATACGAGCGGAGAATGAAAAATCATTCGAGTACTTCATCTATATATCTAAATCAAATTAGCTTAATGTCAAATAATAGAACGATTCCGCCGCAAAAGTTAATCAAGTTTTCCTTTCTGCAGCCAACGAACAAATAAATAAATAAATCAGAGAGGGACTGACAAAGTGGAAGACAAATAGGTTTTTTTTGCAGTTGATTTCGGAAAGAACTACAGGAAAAGGCAAACCGTCCTCCTGCTCTTCCTTTTGCTCCATCTCGCCCTTTCTCTCCCGCTCTTATTTTCAAATATAATTATTTTAGATGAAAGAGTTCCGACAAAAAGTTTTATGGTGGAAGAAACACAATTTTCCAACTTTCGGACTCTTGGCCCCGTCTCGCTGATTGTGCCGCTCGGTGCAGTGTCTGTCGTAGGTGAGGAGGGAG
>JAOWBB010000008.1:3209314-3346655 GCA_028565995.1 Ricinus marginatus | reverse complement strand
ACTGGAGTCGGAACGATTCCGGACTGCGATCTCCCGCGGACTGCACAAAGGACTGCGGACTATTTTGCGGACGAATTTCTCTGACGGTTTTGCGTGGACAATTTCGGCATCTTCCAACCCTCCGAGGCCTCCTCGGGGGAAAGACGGATCCGAAAGCAGGACCGCGGATGGTCCGAAGACGTAAAACTTCTCCGTGCTATCGGACGTTCAAGCCTTCCATCCAAACGCGTCTTTTTCTTCCATAAAACGACGCTGCACGGATCCATTTCCCTCATGTATGATGGCAAGAATGAGCGAAGAGAGAATGTTTTTCGATGACTTTATTAGATCATTAACTGTGACGCGGGCAATTTATTCAGCTATTATGGCGATATCCTGGCAGCCGATGCGAACAGACGAGCGAACCAAAGAGCTTTAAGCTGAAAATCACTCGCACTTAATGCGGCAAATGCACGAACGGCCTCTCCTCGACGGGAAAAGGTTTTAAAAATTCCAAAAGCATCTGCTTCCACTTCCAGCACTGCGTAATTAGTCCAAAGCCCTTTCGACTTCGCCACGAAGTCGGAGCAGGACTCGACTCCTGCACGGAAATCGAAGTAATCGGGCAGCATTCCAAACGGAAAATGGGAAAATCAAGGCTCTCGAAGCGTTTTTCCGAAGGAAGGATCGACGGTATTCGGAAAGAGGAAAGCGACGTCCTTGCGAAAGCCCCCCGGATGACGATGCGCAGAAAGCGGTGCGTGTGGCGCGCGCAAAGGAGCGCGGCGGACAACTCCGAAACCGTTCCCGGATTGTTTCGCGCAAATCCAAGGCGGGAAATTCACTCAAACCGCAGAGTGTAAGTCGCGGAAAAGCGGGCGTCGGACCAAACGTCAGCAACGAAGCGGGAGAAGTCGCAGGACGGCAGCGGCATGAAAACGGAAGCATTCGAAGCGTCGGACGTCGCTCCGAAATTCACGGTCGAGGAAGAACGGAAAAGCCCCACGCATTTTCCGCAGCTTTTTTGCCGGTTAACGACCCGACGTCGGTTCGGCATCCACCCCCGGAACCATCTTTCAAAACCCTCGGCCCTCGACGTAAAGCTGCGAGAATAATAAGGAAATTTCGAAAAGGATCGTTACGGGTCTTTAACTCTCCTGCGGCGAGGGTCTCTCGACTTGCGCAGCTCCCGTCGTTCCTCCGAGGGACGAGCTCGCTTCTTAATGCGGGAGGTCGATCGGGCGGATGGGAAAACGCTTTTGTGAATCCCGCAGCAACTGCGGAATTTTTCCGCTCCTGTCGGGTACGTCAGCGCGCGGCGAATGCTGGCGCCGTCTCGCACGCTGAGGCGGGCTTTGTCCGAATCCGATCCGCTCCCCGCCGAAGGGAAGTTATCGTTGGGCCGCGGAAACCTTTTACGGGAGCCGCGTTCGTCGGAAGCCGTGCCTTTTACCCCCGCGGCCGAAGAATCGGTCGGCAAACGACAACGGCAAACGTTTTTGTCGCGCGGGACAAAATTAATTCTGCATTCTTCGGATGCGGAGTTGGGGCCTCCGGGCGAACGCGTCGAAAACCCCTATTTCCATAACGAGCCCCGCAGCAAGGCGTTTTCTTCGCGGCTCCGCAAACTTCTGAAGGTTCAGTTTCCGACCTGCCTCGCTTTCGCGTCCGGCAACCGCATCTTCGCTGCGGCGAAGGAAACACGCCGCGGAAAAATTTTTGCTTTCGCATCCGGAACCCGCCGCGCATTTTAAGAGGAAAACTCAAACTGCGCGTTTAACGAGCTGGCAATTCCCGTTCGACGAGGACAAATCGCAAGTGACGACGGCACTTCGAAGCCGCCGTCGCGTTCCGACCGTCAGCCGAGGCCGAGTCCCGCTGCCGGCGCCGAAGACGATTCCTCCTCATTTGCAGATTCCGCTTCTCTTAACGAAGAGAACTTCTCTAAGAATGCTTACGGGAGGAGAGACTCTTGGAAGGGACAACGAAACGCGGATCGAGGGAACCTGCGTTCAGCGCTAAACGCGACGCGGTACGTTCCCGCACAATTAAGTGCGACTGCCTCGCGGATCGCGGTCCCCCAATTTCCCGCGCTGGAACGGAAAATTCAACAAGTAATGTGCCAGAGAACGAAACTTATTTTTGTACGTGCAATTTATGATTTTCCACGATTCGTAACTTGCACGCTGCAGGGAAGAAGAGGACGAAGCAGCCGCGGTTTAAAAACAAAATTGCTTTTACACAGGAAATACAGCGACCAATCGGAACTCGTCGACACGGGAACCGGATGTCGAATATTAAGATCTTGGACCGCGATGTCTGCCATGCGTCCGATTTTATCTGCTCCGGCAATGCATGAAAGCGAAGTTATGAAAGTTATTTATAAATGGTGGACAACGGACCCGTTTCTCCGGCCGGAGCATTCGACATTTTTACAAGGCGGCACCGCTCCGCCGCTCGCCGAGCAGAAAGGCAGGGAACCGTTCGGGTACTGTCACGGCGCTTGCATGAGGAAACTCCCGGAGAATGCGTGAACGAAACCGCACGTTTCCGGGATGAAAAGGAGGACGACGGTCCGACGGTCGGAAGGGCGGTGACAAACTCGACCCGTTCCTCGTCCGCGAACCGCCGCGGCCGACGGCTCAACGGCGACGACGGCAATGAACGAGTCGAAAAACGTGCCGAATTTTCAACCTCCGAACACCGAATCCTAAGAGTTAACGCGTCGAAGTTGGCGACGCGCACGAGACCCAAATTCGGAGACCCGGAAAGCGGAAGTCGTCGCCGGAAAAGGGGGCTTTCGATCAAATTTATTTTTCCGGCCTTTCCGAAAGCCTCGAATCTTGCAGAGCCGAGTCCCGCAACTTGCCTTCGTGGACGAAGCGTCCATCGTTCGAGGGCCCACGCGAGAGAACGAAGGGCTTCGAGCACCCGCCCGGAGGACCGCCTTCAAAGCGGTTCGAAAAAGGAAATCCCGAAGAGGGTCTCCGGGGTCGCGCAGGGGGCGACGCTTCGCCTTCCGGTCAGGCGGCAGACCCCGGCGTCCGCTTCGACGGTCTGCAATCCCGACCTCGGACGATCGCCGTGCGTCCTCCCCCGGGCGAGGGACGGTCTTCGGGCAGACGTCGAACCCGATTTCGACCTGGCAACGCAGCAACGAGCCGAGCGAAAATTTAATTCGCCTTCCGAAAAGTCCGCCGAACACCGAGGTGAACACTGGATGGGAGAACGGGCAAAAAACGGAAACGGACTTACCTTGGCGTATTCGATCTTGAGCGTGCAGCATCCGGAATAGATATCGGCACCGTTTAACGATTCTTTGGCCCTCTTCGCAGAGTCGATGTTGTCGAATGTAATCGTTAGTTAAGGAAATCTTCGTCGAAAACAAAAATGTAAACAACAACAAACATTTATTTCGCTGCGGACGTGTCACCAGAACGAAAAATAAAACGCCTCCGTGAGCGAATCGACTCGTGATTAATGAACGCGGTCTTCAAGGTCATAATATCGGTCAAATTATCGGAGCGAGCAACTCCCGTCGACCGGCTCCGAGCTTCGGTCGCGCTTCGCGATTCCGCGTTGCAGCCGCGAAAATTCGCGACGCACCCGACGCTTCCCGGCGCCCCGCCGGGAAGGGACGCTCCCGCTCCCGTTCCCGACTAATTTCCGGCCGTTCCCCGATTCCCGCGCGACTCCCGCCCCTTTAACAAGCGAAATTGAAAAGGTTTTCCCCGCGGCTTCACCTTCGTCTTTTCCTTTCATTTCGCTATCGAGGACGTCTTTCGCGAAGAACGTCCCACGTTTAACTTCGCTCAAGCGGCCCGCAAACCAACGAAAGTCGCCGAAACTCGAGAATTAAACGCAAATAATAATCGGTTGGGAGCGCTTAAACGTTTCATGAAATCTAAGTTTCTGCGGCCACGATTCAACCGTCGACCTTCGGTATCCGGTGCGTTAAATGCGAACCTTTCCACGTCGAATGCGCCCGAGGGCCACGCTCCTCGCGCGTAAATAAATTTCGCTTGATTTTGCCTAGTGCCACTTTCACAAGCCATTTCCAGCTTAAATGCACAAATGAAGCGTGCGCTTTACAACGATGCCGCATAAAACGTATGAAAATAAAAGGATTTCCTCAGCGCCGGCGCTGCACGACGTACACTGAGGAGCCACGCGTGGAAGCAGAAGAAAGTGTCGGGATTACTCCGAAGAAAAATTCACGTTTAATTGAGTCTCGACAACGTTCGACGGAGTTTTTTCGGACTCGGATGCGGACGGTCCCGCGGGGAGCAGCGAAAGGGAAACCTCGAAATCGGATCATAAATCTCCGGGGCCACTTTCCTCCGTTTCGCTTCCATCCTCCGGCCAACCGAGCCTTCCAGAGGAACGGATTCCGCTGGAACGGTGTCGGTTAGCCGGAACTCGGTCGCCAGTCCCGCCCCGCTCCGAAAACAAGGGAAACCTTGCCGAGCTCGAGGGTGCCGGGGCAACCGAGATGCCAGGACCCGGGACAAGCGCCCGGGAGAAGGACGAGGGATCGGCGAGGAGACCGCAGCGGACCGGAGGACTCCAACGAACCTGCAAGCCTTCTGCGACTTTCGGTGTCGAAGCGCGAAAAGCGCTTTACTGCGGAGCACTCGGCGGCATTTCGATGCCTTCGGGACCTGCTCGAAAGCGCCACCGGAAACGGATGCCATTTTGAACCGATTCCTTCTTCGTTCGTCCGCACCGGGAAGATTCTCTTCGTTCGATGCCCGAGAAAGCCTTCGATTTCGACAATTTCCGGCCGAAAGCGGAAGCTCGATTCGCCTCCGGAGGGGGCCCGTTCCGAGCGACGGAACAAGTCGCTGCGAAGCGTCGGCTTCGACCAATTTTCGCGGAGGGGACGAAAATTTTTCAAAATTGGTGCAGGTCAGATGAATTTCACGCTGCAACTAATTGTTTTACGGGATCAGGAACCGACGAATTCACCAGTGGCACCGGAAAATTGTTTTTCGGAAAAGCCAGTTTTCCGCATCGGATGAAACTCGACGTTTTCAACTCCCCGAAGGAAGCGTAATCCTTCCCCATCCGCGAAATATTTCAATTGTCAAACGCGGGTTTCCGGCGCCGCCACCGGGAGCCCGCGCGTATCGAACGAGAGACGAATCTCGACGTCCCGAGCGCGTCGCGTTGTCTGGAGGAGGAAGTGACGTCCTACACCGGATTGAAACGCATTTAAGCCACCATTTTGATTCTTCGTTACATTTTCACCGCGTTCTGTCGCGACGCGCGTTCATTTACGTACATGAACAACTCCGTTCATTCGAGCGCAAATTTCGGCCGATGCCTGCTCGGTCGGGCGCTGCCCTCGATCTTCGTCATTTTAAGGAAAATTCGCCTTTTATCGAGGGCCCACACATCTCTTTTGACCTAGCGGATGCGTGTTTCGGGACGCTAAATCTTCCGACAGCAACTCGGACGCCGCATTTAAGGATCTTCGACGAACCGAGATTTATGCGCGAGCCGCAAGCGGGGAAAATGCGAGAGCGGGCGTTAAAATCGAGATGATCCTTTTGCGAATTTACCATCGGCTGCAATTTTTCTCGCAAAAAGGGCCCCTAAAGCAGATGGCGCCAAGCTCGATCCGTCGCAGGGACCTACTCAAATCGTTGCACTCTCCGACTTTACTCTCCAATCCACAACCACCGGAAAACCGTTTTGAAAAGTTATGCAAATTGAAAAGTTTGCACGCTCGCGGAAGTCGGCCGTTCGGAGACGCCGGAAGCGAGTCACAGCAAGACCCGAGGGGCGAACTCAACCGCACGTTTCCCACCGAACGTTTTCGAAAGAAAAAATGTCCGCGGCGAGCCGCGGGTCCGTTCTGCGTTTGCGGATCGCCTGCATCCACGGCCCGAACGAAGATACGTTTCGAAAGCTCGCAAGCGTTTCGCGAACGACGCCGATGCTTCGGTCGCATGCATTATTTAAAGCGAACGAAAAATGTTATCCCGGCCATCGGTCGGCAGAAGATCGTCGGGTACGCGTGCAAGCGTGCCGGTGCCCGCTCGATTCGTACGGTCGATCGAGCGCGAACCGTCGTCGACACATCGCAGTCGAGGTGCGACGATCGAAAGCCCCGCAGTGCGGGATCCGAGAAGGAGGAAGGATCGGAAAGCGACCGAGCCGCGACGGGAGGACGGTCCGGCCGGCGTCTCCGGAGGAAGCAAACCTTTTAAGGTTCGCCGAACGAACGCCTCGGGGTTCCGGGTCGGGAAAGCGAAGATGGCGGTGCTTCCCTCAAAAAGCGGAAGGAAGCGAGTTACGTTCCCCGGCGTCGGTCAATGGAGGCGAGGTCCCTCGCAGCCGGAGGGAAATTTTATTTCGCGAAATTCGGAAAGAAATTGATCATTTTGCATAATTTATGTAAAGATAATATAAAAGGTCGGAGTCGGAAGAAAATCTAAGCCCGAAGATTTCCCCAGGATTGGAATCCGATGCTTGCGGAAAAGCCCGGAATTTTTTTTTTTCATTACATTACTACAATATTTTTTGTTCCCCGATAGAACCGAAGGCTTGCTTCATTCAATATTCAGAACGAATAACTGGGTAGGAAAAAAAAAATTTGGCTTCGGAAAAGGTTTTTCCCGAAAAAAAGGGAAATTTTTTATTTACGGAAAAGTTCGTTCGAGGCAGCCTCGTCGCGGCCCCGGAAAAGTCCCGATGCCGGGGCAAGGGGCCGGGCTTCGTCAACTTCGGAAGCGCCGACCGAAGACCGCCCAAAATGCCTGCGGGGCTGGCGCGGCGGAAAAAGAGCCCCGGAAGCGCGGCGGAAGCAGGTTGTCGCCGGCTCGCGAACGGCTTCGCCTGGAACCTCGCGTTCCGGAATCGATCGGATGCGCGGGGAGCGCGGGAGCGGAAAACGACGAGTTCTAATCCAATTACGCCGCGGAAATTGGCTTTTTCGGTTTCCGGAGTGCTCGGAGCTTCGGAAGAGCTTCAAATCGGCTCGGATACATATACGAACGAGTAATTTCTGACTGCAATCGAACAAAATCGCAAACCGTGCGTTCGAGTAAATGGCGGCGGGGCAGGAGCGCGAGGAAAGGCTCAGGCACGAGCCAAACATTTCGCCCGCGGCCGTTAACCTCGATTCCCGCCCGATCGAAAATCGAAAAGGTCTAAAATGTTCGGTGGACAAATGCCAGTCTCTGACCTTTCCTCGGCTTCGGCGTCCCTCTGGAATCGACGCCGCTTCGGACGCTCGGGGCGCCGGCGGCGCGAATCCTGCGGGCGCGTTCCGCAAACGGCGGGAACCGTTTCGGACCCGGAAGCCGAACTTGACTGCTTCGCGGACAATCGGCCGAGTCGGGTCTCGGGTCCGTCGCTTGACTCGTCCGATTTCGCTGTCGGCCCCGGACTTGCACGTGCCGCGCTTCCCGCGTAATCGCACGTTATTTTACAAGCAGATCGAGTTTTTCGCTTGGGAAAGAAAATAAAAAGTTTTACCTTTTCGAGAGAATGCAATCCGATAATTAGCATCGCAAACTACGTTTCATTATTCCAGTCCACGAACATCGATTTTCCAAATACGCCCAGCCACGTTCGTCCTCCGCATTCCGACGCCCACTTGCGGCATCGTTTTCAAATTTCACGTGCGATTTTGCATAAAAGTAAACCTCGCTGGCTGCGAAGCACCGAGGCGAGCGATTTGCACGGCACGATTTCAGCACGATCCGCCGTTCGAAGAGGAATCGCCCTCGCGATCGGAAGGATCTGCGGAGGCACTTCGGGACGCCGCACGTGCCCGGCCGGGAACAAGACCCGAGTCGAGCGTTTCGTCGGGAAAGTTTTAACTTAAGGTGGTCCGGGGATGCGGCGGACCTCCGCCGACGAGAGTGCGCTTAAGCCAGCAGCGATTCGCAGCAGCAAAATGTGAGCGACTGACGAAAGAGAGAAAAAAACAACGTGGACGCGACGCAGGGTTCCGATCGGTATTTCCTGCGGTAAAGCAAAAAAAAAAAAAAAAATTTACAGCAACTTAAAACACACTTGATGGGGGCCGTTGTGCGACCGTTCCCGACCCGGAGAACGCCACCGACGACCCCGCGAGAGCCGCAACGGCACCTCGCATTGCTCCTGCGGCGCCTTGCCCCGAACGAACTCTCCGCAGCAAATCCCCCGTCTCGCACAACGAAACTGAAGCGAAACATGAATAATTTTAAATGGAGAGCAAATAACAAGTGGAACTGACAAGTGAAAGAAAGTTTTTTAGAAACCGGACAAATGCGGAGCAGATTGAACGATCGTCAGATGCGGCGCACGGGCGGAAATTGATGGGACGATCCAGAACGGAAATCCCGTGCCAAAAAATTAAGGCAAATTGTCAAATCTCCCGGAATGATGACGAGTGGAAAGGCGACGACGTCGTCAGATCGAGAGTTCTCCTGCGGGAATACTGCGCGCGATTCCTGCGCGATGCACGTACCCGGGCACTCGCTCCGCACGGATGGAAACATTTCGAATCGCCCGCGACGATCCCCGGCAGCAGCAGCGACTCGACGCGGACCGCGCTTCGGTCGCTGCTGCTGCCGCGTCCGAGGCGGGAAGGCCCGGCTTCGGCCACAGGAGGTGAATACCTTCTCCAGGTTCGTCGATGCTTCGATCCGGTATTTAGTCCTCCGCGAAAGGAAGGCCTGGAAAATCGAGCGCTTTTCTTTGTTCCTTAAGGCAAATTAGCTGCGAACGAAGCCGACCCTGCCTGGCCTTTCGGCGACATCGGCAACGGCTCCGACGGGAATTCGAAATCGTTTGACGATCGTCAATTTAACAATTTTTCGTTATTCCCGCAACGTCGGCGTTCGTTTGGTTCGGCTGTCGAACGGCGGCGAAATCGATGCCATCGCGAGCACTCCGCGGAGCGTCCGACCAAAGAACTTCCGCTCTTTTCCCATCCCGCGGTACTCGCGCAGTGCCGCCACTAAAACCGAATCCGAGGAGGCATCCGAGAACGACGGACGTTAAAATCGCGGGGCAACCCGGCACGAGATCCGGGTTCCGTTTGCGGGACGCCCGGCAAACGAGCTTCGGGCCGAAGGGAATCCGACGGAGGCCGGACTTCCGCGCCCCCTTTCCGGTTCCACCGCAGGCTTCCGGAATCTTAAAAGCACCAAGCCAAAAGACAGCGGCTCCGACGTCCGGTTCGAGTGCGGCGATCGTCTCACCAGCAACAGCGAAAACGTGCCGGATCCGATCCCGCGTCCGCGAATTCTCAAGTTTCGGAACGAACATGGGAACAAAAGGCTCGCAGCCTTTTTCAAACCGAACCCCAGACGCATTTCGAAGCGGGCATCGCGACGAGAATTCTCTCAACAGCGCGGCAGCAACATTCGAGCCACGCCATCCGTTGAAATCCGTCGCCGGAGAACTTCTTCGAGAAAGACGTTCACTTCGAAAAAGAAACGTAATTCCTGTACGACAAAAAGCGGAAATTTTCGTTTACTCGCTGCGAAATTATTCACGTCAACATTAAAAGATTAATGGATCGCTTCAAATCAATCAAAAAAAGAAGTCGATCAATGTCGTTATTAAATGTGTCTTAAAACAAGAGAAAATAAACAAAGTACAATCGTCTCGGTTGTTTACGAGATGGAAAACTCTCGGAGCGAAAACATGACGTGCACCGAAATAGAATTTTCGTCCGACAGAACACCGGCGAAGAAAAGCGCCGGGAACGGCCGGAGCGAGAGCGGCATCAACCCCGCGGACGACAGCGGGACCCCGAACGCTTCGGACTTTCGGTCGGACGCCGCGCCGGCGGCACTCCTGCGGGCCGGACCGTGCGGAAGAGCGGACGGCAAAGGCGGGAGCGGCAATTTTCCCAGCCGCCTCGCCCACCGCGGGTCTCCCGTCGCCCCGTCCCCGAATTTCCGCGACGTGGAAAACTTTTCGGTTAAAATTTCTTTTTATTCAAGCGAACGACTTGAAAAAAGCATCGAACTTGGCAAAACGAGGCCCTCGAATTAATTCAAACGGTTAACGAAGCCGAGCGGCAATGCAAAGGTCGAAAATTTTTGGCCGGCTCGGACGGGCGCCGTTTGCAATTTTCGCGGACCGGAGCGGACCGCAACCGAACGGAATTCCGATCCGACGCGTTCCGAATGCGCTGCCGAAGGAGTTTTCGCTGCCGGCCACCACCGCCCGCCTTCCGCCGGTCTCCCGCAACAATTCGCGTGCGGTTCGGCGACGGTAAAACCTCTTCTGCGCAGAAGGGAGACCCGCGAAAGGGCGCGAAATGCCCTGCGTCACGCGCCGCCAGCGCACGGATTCCGAGCCGAAGGCCGCGGCTGTGAAAATCAGACGTCCCGTCGACAGAATAAAGACGTCGGAATAAGCACTCTGAACAGAGTTAAATAAATAAATATATATAAATTAACGCAAGACTGAAAATGAAGGCCGAGAAAGCAGCAATAAGACGACCGCTGGCTTTCATCGGTTACCGATACACAATTAATGTAACCGATCCGACAAATGTAAGTTTTAACATCAACTTTCGCATTTTCGCAAAAGGAAAATCCTCAAGTCGAAGGTGGGCAGCGTTCGACGACGGGAAGACGTAGTTTGCCGTGAAACGGAACAAGAAACAACCGGAACAGTGAGGCCAACTTAAAAAGTCAACGTGGTAACAATGGTCCGAAAATGTAAAAAATCTGCGACAATTGTCCACCTCGAGACCTTTTTCTTTCTTTTGCAGCACACGGAAGACGGAAGAAAAATAAGACCTTTATTTTAAATTTCTTTCCTTCTCACATTCATATTGTACATTTCCACAATGGGAGCGGTCGTGTCCCGAGATTGGAATTGTGCGAACGCGGTCGCGGTCGGAAAAACGTCATTTTTCTACGGCGCACACGTTAGAGAAGAATCCAAAGTGGAAAAACCGCTGAGTTCGGTCGAAACTGCCACGACTTAAGTCGCAGCATCGCGCGATTTAAGCGATCGCGGTCCGCGTCTTCTCCAGCACGGCCCAAACCCCGAGGCTGAAAACCCATCTCGCGCTTGTTCGAAATTTCAGGTACGCGCCGCAGAGCGAAATGTCGGCGAAACACGAGGCAAAATAAATCGAAAGATGTTTGCTGTTTTCGGGTTTAGAACGGAGGCAAGAAAATTAGCGGAAAGCAATCAACGGCTGAGAAAAAAGGATTTCCACGCAAAGCAACTTCGCTCGGCGCGTAACTGCGGCGAGGACAGCGGCAAATATTCATCTCCGACAACCACCGAATCCTTCGCTTCGGGCGACTGCCGAAATCCGACTTGGATTTGGACCGGAAGGTAAAGAAGAGGGCAAAACGCGAGTTAGTCAAAAAGGTTCCGAGACGTCTTGGGTTCCGTTTCGGCGACAACAGTCCCGCCGATCTTTCTCGTGCCACCCACAACGGCCAGTCGGACCGCTCCGTTCGGACCCCCGAACCGGCCGATTAGAACGTCGACTCCGGCGGGCACCCGATACCCGCACACAACGGCTAAAAGGCGAAGACGTCGCGGACATCCTCGAACGGCGACGGGTAAATTGCCTCCGGGGAGTCGAACCAGGTTCGGCACCGGAAATATAAGCACGGTCCGGCGCTCCGCTCTCGTCGGACGCGAGAACAGCCGAAGGTGAACCTTTCGGGAAACCGAAAAGGGGCAAAGGGCTCCTCCCAGAGCCTCGCGCACGTCTTAGGGCAGCTTCGGTTCTGCTTCGCAACAAAGGTCGCAGGCATCGCACCACGATGCTAAGGCACGGCTCCATTTGCGCGTTAATGTCATTCCGAGTTTCCGGAGTAAAACTGGTTTGATCGTCTAAAAAAAAACAGTGCGAGCGGCAAAATTCAGCTCTCGAACATCACGCTCTCGAGTACGGAGGAAAGTTTCATCGGAACATCGAAAAGCAACCAAATGTGTAGCATCGCCATCACGCTTTGGGAACCTTTCGGCCGCGCCGAACGTTTACTTTCGGAGTTCCAGCAAACCGGGCATCGAGCAAGCGTAAAATGCTCCGGACGAGTTTCCACTCTCGAACCGTCTGTTCAAACATCAAAACGAAGACGGAGCGATCCGTCTCCCGCAGCACATTCTGTGCAAACACCGACGCAAAGAAATGCGGAATTCTTTAAGAGAGCAACAGGTTTAAGGACGACAAAGGGGATTTACCTGATGAAAAATGCCTCGAGAGCTCTTTTCCTTCTCGAGATCTGCCGCAAAACGCGAGGACCTCGTTCGAGAAAACCGAGGCTCGAGCAAATCTCAGAGGCTGCCGGCCGTGCGACGGCAGCAGAGCCGCCAAACAGCGGTTCGAGTTGCGAATGCGAAAGTTCGGCCGGCGCGGGTGCCGCCCCGAGGAGCGACGACGCGTCCGTTTGCTCGCGATGAAGCTTCGGGTCGGACTCGGGCTTTTTTCGGTTTTCGCCGCGGAGCAGGAGAACCGGGGCAGCAGCGGCGGGCGGTTCCGTCGGCGGAGCAGGGTGCAAGAATCGCTGCGAGCACACCGGGAACGGGCGTTAAACGACTGTGAAACTGAGGCATTTTGGCCGTTTGCCCGCCGCGGAATCAGCCGTGGGCGCAGAAATCGGGAACAAAAAGTGGAAGAACAAGCAATTTACATCGTAAAACACATTTCAATTATCGGCGGATGATACATTTACGCTGCAGAGATGGCAAATGGCTCCCGCTAATTGCTGCAACGACGATGGTGATGTCATTTGATGCTTTGCCGTAACTGAAAAATTACGTGCGATCGACCTTCGGCGTCAAAAGGCAGAAGCGGCCCGAGTCGGAGCTAAATTTTCCTCCGACGAACGGAGCGGGGGGGGGGGTCAGGTTGTCCTTTTCGGATTTTCCGGACCCGTCGCGATCCTCCCGTGCCGATCGACCCACGCGACCTTCCGGCGGAAGCGGCTCCCGATCTCTTTTCCGCGCATCGAACCTGCCCGTTTCCGGTTTTTTCGCCTGCGTTCAAACTTTCAAACGCGAAGCAATCTCGACAATGTCAGTTGATGGACTTGAAGTGAGGACTCCCGGGCTCCGAGTCGAAAGATCCCGGAAAAATGGGGAACCGAAGTGAAACTGCAAACGACGTGGAACGAGCGAACCCAAACCCGCGCGGATAAGTTCATCGGTGACATTTCCAACGCTTGCATTTTGCGAAACGTCTTCCTTTGGACAGCGCAGGAAAAACAGTGGCGGCGGCAGCAGAAGAACCATAAATTTCAACTGAGCAATATTCGGTCACCACTATCGGTTTACGGGCCGAGTACCTTTCTGCTTGCACGACACCTTTCTTGCCGAACGCGCGCTCCGTCCGTTCGCATCGCATGCGCGACTGGCAGTCGGTTTCTTCCTTCGTGCATCGAAGACGTTGCTTCGTCTGACGTCTCGCGTCGTTAGGCTCGAAACGTGCGCCAACGAAAAAGACATCGGAGCGAAGGACTCCGATAATGAAAATGAATTTAAAGCACAAGTTCAAGCGTCATTTATCGCGAAGAACTTAATTATCTTAATGTTCTGCGTTAAGGACCGGAAAAAGCATCGCAGAATCCATTTTCCGGCGCAACGCTATTAACGGTACCACTCGTTTCCGAGGCATCACGTACTTCCGGAACGTGAACGCAAATCGTAAGGCACCTCCCGTCACTTCCCGACAACGTCGCCGGTGCGAACCGGTCAAACCGAAGAGTCCGACGGGAGCAAAATGCGATGAACCGGGCTCGGATTTTAACTGAAAACGGGAAGGCAACGAACGCAAATCGCATTTTGACGAGCAAGTCTCATCAGCGGTGGAAAATGGCTGCGCTCCTCGAGTTTTCACGCTTCCCTTCGCCTCCCCGCTGCGGGAACCTTAAAAGCCCCGGCGACAGCAAATGATGCGCGCCCGAACTTAAACGCGTTTCCGGATCCCTCGCTCGGACCGAACCTGTCGTCTGCGGCGATCGCGAGCAAATTTTCCAGTCCACCTTCTTGCCGAGGGCAGGTATCGGAAAGGTTGTTCGAAAACCGGAAACCGCGAACCAAATCGTGCTGCATTAGTTTGAGCGGGGCCGAATGTCCGCAAGCCCCGCAGACCATTTTCCACACGTGTCACCAGAACGACTTTCAAGTTGTCGGACCGGCAAGAAACGGAGGATTTTATTGATTTGCATAAATTGTAAAAAAAAAATACGATTTAATATTATTCTTGAACAAAAGTTGCATCACATTTTATTCCCCTGGCATCCACGATCGTTTTTCTCTTCACGTCCATCAATGCCGGAATCTAGTCGAAAATTTCAAATGTGAAACAGACGCCAACAGCACTCGGATGCAAACGCTCAAAACATTAAATCTATTAGCTTTATTACTTTTATCTCAATCGTTCGAGGCTTTTCTTAATGGATTCAGCTCCTTCGGTCATCCGCCTAAAAAAAGTCAAATTTTCACATTCGGTTGCAACATTTCCATTAATTTATTAACACCGCAGCAAACGCGGATTTCCTTCCGACAGCACCTCCGGCTCAGAAAAAAAAAAAACGTGTCCATCATCGTGGTTCGGGATCGAAGAGCATCGCAAATCAACGCAAACAATTCAGTCCATGAGAGTCCGAAAAAACGCTTCAGGCAGAAGCCGTTTCGCGGAGAAGAAGGTTTTCGGCGATGGAAATATAAGACAAAATCGCGAACTGACGATTCAATTTTTTCCGACAGAAAACGCTGACGAATGCGGCAGCAGCAACACCGTCCCGAGAGCGAGGCAAGCTCGAAACGTGACGGGCCGCAGCCGGAAGCCAGCAAGTCATCCCAGCAGCTTCCGTCGACGTCGTTTCGGCCTCGCGAGAGCCAAGGCACGGCCTTTACCGGGCCGTTCGCTTCGCCGCTTAAGCGAGCGAACGATTATCAGGCGGCGAACGAAACCGAGGCAGGGAACGGCCCTGTCGGCACGAGCTCGCCGCGGCGGCAGCAGTGCAGCGACGGTGGGAAAGCATAAAGTGAAAATCGAAAAATTATCTCAAAGACAGCATTTAAAATCGTCCGCGGACAACGAAATTTCGATTGGTTCGTTTCGCAACGGGAGAAAGACTATGACGGGCAACTTGGAACGAAGGCTGACAGACCGAATGACAGACGTTTTTCTGATTCTCATTTTTTTTTTTAAAAAAAATTCAATTTCGAGTGGGAAATGGACTCGAAAACCGCAATTGCGGCCGTGGGGTTTGCCCTGAAAGACACCTCCAAGACACCGAGAATTTCTTCTGCCGGAGCACATTCTGCGGTCCTGCACCGCCGACCTGCCAATTGCATCCTTTGATGCAATTGGTAAAATTCCGTTCGACCGGTTGGTCGTGATGCGAACCGCCGAACGGAGCGGACGGTTTTCTGCGCCTTCGCCGCCCCCCGCAGCCGAATCGAAAAGCCCGGAATTCCCGATGGTGTTCCTGCAGGAGAGAGAAGCTCGGTGCTTCAACGCTTTACGAGGAGCTCTCTTACAGAATTTCCGGAGGATTACGTTTCTCGCTTGCATATCGCATGTCAAAAAACGCGGCACTCTCTTCTTCCATCAATATTTGATTCTCCTCCTATTACAAGAGTTGCAAAGGGCGAACGTTTACAGATCCAAAATTAAAGTTTCGAGCAATTTTTAAAGCAAGCAAATCAATTTATCGCACGGAAGACGGAGCGGATGCCGGAACGTGCAACGTACGGGCGAATAAGATTCCGCACCAACAGGAAGGGATCGGAAAAGTCAAATGCCGAAAGGCCAATACCGTTAGCACGAGAATCTGAAAAACCAAAAAGCTACAGGAAATTACTCTGCAGCTGTTGTCCGAAAACACGCCTGCCACCAAATCCTACCGGGTTGCGCCTTCTTCGCAAACAAAACGCAGGAATTATTTTTGTGGGAAATTCAACCCGTGGAACGATTCGAAGGTTTTCTTCGTTGTGCAGTTTTCCAAAATCCGAAATCTAAAAATCGAAACTTCCGTCAGATCGCTGATCCGCAGCGGAGATCATTCATCTAAGTTAAATCAATCGCATGAAAACGAATTCATCCGCAGAAAAACATAAAAAAATTTTCATCGTCGAAGAGATGCAAAATTGGAAAATTTTATAACGGTTGACAAAAGCCATAAATCCGAAAGAAAAAGTATTCCGGGGAAATTGCCGAGAAATAAGACGCAAGAAAAGTTTTCGAAACCTTTTCGGTCATCCCAGGGTAGCAGCGGCACCGGTTTCAATACGAAAAACCGGACAAACATCCACAGCACCGACAGCAGAACCATCGCCTCGGCGAAGTCTTTCCCAAAGGCTGCATTGGAACGGGATCAACGCGACAGTTGCAATCGCTCCCAAAAACGGGCGGAGCGGCCGTCGCAGTCGCCTCCATTAACCTCCCGTCACTGCAGCCTCCTTGGCCCGAACGTCATCGAAGCGATCTTAAGAAATCCCACATTTCTCGCTTCCCGCAGCCATCGGCAGTTTCGAAAAATCAAGCGGAGGTGTCGACCCCAGCAGGCCGCAAGGCTGCCCGGCGGGCGCAACGTCAGCAACGTTGTTCGCTCGCGAAACCTTTCGCGGCAGTCGATTTGAAAGCGCGGCAAGGGCAGCCCGGGGAGAAGAATAAAGTTCTCGACGGAAGCGCAAGGAGAATGCGAGCATCGCGGCTTCCTTCTAGAACCACGGAAAATTCGGCCGTTAATTGCACGCGTCGAAAACGTCCCCAGTGAATTTCGATTCATCGCCAAGCTCTCGAAATAGTAAAAATGCCCGAGCGCGAAGGAAGATCAACTGAAGTCGAATATTTGGACCACGTCGGCCACAATCCGGCGAAAATCCATAAATCACGGGGTTTGCCACGTGGCAGGAGAGATCCCTTCAAAATTCTGCATCATTTATCTGCGGAGTTCTTCGATCAAAACCCAATTTTCTAAGCACAACGTTCGACCGGGAATGTTTGAACGTCTGATCCTTCGATTTCCCCTGCACGAAAGGCAGGAGACCTTTAGCCGTCGAGTGTGATTTAAGGTTCCTTGATCGTTGCAAGTCAATCTCCGACGGCCGTCGTTTATAATGCCGGTCGAAGGCACCGAGCTGTGGCGCAGTGCATACAAGCGGGTAAGCTTCCTAATAAGTACCTAGCATTAATTTCCGTCATTTGGAATTCTCGGGATAACTTTGAGATTGAACGAAATAACAGTGAATCGGAAGTCAACGAAGATATTCTCGCTCTGCCGAGGTGGCGCACCCGAGCGTGTCAGCAGAAACCCCGGATCTTTCGCGTTTCCTCGCCTTACGCCACCCAGCGACCAGTGACCGTCATCGATTTCCACGGCATTTTAAAATGTGCGAAACCGCACGGCCGCAACCAAAAAAAGGCCGAGAACGCCAAAACCATCTTTTGGTAACGCCGCAGGCTCGGGTCAAAAGCCAGACACGGAGTCTGCTTCTTAATGGACGAAATGAAGTCCGAAAGAGCAAACGGATCTGCGGATTCCCAGCAGCGCTTCCGACCCAGATGCTAACCGAAAATGCACTTCAGCTAATTGCAAATGGGAAAACCACGCTCTTCGAAGATGGTTCAGCGACGAAGAAGATCCACACTCGGGTGAATGTTGCGCCAGCTCCGACAGGATAAAAGAAATGGTTGGTGGATGTCGATGAATGACAATTAATACGTAATGCAAAATGGAACCTCGGCCTGTTTAAACAAGCAAGAAATGGGGTCCTTACAGTCGGCGGAATGGATGCTGCTGCCTCGCGTTCCTGTGGAAGCACTCGCGAGCCTCATGCGGTCGGAAGAAAAATTCGTCTCGGAGAGGGGCTGACCGAACGTGCGTGCGGACGAAGGAAAAGTAACGAGAATCAAAATCTGTTCAGAAAATTGCTTGGTCCACAACGGTTTGGGCGCATTAAAATTTCCTTCGATTTTCACGCACCCTTTTGAATTCCGAACGGGTTTTGCCGAGAACGGAGGAAAGCAAAGCGCGTAATAAAATGCAGGATCTCTGTCTGCACGTAATGTGCAGCGACAGGTTTCGATACCGACGTCGTCGGCAGCAAAGCCGTCGGTTTTTTCTGCAGGTACGTTTTTACCATGGACTCTCTCGGCACTCCTTCTGATGCTTTCATCGAAAATCTAATTTCCATCTTCGAAATTTCATCATCTAAGTGCTGCGGTTAAAAAATCGCCGCGTCTCCGAGACAGTCAAATTCACTAAATACAAATAAACTCCAGGCAGGGTGCACCGAATGTCGCGGAAATACAACGGGAACCGTGACGCCAACCTGCATCCCGTAAGAAGAATCGTCCGAAATTGCTGCCGCCTGCTGGATGATATTTTTATTACGAAGGCAGACCGTATGAAATAATTTCATTTTGCAGCAGATTTTTAGATCAAAGGAATATTTCAAAAAAAAAAATCTGCACGAAAAATTTTTCTACGATGGTCCGACAGCCGAATTTTCTTTCATTCGCACAGTCGTAACACAGTCCGAACCCGAAATTGATGAAAGTGAATGGACTGGAAATCCAATGATGTTCCGGCAGCTTTTTTTTTTTAGAAAATATCCGAATAAATAAGTAAATTTTCGAACAATGAACAACTTGCGATTGCTTTGGAGTCCACCGGTGTCAAAAAAATCACGGACGGCGCGGACATCAGTCGCAATTCCAAAATTTGCATCGGTCCGAAATTATATAAAACGCTTACTAGGACCGCGAATGCAATGCCAATCCGGCGGCAATAAAAATGCGCGGGTAAGGCCGAACGGAAGCCGGAAAATCCGTCTGGGGAATCCAGGCACAAGTCGCCGTTCGAACGGAAAATCGAAACCGACGACCCACCAGACGCCTCGCAACGCAATTTTGCCTGCTCATTTGACGCCCGGGAGCCTTTCGCCGCAGCCTTTTCTACCCCCTTCCCCGGTTAACGGAAGCGGAAGGAAGATTCGCGTTTCCGGATCGCGATCCGCGATGCGTTCCATCCCTCTCCCAAAATTCGGTCGAGCCTTTTCGCTTTCCCGTCGGTCCGGGACTTCCTCGGAAGGAGAAGCCTCGCGTCACTTCGATGTCCCTCTCCTGTTTCGCCGTTCGCCGTCTTCGATCGCTTCTCCACCCGAAAAATAAATTAATTAATCGTAATTTACTATTACCTATTTTAATAAAAGGATATTCAACCATAGCTTGTACACCAGTCTTCTTAAATATCACTATTCGAAGAACGTTTCCGCTTGGTGCGGATATCGTGTGGATCACCTCCTGAAAAGAAAAAAAAATAATTTTGAATGACCAAATGCAGAAACAGAAATTTCCCACATTTTCACAGGAAAATCGCGAAAAGCCGCATCGGCGTCACCGCGAACCGCCGCCGACAGATTTCCTTCCTTCCGTCGCTTCCGCTCGTTAAAACCGCGAATCGAACCCTGCCTGGACAACGCGGGAGCGAGACTCGAATCGCAATCGCGTTTACATCCGGTAACCGTCAGCAGCTTCACAACGCGAACGGGTCCTCCGTCATACGGGTAATCAATGGCGACAGAAGGGCGACGCGTTCCGAGCGGCTCCGGGAGAAAGCGCTTTCCCGACGCCCAACCGGAAAAGACGCTTAGATCGCTGCGTCCAAACGATCCGCCGACGAGCGTTCCGGCAGGGAACAACGCGCGAGAAGCGTTTCTTATTTCGGGAATTAAAAACTGAAACTTTTATTGGGTGGCATTCGAGTCCTCGCCCACTTCGAAATACCTGACGCTCACGTACACGTAAATCGCCAGAAGTTGAGGCAGCGTTGCTTTAACCGAGCGGACACCCAACGTGTCATTATCGACCTAACCCAACCGGTCGTGCACGATGACGAGTCCGTTGCACGAAGCAAACCGCAGATTGGAAAATCCTTACGAATTGCGAACGGCATTGTCGGGCACGTGACGGACGAGGCCGAAGGTACGGAAAGGTTCGAAAGGCGAATGCGCCCCCAGTGAGCTTTCCCCCGCGTTTTTTTGTTAATTTTCAATGAATCGGTCGCAAGACATTTTCCGGCCTCGGCTCCCTCCGGAGCGGCCATTCTCGACCCGCTCTCGGTGAGGAAATACGTTTGTCGTCCTGCCCGAGTGCGAAGCGTCGGAGGAAAACGCATTCGAGCGCCTTCCGTGGGCCTCGACCTGGACGAACCTGAAAGCTCGATCGCGGCGTCGGATGTCACGTGATCACGTACTCCGTCACTTTCGCCCGCATCGTCCGACAGCGTCGTTCGACGAACGGACGAGGGACGGACTCGGAGGCCCGCGGGAGACGGGGCGAACGGCGAAGGACTCGTTTTGCGCGACCGCGACAAATTTCGGAGCAGAATTTTTTCCATTTTCAAAACATTCGGCTCAAAGTCAGATCAGATAAGGACGCGGGGGTTGTGAGCAAACTCGCGCACCAGCTACAACAGAATCCACTCCTCGCTGCTGACGGCGGAAGCAGGCGAAGGACCCGAGAGATTTTCTTAAGTTAATAAACCTTTTTCGAGGAAAATCCTCAGAGTGAACCTTCTCGATAGAATCAGATAAATAAAGCAACACGAGAAATTCTCCGGTTATCGGCTCTTCGACGGTCGCATTTAGCTCACCCGCACTCGATGAAATCGAATCCGTTCCACGCGCACGGACCACCGTCCATCTTTCGAATGCCTGCACCGGGGAATTCACCGTCAGAGGCCAGCAGAAGCGAATGAACCGTCGCTGTGGACCCTCAGGTTCAGGTCGACAATGTCGAGCCACATTAAGAGGAAAGACGAAAGTGTTTTGAGTGCATCATTCGCGAACTCGCGTAAGCAACGCTTGCCCTGTGCCTTTTGCCTTCGCAGTGTACAACTCTCATTACGCACATCACTGCGAGAAATAAATTAATTATAAGAAAATTAATTTGATGGAAATGGAAGAATGCCTTGCCGCATGAAATAATGGCAATTATCATCACTATTACCATTATACTTTTCTTTCTTTTGATAAGAAATACGGAAATTGTGTGTTGGCTCCTAACCACCGACAAAAGCTGCGAGACTGTTGCCCTTTAAGCGAACATTCTTTGTACTCCTCTGCATTTTCCGTTACGTTCCCAAAAACGATTTCTAAAGCATACCATACAAAAAAAGTTGCTATTTAATAATTTTTGGCAATGTGATACAACCTACCCAGGGCATCGAAAATGGAGGAATACAACACTATCAGGATTTAACATGTTGAATCCCGAAGAATTTCAGTTCCGTCATAGGCGTGCATATTATTTGCCGAAATCTGAAAAACGTGTAATCAAGAACAGGAAATGTCAAAATACATTTAACTTTATTATTATCGGTTTCTCAGGGCGTTTCCTCTTCTCGTGGCCAGGATCCGTCTCTCTGTGGGCTAACAGCAAGTAATGAGAAGAGTGACTTCCCCGTTAGGTGTTGTCCTGGCTCAGAAGTTTCCCAACAACGCGACGGGTCCGCATTATTATTGCCTTTTGCAAGTGCGCGGACACATACCTGAGGAGCGTTCTCGAAGAAGTGGGCTGTGGTGCCTCCAGGGTACATGATAAGCGGTAATACTCTCAAACGTTTGTTTGATTACCGCCGACTAGAGGAAAGTACCTCTCGGCGTTTTATATTTCTTTATTCGGTATGTTGTTGTCTTTGGGGACGGACCAGTCTGTCAAACACATCTTTGCTGTTTGTGGAAGAGGATGAAAAGCTCCTGGTTCTGTTTGTACGGAGGGTTTGTTTCGGTACGGCGTTTTGGAATATCATTCGCGGTGATGCTTATGGTATGGGAGTCGTCTGGTTTCCGGACTGTATCTTGTGCATTACCTTGTTGTGATGCTATGTCGTGGCGATCCGTGTACTCGGTGGATGCCAGGAGTTTTGCACCCGCCGGTCATGCGTTCTAGTGTTGCAGGAGCTTGTGAAGCATTTTCGACATTTGTCATCCTGTGCGTTGTGGTCATTCGTGTAACTATCTTTACTTAGCTGAGAATGGAAATGACTTTTTTTTGGATGCATGTCGCAAACCTTCTGATACTTGGCGTCGTAATTTTCCTCTTAGTGGCAGCCTTTCTTGTTTATGTGCTTCCGAGTGCACTGCATGATAGTGTTTTTGCGTGATCTTTTTTTTGGGAGCAGACGCTGTCTCTCTGCCGCATCTAGGTCGAGATCACTTTGAGTTGAGGGATGTTCGATATGTGTCGGCTGCTATGATTATTATTATTATTATTATTATTATTACTGTTGTCGTAATGAATTACATGTAGCATAATTGCACTATTGTAAAATGACCTGAATAAGGAACAATATTTTACGTAGCGAACACTGCCAAGAATGGATAAACCCAATAATTCACGCAGGTTGAAGACCAGTTTCCGTATAAGGAACATCCTAATTTTCCAAATAAATATCACACTAATGGTTTAATGACGATCTACACTTTAAAAAGCACATCAATTTATGAATGATCACTTAACAATTGAAACTTTTTTAGGAAATTGTTGAAAGCAAAAAGGCAAACTTCTGTACAGAATCACATCATAATTGGTAGTGATACCCGGTTGGATTGGATGTTAGCGATTAACGTCGTTAAGATCAAATTCATAATATATTTTCTTAATAAGAGAAAATATATATTGCCAGTGCCTGATAAACTGCAGTTTATCACGGGATGTTTCGAACCCGCGCCGAGTCTGCTTATCCTCTTCATGTACAGCAAACACTTTGGTCGACCGATATGTCTCGTCGATGGGCAAAGAGCTAGACTAATGGCAACAAAAACGCCGATGTTCAAAACGATTTCTTCATGCCCACCGTAAAACTTGCTCTCACGTTCGCGGTCAGATTACTTTTCTCAACGTATACGTAGGATGAATAGTTATTTGTGCATTTCTAATAATTGTTTAATAATCCTGACTGTGATCGATTCAAAAATTCATCGTACTAGGGATAGGATTATTCGTGATGACGATCATCATTATCATCAGCATTTTCAATCAACGTGGTAAACTTCGTACGCACAATATTTTCCTGTGGATTATGCGATTTATTCAGATTCTGAATACAGGGTATGACTGCTGAATCTGTGTCCATGAATAGAATATGCAATATGATTTTTCTTGTAATCGGATCGCTAGAGCTTTGTGCTAAAATTTAACTCTATTCATCAAATAATATTTAAATGCTTATTTATTTTACCAACATTTCACACAACACTTGTCAAATTCATTATTATGAGTAGTCGGAGAAAAATCAGTTCATTTACGACTGAAACAACTAAAATAATATCATTTAGCAGTGTGCTTATATATATATATATAAAAATATGCAGTCATTATATAGGGTATATAATTTGATATGGATTTATTTATATACGTATGAGAATGTAAAACCATACTTTTTGACATTAAAATTAAAATTATCATTTTTATGCATTATTTTTTCATTATTTTATCTTATACATTTTTATTCATTCTAAATTGTATTGTCTTTATATATTTTATATACACTTTTTAATGTATATATATTATTAAAAAATGATTAATTTTTGGTTTTACATACGCCAATAAGTAAATTATAAACTCACTCTAAAAAATTAATGATAATTTAGTTTCAAATGTGTCGTCGATTCTGGGGAAAATGCTCCAGATATAACAAAAATATTTTGAAAACCATTTATTAACAAAAACGAAACATTAATTCTGCATTTGCTTTAAAAAAGAGAAATATTGCGTTTGCAAATATTTCTTTTCACAAAATCGAAATTTTAAATAAGGCCCACGAGAATAAAAACCTAATTCAAAAAGCCGTGAACGTTTATTTCCGAGTGGCAACTGAAAAGTGATTCCGAACGTCCGCATTAATCCAGGTCCGAACAATTTAAAATTACGTGCGCTGGAAGAACAGGAAAGTGCATTTGGCGTCGTGGAAGGAACGCAGCCACTTCCATGCGGACGACGTAAACGAGGCCTCTCCTTATCGGGCACGACATGGAACACGAGAGACTCTCGATAAGTCAACTCTTATCGAGGTTAGTAAGTTATCGTGGAAGCAGCGGAGGGCACCGCTGAACGGTTCGTACGACATTCTAGGCACAGCATTAATTATCCCACCATTTGCTGCGATGAAGGCGAGCCTCCTCTCTCCGCATCGTTCCCGGCACCGCGACCGAGAAACTGGGCCGATGGCGATGCTCTGACCTAACCCAAACGTTTGGGACCGAAAGAAGAGCCGCGCATCCTTCGCCCATGTGAGCTGCTCCTGGGCCTCGGACGTCGACGAAGTCGGATTTTTCCGCTTGTTTTGCGTGCGCCGGCCCGCAATAGCGCGCTCCGCTTGCGACGTTCTTACGGTTGGCGCCACGACAGACGGTTTCCGGAATCTTCCCGTGACGGGACGGGGAGGGCGAACCGGGCATCGCGTCGAACATCGCCGCAAACGTCGGTGGCGATGAAGTTCGCACCCGAGTACGGTCCATTGGATTTTCATAAGGCAAACAAAAGCATTTTCAACTTTTACGGCGAGAAAAATCAAACGCTCTTTGCGCGGACAATCAAATCTGCAGTTTTGCGTGTTTACTGCGTTTGGTGATTGTGAAAGAACCTTGGAAACC
This sequence comes from Ricinus marginatus, assembly GCA_028565995.1. Classification (NCBI taxonomy): domain Eukaryota; kingdom Metazoa; phylum Arthropoda; class Insecta; order Psocodea; family Ricinidae; genus Ricinus; species Ricinus marginatus. The sequence goes on along the minus strand of JAOWBB010000008.1, from coordinate 3,322,079 downwards.
TGAAACCTTTTTTATCGCTCAGCCTTGCTGATTTCATAGTTTACAAACAACTTTGAATTAAACGTTAATTTTACGTATCACAAGTTTAATAGCACCTAATTTGTTAAATCAACAAGGTTCGAGCTGCTCCTTCAAACAATTCTGCTGTTCGAGACCAACTCTGGTTGTCCTTAAAGCCTAAAATGAGATCTTCGAATTCTTCCGCGAATGAGAAGCTCCGCAAAACGGATGATTCAGCGTCTGCTGACCGAGTCGCAAGGTGAGGCAAGCGATGGACGCCTGTCTGAAAACGGTAAAAAAGCTGGAAAGTATAGGAGTTTTGCGCAGTCCACGTGCCAAAACGAAGCGGAAGATCCTTAGAGGTGGCCGCGAGAGCCCGACCGGTGTCAGCAATCTCCGTCGCCAAATTACGAAGCTTTCACGAAGAGTGGAAAACGATCTCTCTTACGTCGCCGTCAGCAAACGAGTTTTTCACGTTGTCGCCGTCACATCCCGCTGGCCATCGCAAAATTCGAATATTTCAGCCGTACTGCAGCTTTTCTTTCGCTTTCCTCCAATTTCATTTTCCATTTTCTTTCGCTTCATCCTCATTTCAAGTAGCGCCCATCCACTTCGCCTTTATTCGCCTCTTTTGTTTATCTTCGCATCAATCTCCTAAATTCACATCATCCCGGTTCTGTCCAAATTAATTGTGCCTTGTTGAACTCGTCTACTTTCCAGTTCCTCTCCGCTTTTCTTGGGACTGAAACGATTTCTGCGACATTCGTCGAGGTGGAAAAAGAACGATCGGGGCATGAAGTGAACGAAGATATTTTTTGGAATAAACGCGAAGAGAAAAATTAAATCCCGTCGAACCTCCCCGCAACGACAGCGGGGAGCAACGTGGGAATTTTTCCATCGCGATCACCCACCCCCGTCGAACGTGCCTAAAAGAAATTTCCGACGACCATCCTGACCGTTTCGCTGACTTTTTCGCGACTGCAGCACGGCGTCGCCTTTCGAACACTTCAAGCGAGCAAGACAACCCATTTGCAGGTCTTTCGTTTCCTTCGAGCGCCGAACTCAACCAGGTCTTCCTTATTCGGCCCGCGACGAAGTCGCATCAACTCGTATTTCTTTCCGTTTCCATACGCGCGGGAAGCAGCCTTCTCGTAAGAGAAGTGGAGGTCTCGGAGGGCAATTACCACTTCTCTTAAACCGAAAGCAAAAGAGACTCGTGCCACTTACAAGGAGCCCGAAGATTTAGCACGCAACTTGTCCTTGCCCGCGTCCGTTCGAAGGCTGAACTCGCAGACGCCCATTGCCTTACAGGTACAGAGGCACGCCCTCGAAACGAGCGTTCGCATTCGCTGGAACGCAAGGATGCGGTTCGCTCCGGCATTCGTTCGAATGCAGCAGTGCTGTGTGACTGGTTGCCCGCGACATCAGATCCGAGGGACGTCGCCGTATCGACCGAAAAAACCGAACAATCCGAACGAGACTTTTTTTTTCAATAGAATTACATTGCTTTTATGTACATTTTCAGTTCGTCCATGACAATCTAAAATTTTTCGAAAGGTTGATTAAATATTGAATAGCCAACTTTCAATTTTCTTCTTCAAAATTAGAGAGTCAAAAGTAAGGACATCGAAGGAAACCAGAACAAACCTATTAATCAGGTACACCGCAGGAATAAAATTATTTTTTGTTCTTTTTCAAACGTATACACGCAGTCGATGTCCCTGCAGTGGGCAATGCGATCCGAGATCTTAATCCAACCCCGTTATAAATAATGCAGTCGTTTTCGCCTGCGACAGACTGCCGTTTGCAATCGGCCCGCAGCTGAGATCTAGATCGAAATTAATTCATTGCATTCTAAATCACTCCAAGAGATTCCTCTGTAAAGGACCATCCAGGCAAATGTCGACGGATTTCCATTGCTAGAAGGGAATTGATTGACGGAGTCTCAAGTTTAAACTGATCAAATGGAGAACTTTGTCGGTGCAAGAGATGCAAAGGCACAGACAAATACTTTTTCTTTAAAAAAAAAAAAAAAAATATATATATATATATATATATACACATGTTTCAGAAAATCCAAAAGGATTGAAAATTATAATTTCTTTTGAAAAAATAAATTTAAAAAATTTTTTTTTGCCTTAAATGAGTTAGTTACACGTCTCGCGAAGAAACATATTCGTGACTTGAATAGCCATATCGTAATTTTAAGTTTAGAACTCTGCTCTCGCGAACAAGTCTTCGCATTGCTGACGTCCGTCCTGCAGCCGCTGTCGAATCCATGAATACTAACCCCGATTCTCGCGGAAGGCGATTTGCTTCGTGAAGTCACGCTAACGCTTACGTTTACGAACCCCGAATCAGTGCTCTTCGGTTTCTCGGATTGGAATCGATTTCCGTCAGCGGCATGTTGCTGACCGAGAGCGCAAAACGAGAAAAACAAAGTCGCTTGATACAAAATGACATATTTGCAAGAAAATTTTGGTCGCCCAGAACAAGTGGAAGAAACGACACGGGACGAACGGAATTTCAATCGAGCTGTCGACCGGTTGTAACGACAGATGGAAGCGCGGTGCGGCGAGTTCTTTCTCTGTTCTTAATCTGCCTTTTATTTCCTATTGTGAGTACCTTATTTAACACTTGGCATGTTCTTTTATCATATTTTAGACTTTAAAACGGAGTCGAAGATTCCAAATACTTAAGTGGAGGAAAACATGAAATTGTTTGCTTTTCCAATTCAATTTAATGCGAATCAAATTACCTTGAAGCGAATTTTAAGGTCTTGCGCTTGACCAGTTCAGCCTACATATCGTGTTAACCGCATGCTCTGCGAAAAGCCTTTGAGGAAACCCAACACTGAGAGTGGGAGGACGCTGGCAAGAACCATTCCGTCCGCTTTCGCGACGAAATTCGAAAGGAGGGAAAAAGCTTTCGAGGTCCAAGTGAAAATTACTCGCCGAGAACCAAGAACAAAAAATGAACCGACGCACGTTCCGCCAAGAATTGCACTCGAAGTGCGAAGTAAAAGAAAAAGCGAGGAAAGTAACAGAGAACCAGCTCTGAAACAATATTCGGGCGCTTTTGAAAAGGAAACAGCTACAAAGATTCCGGAACTTCGTACTGATAAAGGCTTTGTGCCTCGTAAAACGTTACAAGAATTAAGTGCATCACGGGCTAAATTCTGCACGAAGATTCACGAATCGCGTTAAGCGCTGCGGAACACGTCTTGGGTGCAGACGGGGTGGAACACGATGGACGAGAAATCTCGAGCAGGGATGCCAGAAGCTTCGTTCGGCAGTGTGGTGCGACTGCAATCAAGAATTTTGAAATGCTGCTGTAAGCCGGTTGGTTAAGGAAAATACGAAATAGCCGCAAACGTCGGATTTGCGCAGCGTGGCCGTGGAGGTGCAGCGTTTAAAAGATTAGCGAGAGCTACTCGCGGATCTCTTACGAAGAGACGCGACGACAAAGTTCAAAATGCGACCGAAGACATCCCGGGCATCTGCATATGAAAAGGAAGAGCAGATCACCGTGGGACATGTCACATCGACATTTGGCGACAAAAAACGCGCTGGAAAAAAGGGAAAAAATTTAAATTTTTCCTTTTTTAAGGGAAGTATTCCAAAGAGAATTTGCACACGGAAGGAAAAAAGAATACCGATTATGACAACTTCGCCTTTCCTCTCGGTCTGAACCAGGGAAAATAAACATATTCCTTTCACTTCGTAATGTGACACTAGTTTGAAAATAGAATTTAGATAAATTTTAAGCTGAGCTCGTTTAAAATTGCTCCAAGTTCAAAATTTCCTATGTCGCATCAGGAGCAAAACCCCGGATTTTCCACGGAAAACTTACATTTTCAAAACATATCGCCATTTCGGCTTTAAAGCGGGTACACCGGCGGTTATTGTGAAACATGCCGCGCTAATAGAATTATCATAACGAATTATTCGCGATGGCACACATGATATCCGAATCTTGCATGCTTCGGCCGAATTATTTTGGCACGAATGACACGAAACTTTTCAAGTTACAATTAATCAAATTCCTTTCCGATTCGACATTGTAGATGAGGCGAAGAAAATGGGTAACTTGCACCAACAACAAATTCTGGCAATCAAATTCGTCTGCCTACACTTAGCAACCTCGCAATTCAGATGCCCGATAAAAGGAATAACAACTGACATCAATTTTCGTTTTCAAAAGCAATCGGAATGTCGCCTTGTCAACGTGCGACAAAATTTACCCGTTCTCGCTCCAGAAACACGAACGTGTTAAATGTCAAGCGCACCGTTCTCAAGTTAATTCATGCGATCGCCGTATATGCTAAATTAATTGTTTACCTAAAGAAGTTGGTTTCGAACCGATCCTTGTCAAAAAAAAAAAAAAAAAAAAAAGAAAATGTTATCGATTTGAACGTTTTCCAGGCACCCGACATAGCTGGATATCGGATAAAGCGGTGGCCCACAATGAACAGGTCGTCGCCCACCAGTCATCCAGGTACACGCCGCCCTGGAGTGGGAGCAATCGTACGTATTCCACATCTTTAATTACGTCGACGATCATAATATTCTTTCGGTACCGGAAAATTACAATTTTCTGCTTCGGAGGTATAGATTAAAAAAAAAAAACAAAACTTTTTAAGTCAACGCCGACATTCAGTAACCAATAGGTAATGCGAAAATGTTTTTATTAGCATTTAATAAAATTTCCTGCGCGTAATAAAGTAAATAAAAGCAATCTCAACATTTGATGTAAGCGTTTTCAGAACAATAATCCGCGAACGGCCGGGCCCGACTCGGGAGCTGATGCAACACTTCATTACTAATTTCGGTGCAACAGAAAACAAAATTAATTAAGAGATTTCGGTTGCCCGAACGCTGACGGGGATCGCAAAGCCAATTTCCCGAAATCCTTCTCTAAAATGAAAATAATCATTAATCACGGTATAATGGCAAACGTAAAAAGTTAAGTAATTAATGCTGTTTTGAAACACGATATGTGTATTTAATATTATAAGCGCAAAGTACTTAAAAACAAAAAAGGGTCGTATAAAACTGCTCTCGAAAGGATCGAAACAGAACGAATGCTCCGTTAAAATTAACTAACGAAGGCGGTTCCCAATTGATAATGGCCTGAAAAAGGTTCCCGTGAAACGCAGCATTTAAGCGATAATCGAGTCCCATTATTCGAGGCTTACGATCCCGACAGAATCTAAAACGGGCGCAGATATTTTCATAAATACAAATTTTACACGACGAAATGTAAATAAAATTTTGCAATTTATCAGTTTCGTACAATTAATATATTTTTTTTCGCAAATGTCGTTCGTCTGAAATCAGTGTACGACAATGTGCGTCGACAAGGTACACCGAATGACAAAGTTTCGGCGGTTTTCGGCACGACGCGAAACATGCGGAATGCTGTCGGCCCGGCGCTCCTTTGCCGTGCGCCTCTGCGTCAAAATGCAAATTTTCAAACCACTTTCGAACCTTAGGCCGAAAGAATTATCGTGGAAAGCAAAATTTTTGGTTCTTTATCGGGTTCGGGGTATCGCGGCAGCATTTCTCCGGGGGTAAAAGCTGGTGATTCGTCGTCCGACGTCGCGGCTCTTCTGTCGTCGAACGTTTGAACGGAGAGCGAATCACTGTACCGGCGTGAATTTTGCGTTCGAAGCGAAGACGTTCCTTGCTTTGCTGTTGTGGGAAAACGAATCACTTTTCATTCACGAATTTTCCGACCCATTCTTGATTCCGAAGCGACGGACGCAAATAAATCAGCGGAATGGAATCGAGTTCGATGCTAATAGATGCACTGCTCGACAGAGCTTCGGGCAGCGTTTTCCCATCGGAGATGGATCGTTTCCTTCGCCGTTCTTTATCCGTGCGGTTCTCGGGCAGTTCACGTAACCATAAAGCTAAGAACTTTTCGATTCGTTTGAAACAAGGCAAAGCTTCCGTAAATTGCGATTCATGCAGAGACCTCATCCGCCAGCTCGTTGGGACGAGGCGAGGAGCGTCGTCGTCAGTCGAGGCGCGTCAGGGGCTCTCCTCGCTTCCTGCCGAATTTTACTTCGTTGCAGGCAGCACCGACGCAGTGTTTGCCTCTTCGGACTTGCAATGAGTCCAGCGAAGTGGCACGGTCCGTGCAAGGGAAATCCGAACCGCTCGCGGGAGCCGCGGACGAACGGGGACGTGCTCGCAGCGCGTTCGCATTCAGTCGGTCGCCGAAAACTAACTTCGCTGTCGCCGGAAAGAAAAGCGGCGCAAGAGGGCGAACCCGACGCTCGGGCCGGGAAATGCGTCTTCGACTTTTGAAACCGAATTCCGCGCGAGGGAAGGAAAATTCCGCAGAGGCCGGGAGCCGGGCGAAACAATTTCGGCACGCGAATCGGGTCTCGCCGCCGACGGCCGTCGTGCTGCGGCACGGTTGCGCGATTCTTAATGCCACGAACTTCCGGTGCAACCACCGTTCCGTTCTTTTCGATCGCGACGGCTCCGAAAAGAGCGGGGAAACCGTCGCCGGGTGATTTTAACGTAAATCAAGCGCAACCCAAGCAATTCGGAGAGTCAATCGAAGTGTCTGTTATTGTTCGGCGGGAGATTTACGTCCGAGGCGCAGCGATTTGACAAAAATTGATGGAGGAATTTATGGCGTCCTAAAAAACGCGAGCAAACGTGTTTAATGAAACTGCGTCGCGTTCCGTTGCCCGGGTTCGACCGCATCGGATGTAACGACCGCGTCGGGAAAAGAAGAAGTTCCCCGAGTGGTTAAGAATCGCCCCTTCGGCCTGGTACCAATTTCAAGCGGAAATTCCTTTCCTGCTTTTCCGGTCGCACCGCCTCAGGATCGGGTGAGCAGAGATCGCGGCGGCTTCGGTTGCCGGCGGTGCGATTTTACTTTTTAACTAAATCTAATGGCAAACTCCATCTCGTGCCGATACTAAAACGGCGTTCGCCCGTCCGCATCCGTTCGCGGATTTCGTTTCCGCGAGAAATGTTTTTTTTCTCCGTTTTAAAACTAAAATTTCACGATTATTTTTATTGCTGCCAGGCAGATCGCGTTTACAGCGTCACACGAAAGTAACTTCGACGACCGAAAATTTATAAAAACCCTTATCGCAAAGACTTTCCGCACCACGGTGGACAATCGACAGCATCCCCTGTCGCGGCGCAAGACGAAGTTTCACGGCGGCAACTCGTTCGCTCCGACAGCGGGATCCGCTTAAGGTCAAGCGTTGGCCGCTTACGTCTTTGCGCGTACGCTTTGAGGATCGAAATGTTTTTCCTCCAAAGCGGAAGGTGCAATCCGGTGGCGAACATCGCGGGTGCGAGACCGAAAACTCGCTTTCAAATTGGCAGAAAATGATTTTCACCGCGGGAAGAGCTCGAATTCGAAACCCGAAGGCATTCCTAATTTTAGATTCCGTCCCGTTCGAATGGAAGCCTCCGAAGTTCCGCATTCCCGAGGTGGTCCTTCCTCAAAGCCGGTTCGGCCAAAACCTGCGGGACGCGTCCCTCGGCAAAACCTCCGGCGGAGTTTCCGGAGCGAAAGACGTCGCGGACGCCTCGAGAAGATCCAGGTTCATTCCCTGCGCAAGCGCGTAGACGCTTTAATTCCTCGTGCACGGCCCGTTCTCGGGATCCCGCTTGCAAGGCAGCGACATTCGTCTTCAAATATTCCACGATTATTTACTCTTCAACTTCCACTTCACCAATTGACGTAGCAGCGTTATTTTAAAACGGTGACGTCACAATACACACGGCGAGCGTTAAACTTCCAATTATCAATTGCTTTTTGTCGCACGTTTTTCTGCGGCCGAACGGACGTGCTCGGCCGTCGAGCTTGAAAGCGAACGGCGCGCTTCGGAGGCTGCTTTCGAGGCATCGGGATTAAACGGGAAAGGCCGAAGCGGGAGGAAGCCCTCGAGAGACGTCGGCGAACAAAATGGACGCCGTTCGCGTCGCGCCCGGTCCTCGATTCTCTTCCGAGCGAGAACGCGAGGAATCACGCTCTCGTGGTCGCCAGTGGCCCGTCGGCGATGCAACGCTCGTCCCTCGGGCCGCGACTCATTTTCGATACGAGAATCGAATCGAACGAGAGCTCCGGAGATCCGATCCCCCGATCAACCGAGCGACGTCGTTCCATTAGCCGTCGCAGGACTTTAATCCGAGTCGCACTCGGCCGCGAACGCGGACGTTTCCTCCAAGGGGAACGGCACAGTGCACTGGAGGATGAGCCTCGAGGCATCGGACCTCATCCGAGGAGGACGCTCCGACTCGACGGACCGCGTCGGAAGGTGGCACCCCTGACGAGGAGAAAATAGCGCGATCGGCATTTTAATTGGCGAATCTGCGCGACTGGAATTCTCTTCCGCGACATTTTTTAATTTTCGCTTCGTCCCCGCGGACGAAACTAATAGCAAATCTTACTTAATTAAAAAAAAATTTCAAAAACGTTTTCAACGCGCTCGTTTGTAATGCTCGAGTTACTCAAAAGGTGCCAAATCATCAAAAGAATTTTTCTAAAATCAAATCTAAAATAGACGGGGAAAATTAGGTAAGGAAGGAAGACGGAGCTGCGAAGATGCGACAAAGCCAGTCAAACAAAGAAGAGAAAATAAGTCAAAGAAATAAAGGAGCCAAGAATGTCGACCGGCAGTTACTAATAATAAATAATTAATCAGTCACCGGAGGTAAGGATGAAAAGCTCCGCGTCTTCCGCGTGGTCCTCCGACTTCCCAATTCGAGTCGCGGCAAATGGCGCCCGCACACGAGCGCGACAGCGTCGCCCCCCGAGTGCGCGAACCGCCGGTTCCGGCCCCGACGTTCCCGGCCGGGACGGCGACGCTTCCCTCGACGCTCCCGCGGCGTCGCCCGGAAGGCGACCCGCCGCGTTCCGGGGCGAGCAAAGCGACGATGCCCGTCTCGGGCTCCCTTCCCGATCCGCGACCACGCAACACACCTCGAAGGTGCGTCGGTGGGGTCAATTACCAAGTTCTCTAAACAATGTGAAAATGCCGTTTGGAGGGTTGACTCGCACTCGTTTCGGCGCACGGTCGTTGCAAAAGTGCGGACACCGCCGCATTTTCCGCGCGAAATGAAAGCGGCGTCTTCGCCTCCGTGCAGCGGACGCCATGCAAACCCAACAGGAAAAGTGGGTGCGTTGCAATTTATCATTTCCCTAAATTTGTGGATTTTCGATTCTCGGTTTTTCTTCCACTTTTCTCCGCAGTATCGATCAAACTCCAACTCGGAGAAAAGCCTGCGTAACGCGATGATCACTGGACGATCGATGAATTTTTAGACAAACTGCAGCAGAAAAGCTCGCGGAGGTGAAAGCGAATGAATTAATCCGCGGGGCTCAAGATCGTCTGTCGGAAAAACGAATTTTGCCATCTTTTTCGCTTTTAGAAAAACGACCGCGAGGATGGGGCGTTCAGAACGAAAATTTTTCCCGCGACCCTTTCCGATTACGGCGGGAAATCGCGCAAAGTGGCGGACGACCGCGTCCAAAATTTAAGCGTCGCCGCCCGCCGTCGAAGACCGTCGGCGAAAATCGAAATTGATTCCTTTTATCCTTTCACACATTTTCCACATTCCGCGAGCCGGGACGAGCAACCGGCCCCCCGCGAATTGCACGCCAACAGCGGGACCCGACACCGCGAAAAGAAAAGGAAATTTTGCAAATCTAAAAGGCAATTTCGGAACCGCCGGGATGATCGCAACTAACCTGACCCGATGCAAGGAAAACGTCGAATTGCATCGAAAACTCAATTTTCTCGGCAGGCGAGCGCCCGATTAATGGAGGAAAGAAATCGCGGAACGGCTTAAGCCGTGGATGCCGCTTAAAGCGTCCGTTCTGAATTCGGCTTCGCTGACGAAGACCGCTCCGGTAAAAAGTTCCAACGGGCGAAGCGGAAGTCCGTTTTCACCGGCACAGGAAAAGGACTTGAAAAATGGGGCCGACGTACCGCTTGGTTCCTCCCGCGAGTGGTCATCTAAAATCTTGTCGCTCTCTAAACTGCGCGAAGCAAAGCCTCGCACCGTTTGTCTGCGGTTTCCCAGTTAATTCCGCAGACCCATGATGTGCCCTCCGAGTGCAGCGCCTCGGACCCGACTTCCCGTGCGCAAACTGCAGGGTTAACTTCCGGGCAAAATGCTGGACGATGTTCGTTTCGATCCGACAATCGAACATTGCCGTGCCTTTCGCACCCTGCTCGGGACTCGTCTTAAATTCCCCGCGATGGTGCAGCAAAGAAATGTTCCTCGCTATCCGGAACGATCTTAAACTCGAGCACTCTCACAAGGACCGAAAGGCAAGAAGACGAAGATGCATTACAAAGTCTAGCGCTGCGTGCGCCGATCAAGTTTCTTCTCTTCCGCCCGCGAAAATCCCCGTCGTCGGCGGAGGAAAATCTCCGCAAATCGCTGGCGGTTTTCTCGGGAACCGCTTGCGGGTACAAAACGGTTCATTCGGCGGAGCGTCCGACATCCGCGACGCAGCAACGGCAGTTCCGTTTGCGCGAAGCACACCGGAGGATCGGGCGGACGCCTCTGCATCCAAATAACATTAAAATCACGTTCGGAAATTAGATGAAGACGGAAGCGCCGAGGAGGTTAATTCGAGTCGTGCTTTTCTTTTTCGGCAGCCGGGACGCGGGGACAACGAACAGAACCTTTGCGGTGCGCAGGAACCGACTGCCCGACGACGCTCGACTCCCACGTGGCAACCGAGAAGCCGGAAGGACAACTCAAAAAAGCAACGCTCTCACGGACGTGGAACGTGACTCATTACCCGCCGGGGGTTTTCGAATTTCGGATCCGGCCGCAGATCAGGTGGCAAGCGCGAAGGGCGATCCGCGCAAACCGTTCGAGTTTTCAACGGCTTCGAAGCTTTATTTTACCTCGGCAAGCTATAAAAAGGCGTTGCACGAATTCCTCCCGCCCGCGGAAAATGGGCGACCCGGCGGATTTCTAATTCCGAACCTTCAAAAACACTCTTCGGCCCTGGCAGCGGGAGACCTCCAGAACTCGCCTTCTGGTGCACGAACCGATAGCTGTGCCGAAGCAGGCAAACATTGAAACAATCGAATCGCGCTGCAATAAATTTTTAATTGCAAAGGCATCCACGTCGTCTCAAAGTATTCAATTACGAAGCACATTTTTACTGAATGGCCGCATTGATGGCCCAAACCGATTGAGATAAATCTTCGATGGAAAAAATAACGAGAAAATCCATTACGGCAGGTTACCGTCAAGGAAAACGGCGAAGGACTTATTATCGGAAAATCTCGGTGGAAAGGCAGCAAAGAGATCGGAGTGGAAAATTTTAGTTTTTTGCAAACGTCTACAAGACCCGCAGATACTTTGCAAAGTTTCAATTGCGGATATTAATTTTCACATATTTTTTTAGAATTTGCAACCGCAAACTTCTTCGGCTGCGATTTTCGTGGCGATGCACATTTTCGTGTGCGGCGTACCTGTGCGCGGAAAACGCGGACGGATTTGCTGAAAGGGAACTTTGTTCGATCCCAACCAAAAAACTCAAACTCTACAAGAACAACATTTAAAGCATCAATTTCTTTCTTTGCCTTTTCATTCTCGCGCTGACGACTTAAAGCTTAGCCGAAGTTTTACTTTTCCTACAGCAACCAATAACCTTTCTCCGTCCGCCACCAAAATTACCGACGGAGATGTAAAATTATAATTTTTTTCCGCCGAAGATTTTGCAAGTTTAGCTTTTACGTTTACTTTTTATTCTTTTTACCGCGTTCCGAACAGCTACGCATTCTAAATGAATATTTTGGTTGCAAATTTAATTCGTGACGCACCTTATTTTTAGATATTTTCTATAAAATTTCGATAACAACGGCTGCCGAGAAACAAGAAAATCAACTTTTAGTAGAAGAATAAACCGTTAAAGAAAACTTTCGAATTTTTTAAATTTATTCGCTTTTTATCAAAAAAAAATTTTTTGAAAATATTATGGTGAGGTGAAAATTCAATTTCGAAGCTTTCTCGTTTTAAGAGTCACAATAACATCAGAAAAAAGGAAAATATTCTCAAGATTAAGGTACAAATTTCACGTCAAAAAAATATTTATCATTCTTTATTTCTTACTGTTTTTAAAACGAAATTAATACGGAGAGAGCAAGGCAAAGTTTGCGCTTTTAAAAGAAAGAGGAATTTTTATGTTGTTCATAAAGTGTAATTAATTAACGAATAAAATGTATTGGTCCTTCTTTGATTATTTCCACTGGTTAAGATGTTTATTTATTGTATATTTGAATATGAATATTTGCAGTAATCTACCTACATATAGTAACCTACGAATATTTGTAGTGAATCACACTGGGGCTAACACTGGGGTTTTTTTTTAAAGTCAAAATCAATTTATGTTTACGGTTCAAAAATTGACATGACATAAGCTACTGTTAAGATACGAAAAGACTTATTGAAACAAATTCTGTTACTTACGTGCATAATTGTTGCCGGTTCTTTGTTTTAAACGGCAAATGAACAGCAAAATAAGACTTCGAATTTCTACGGTATATTAGCAGACCGATGAAACTATTATTACAGCGACTGACCATCGACGAGAGAAATTTAATTTGTTAGTTTATAAGGTAATATGCTCGAATGTATCATAAAGGACAAGAATAATTAAGAAGGAATCGGAGAAGGGAAGGAAAATCGATTGCTGATGATCGAAAACTAGGCTCGAGGCTTAAAAAAATCAGCAACGACGGGAAACTCTGAAAATGATCAAAGTTTTTGAACTTGCCAAACACTAACTTAATGTCCCGGAGGCGGACGCAAAATGCTATCTTCACCTTCTGCAATTATATCTTTAAAATTCAACATCAGCGACATCATAGTCTTCTTGTAATTGATTCAAAATGCGTATATAAGTTAGAAAAGATTATGTTAAAAAAAATGAGCGCGAACGAATTGCTTATATTGACGCAGCATTTGGAAAGCTCATCGAAAGCCATTGCTTCTGAAGCATTCTTTCAAAAATTTGACTCCGTGCAGCATAAATATCTAAGAGAACGTGATATTTGTACGTATGTCACAACGTATCCATGAAAATAGAGAAAACGAATGGCAATTAAGTATCGATAAACGTAAATAAAATTTAAGCTGTAAAGATGTTCGCTATCTAAGTCAATGATTTTCATGTAAAAGCGTGTAACAGACTGATGCAGGAGCTTTAAAAATTTATTTCGATTTCAATTTCCTAGACGATTCTAATAATACTAGTCGTTGAAACTTAGGGACTTATTATTTTTATTTTTTATATAAATAAACTCACAATCGTTTGTATTCAATCTTTTTGGAGGTAATTCTCATGGATTGCTTAAAAGCAGATCTTAAAAATATATGAAATTAAATACGTATTGAATTTACTACATATGATATAAATGTATATATATATATATATATATATGTGTGTGTGTGTGTGTGTGTGAAATGCAGTGGTTCTCTTGATATGCGAACCATATAAATTCGAAGTCAGAGACAAATCTCATTTCCATCCAACGTGATCAAACTGCGAAACTTGAGTGATCCGGAGCATTGGCAGCAGAAGAACAAATCGACAAATTGTGACTATTGGTAATGCATCCATATATACAAAAAAATGCAGCCTCATTTTTTATTTTATTTTGGCATATAAAAAGTGCTCATTCTGCAAATGTAATTCTGTTAACAATTTTTCATTTCCCACACAATATGATTGAATAAATTAGCATAATTAGTAAAGGAAGAACCAAACGTCGCTTTGAGCTAAATGTTAAAGGCAATTAAATTAACATTTCAAGTCCCAAAAGATTTTCTTTTTCAGCCATTTTCATTAAAGCTGTGGGAATGGGGAGCCATATGAGGTTATTTTTTACATCGATATTGCTGCAACAGTTGCGAGTTTAGTCATGTTGGGTGTTCAGCTTCAAATAGACTTACCAACATTGAAATGATCCGACCATCCGGAAATTAGCTGATCATTGCAGAACGAAAAAATTGAGAAGAAAAAAACAATAACCGTAAATTGTTCATAATTTGACTTCGAAAAGTCACAAATAAGACTTTTAAACCGGTGCGCAATCTAAAAAAAGTCATACTACAATATTAAGTAATTACATTTACTTCAATAAGTTTTTCCATCAAATTCAGCTATACCACAGGGTCGTGAAACATTGCGAATGAGTCAACCAATTTATTAACATTGATAAATGGATAGCTTATTCGTAAGCTATCCATTTATCTCAGGCCAAAGTCTGAGAACATTATAAATAAATTAACTCGCAATGTTAAAATAATAATACTCACCACTGCTATTAAGCGACTTAATTTAAGATATAATGTGAGAATTTACATTCAAAAGAAAGATAATAAATATCCTAAACAAATTTAAAACTATTAAAACATTAAAAGACAAATATAACTTTGTTGTGGGGAAAATAAAAAATTTAACACAGGAGGTGATATATTAATAACAGAATCATGTAGAGCCCATTTCTTACAAGTAAAAAGTGACATTATTAATTATGAGGGAAGCCACGAAGATAAATAATCACGATTTAAATGTGAGATTTTTTTTTCAAGTCGTTTAAGTCCAGTTTTGAAAAAAATTAATTAAGAGTACGTTTTATTAGACACAGATGTCTTCATTTTATAAGTATAACAAACTCCAAACTGCAGAATACCCAAATGGCGAAATAAATATATTTAAACAACTTTTTAAGAAAATTCTGAAATATAAGGCAAAACTTTAACCGCAGACTTTAAAGTATGTTAATGCTTTGAAAAAATTAAAAACTGATTTAGAGGTAAAAATTAAATGATAATAAAAGTCCACGATATCAAATTTAAAAGCTGATTCGCAGCATCCTTCCGAAATTCTTTATTTAAATTTTTACAATAAATAAAACACCAAACAACTTTCCACTTTCTTGTTCATCAATCAACTTTATTCGTTGTTATATACGCAAAAGTAACACAAAAAATCCAAGTAGTAATCAAAGATGGGATTTCAGTTATGATATGATGCGATGTCACTTATTTTCTCAACGGCTCCAGTTTTAACGCATATTATCCATATTCTTTTCTGCAGCCCAATTGTTTCGAATCGACGTGCCAAATCTGGATCTGCGACTATTTCACTCATTATTCCACAAATTTAATTTTCCAATATTTTCTCATCTCTTAGAACGATATTCTTTCACAGTTATTTCGGATCGAAAGTAACGGAATACATGCGATAACTAATAAGACACGAAAAAAATTGTAAAAATGATACTCAGCAGATCAACTGCAATGAGTTTGGAATTACAAAATTCTGATGTTAAGTCCAAGGTGGCAGATCATTTATTCCTGTCGAAACAATCCAAACTGGCAGAAGTGACTCAAATCCTGCTGCCAGTCATTCCAAAACGGAGTGCAGTCAATTCAAATTTCTTCACTTTAGAGTTATCATAATCGGTTCTTCAATATGTCAAAATTACAGCCAATTCCCTATTCTTTTTAAACGACATTCAAACGTGAAAACTTGCAACAGACGAACGTATGTAATGGAAAAAAAGGCGTATTTAGATTCGAAATATTTTTTTAAGAGTTTTAAGCGGGTTATTGCCAGAATTACCACGTTATACGGTTAAGAGAGATCTTTACTGGCTGCAGGATGAAAAAATCTAAGGCTTTGCATAAGCCACAGATTGGACGAAGGATTACCGAAGCACATTAAGTCGCATTCTCCATATATTCCCAATATAAAGGATTTATTCAGCTCATTTGCTTTGTGGCTTGCCCCATTAACACGACATCCGACTGCGGAGCGGTTTGCTGACTTCCCTTTCATTAACTCATCGTTACACGTATCTTTGGTTTCAGCAAATTTCCGTTCAATTGCTCGGGCAGATCGAACTCCAGCTCAGACGATCTGTTACTTCTGATCCCGTTTCATTTTAACCTTTTTTGTTGGCGCTAAAATTTTTTTTACCAATTCTATTTTACATGTATTTAATTATAATTTCTAAAGGCTGCAGAGTATTTGCAGGAGAAACGTACAATAAATTATAAGTAGAGTCAGATGAATATGGATATTACTAACACGGACAAGTTTTCAGTTTTCTTTTCGGATTACTTTGTTCTAAAGCCGAAAATCCACAATTAAATAAAAAAAAAATCTATCCAATTAATTTTTTCTGGCTAATGCAAATGCTTTGAGGGATTGTAAAGAATCGTTAACCGAGAAATATAGAATGGGATTGGTGAAGCGATTAGAAAATAAATAAACTTACAGGTACGGACGGGGACGGTAAAAAGCTCGGTTTCGGCCTGGTCAGCAAAACAGATCGTCATTTTCGACCGGCTCAGTACGAACCAAAATGCACCGACGATCGAACGTGTACGAACGTCAGGGCAGCAAACAGTTTGCGATGTGTTAGTCGAGGCTTTCGGAATTTTGTTATAAAGGGAAGCAAAATTGGACCAGCAGATATTCGGTCCCTGCGATTTGCCTCGCAGGCCGCAGCTCTGCATTCTCCTGCAGCTTCCGGAAAGAATCCGAGAACTGCAGGAGCGGTTGCCAACTCCGAGGCTTTTCTTTCGGGGATCTGGACGAGGAACATTTCCGTCAACTGCAGTTTCCGAATGACAAGCCGGGGGACACCGGGGCCGACGGCGCGACCGCAAAGGAGCTGGAAAATCCAGGATTTTTCCAAAGGATGCTCCGGGAGTTCCGAGGACAAATCGATCCAACTCGGCAGTAAGTTTTTCGGAGGTTTCTAGCATCGCTGCCGGTCAAAGCTCTCGCTTTGACGCTGCGCTCGGATTTCCTTCGGCGGTGCATTTTTGGACCGTTTCTGCTTTCGTAATATTGAGCATTCTCAAATGGCAATTAAGCACATCCGAAAGAGATTTGTTTTTAAAACAGCAGACGCGTTCGAACCATCACCCTGCGTGCATTTCGCCGCCCGAGAAGCCCATTCTCGAATTCTGAATAGATGCAAACCCTCTCCGTCAGAAAAGCTGCTGGCGGTGAGTCCCCGAGAATTTCAAACGGAAGACCGACCCTAAATGCGTGATATGACAAATGGAAAAGGTAAAACGTAAAAATGCTACATAATTTTTTCTACGGTAAACGACGCTTACGGAACCAATTGTGGTATTAAATAATAATTGAACCGAATGGTTGCGAGATTTTTACTTCCACAAGTAACATATTCACGTAGAATGCATTGGACGGAAACGAAAATTCTTCTTTTCACGACGACTAGATTATCGGCAGCATCTCAGACAATCAGGTTTTGCGATTGTAGCAGTTCATTAGATTTGATAACGAACATTCACGTTACATATAATTAATGTAACAATATATATTTAGCGAAAATCAAACTATAATATTAAGAATTTAAAAATAAATTAATGTATTAAAAAATTGTCCATCCCACAGCAAGCTTTTGGGACATAGTCGAGTCCCAATGTACTAAGTTCATTCGGCTTGTCAGATCGGCGGATTCCCTTGATTATTTTCCCAACCCGAACCGGATTCATGACTAACTCAATTATAAAATAATGAACATCAATGATGACACAGGTTTTCAGATTATATCTACATATTTCCGAAATTTCCATCGCGATCCAATTGATGCGATTCGTCTCTAAATCAACTTTACTGAAGGTGAAAATCCCTATCAATAACTATTCATTTAACTATCTCTTCACCTTGCATTTGAAAATTTCTCTCGAGAGGTTTTCAGATACGTCGCTCGCGACTACAAGAACGGAAACTTGCAATTTATTATTAATAATGTCGCAAAAATACCAAAATACCTATGTTTTCAAACGGCGGAATCTTCCAGTCCTTCGCAAATTATTCCATCAAGACATTTTCGGTGTGGACGGCAAGACATGCCACTTTTCCCAAAATCCGAGCATCTCGAGCTCTAAGCATCTTTCTTTCTGGTGCACTTTTGCACCTCTAGGTCCGAATAACAATTCAATAAACGTTGCATCTTCTCAAATTCAGATGTTTCATTATTTACATTATTAAGAAAACTAACTTTTATCACGATGTCGATTTGAGCTTTGTTTCCTGCGGGGAAGCAAAAGCGAAACAAAGGCTTACGGCAGAAAGGAACTTCAGTTCCTGAACCCAAAGTCAAGAACATTTTCTTCAATTTCCTCGGATCTTCGAAAATTGCCCGACGCTTTTCCGCATTTTTTTTACCATTTTTGCAAATTCGAACGTGATTTGCATCTGAATTGAGAAAATATCAGAGAAGCAAAACACAAAAATTAACCCTCAATCATTATTATATCGAAAAAGGCCAAAGTCAATATTTATTTAAAAAGGAAAAGCGGGATACGCCCCTGGTCACACGAGGGAAAAACTAAAGCCCCTTCAACCCTCTTCCCGGAGCACGACAGTCTTTTACCCATTTCGTAAAGTTACAGATTGCAATCCGGCAGGTCGATGGGACGGCCATCAACGCTGACGCCTTGCATCGGGGCCCGCAACGGACTGCTGGTACCAGCATTCCGCCGGCACCGGTCTCAATCATCGTCTCCCGTGCTCGGGGTGCCGCGGCTCCCAAAGTGCGAGGTTGGGCGGTGGCCGTAATCGAAAATTCCCGATCTTTGCCTGAAACCACAGCCAAGAAATTCAATTTGCATTCCCGGATCGAACTTTTACACCCTGGGCAAACATCAACTCGAGAGAGCAAAGAGCACGTTGGTTCTTTCAGCGGATGCCAGAAATCAGACGCCAAGCAAAAGCGCCATCCGCTCATTGAAAAACTAAGTTGCGAAAAAAAGTTAATGGAAAATATCGAAAAATGTCAATTTTTCAGGCAATTCAGCCCATCAATAACAACGTCAAAAATATCCGAAAAATATCCATTGATTTGTTTCTTGTACACCATACTGATCTGATGCGAAAGAGAACCTTTCCGCGGATGCAAACCAAAAAGGCTAAAGATCATCATCAAAGCTTGAACAAAAAAAAATATTTTATGGCCGCACAACGTTTTAACGAGGTAATATTCAGCATGGATTTTCAATCGGGGATACATACAAACCCGAAACATCGATACTTGTAATAAAACCTGCAGTGCCAGTTTACTGGCGACGCGCAAAGCTCCCGAATGGAAAGGTCGGCTCCGTTTTCCGTAATCCTAAGCCTTCCTCAGGTTGGGACGACAGAAGAAGATGCTTCCACGGCATCCTGCAGCGCACGCGGCGCATTTTCCCCGCCGGAAGCCTTCGCTCCCGGTTCCCGGTCCTCGGACCGAACCAAAAATCAACGGTTGGACCGTGTTGTGCCATCGTGCAAGCCTCCCATTAAGGCCGATCCAAAAGCGTCGAAAGCGATAAATCTAAATCCTCGAAATACATTCTTACAGACACCCCGACATTCATTGTGAGATACCAAGCCTCGGTTAACTAACATTTGACAAAATTAAAAACCGTAGGAATGAAGAAGCAAAGGCAAAAATCTCCTTTTATTCGCGAACTAAGGATACATAAATAAATTTCACGACAAACAGTAAGTAGCTACATCGATCCTTATAATAAATGACGTAATTTCTGCATTACACTGGAACTACGCAAAATACTAATTCAGCAATGTCCAAATGCATGTTTGTTCGTTAATCACGCACTTGAAGCTGACCGGTTCACGCGATTGCTGCAGCCGACATAAAAACCCGGTGCTGCATGCGTGAGATAGCACTTAAAACTTTCGGGGGATCGAAAAGCCAAATTCCAGCAACTCCAGAAGGTTCAGTCTCATTCTCGCCACTTCTAAAGTTTCACAAACCATAAAATTTAAAAAAAAAAAAAAAAAAAAAATACTCACCGTTGTTATGGGGTACACGGCGTTATAGATCGTGTACAAAAGAACACAGTTTTCAGGATTTTCAGGTCTGAAAAAGAAAAGAAAAATTAACGAGTTTTGCATCGAACTTGGACCGACGCCGCTAAGTAATGCGCCACAAATGCGAAGCTCGACAGCATCTTCCCGCAGGCGTTCCTCGGTCGCCGGGCTGAAATGATTGCGTTGCGGCAAACAAAAGCATTCATCAATGATGCCGGTACGCTGCGGAAGACCGACGAGGTGCAAAGCCTCTCGGTTCGAGGCATCGAATCGCAAAAGCGGCGGAATGGCTGAAAAATGAAAGATCTTCCCAAAGGGAAGCCGGAGCAGGGAGAAGGAAAGGAAGAAAAGGCCTCGGCACTTTCGTCCGAAGGCGCGCTGCAGGGACCGAACACAAGGAGCGACGGGAATCGGCGAGGACGACGGGATGACGTCCCCACGCCGTTCTTTCCAAGCAACTCCGCGCAAGCAAAACCGACAGAGTCGCAATTTCTCCGGCTGCGACAAGCGACAGGAGTTCCCCCTTTATCGCGCCGACTTTTTACTCTCTCTCCTGCAGGCGAGCGACATTTCGAGGTCCTCGATCGGCTCCGTCGAACGAAGACGATAAAACCAACGGCTCTCGGGCAAACGGATATCTCGGCGTCACCCGCTTCCGGAATCCAAAAGGCGCGCTTCGAGAATTCTCCTTTCAAATCGCCGAACGCCGATTGCTAATTGTTACCGCCGAACGCGATCGACGCGGAAGACAATTATCCCATTGAACGAGGAGGATAATTTAATAATTGCCGCCATTGTTTAACACGTTCGTGCGGTTTCCACGCCCGCGGACGCCGCCGCGAGGAGTTTCCGCTCGCCTGCCTCTCGTGCCACTTCAGACTGGTGCCACTTCGCCCTCCTCAAAATGCTCCATTTGCGAAGCGAGTAAACCTCGCATCCTCTGCGTTGGACGGGCGAGCGCCTGCGTGGACCAAAAGCAAGTTTGCACCTGAAAGCAAGCGAACCTTCACGTTTTGCAACGCAAGCAATTTCGCAGCTCGGGAGAGCGTCCGGAGCCTTGCCGGGCACGCTGCCGGCGGTGCACCGGAGCAAACCGCGAGGCGGGCGTCCCTCCATCGGACGCCGGAGACCTCCTTCGCGATCGAAGCGTCCCCTGGCTTGCCGCTGCGGTCGGGTTAACCGGTGGCCTTCCGAACGGCGAAATTCCGCCGCAGCGGAGCCGGCCGGAACGGGGCCGCGCCGAGACAACGCCTTCCGCGTAACCCGCGCTCTTTCACGCCGCCGGAAAGAGCAAAGGGATGCTCAAAATTTGGGATTTCGCAAGAGTCAATTTCGAATCCACGCCAGGCACGTGGCGGGGCCTTTCCCTCGATTCAGCTGCATTCGCAATCCAGCTTGCCCGAAATCGTCAATTTTCCACCTCCCCCAACAGATTTTCGGTACTCGAGAATCGCCAGAAGCGCGAGGAGCAGAAGGTGACGTGGAGGAACGCCAAAAGTGTGATGACATTTGAAGCAAGTGAAAACCTCCTGCAGAAATGCAACCACTGCCGGCCCCCAGTATCCCAGCTGTTGAAAACAGAGGCTTAAACAGCAGAATATCAAAACAAACCTGTTTCCTTGCCTCTTCCAACAGTTAAATTTCAAACAACAGTCAAAAGACCTTTTTCACAACCGGCTTTCAAGTGAAAGAAGAAATTATCATGTGACTTTAATATGCAGTCACTCAAATCAGTTTCTGCAAAAAACAATTTAGATAACACTCCCGGAATTCATTAAAAGCTGCATTTAAAAAAAAAAAAAAAAAACCTCCTCACACAGTTTATTATTTATAAATGAACTTGGTTTTAAGCATGTTCAACCACTTTTTAATTTTTTCAAAGTCAATAAAAATTTCAAAATAAATTTTTGCCTCACAAAAATGTTTAACCTGATCAGAACTTAATCACTGTTTCATAAATGCAGCAGCAAAGCCAAAAGGTTCATCGTGGGAGGTGATTGCCACAGTTTATGGAATCCAAAGACATCACGAGAAAACATTCTGAATGCAATGCAAATAGTAAGTTATGAACATGTTAAAAAAAAAAAAAAAAAAAAAATCAAATAATTATCAGATAGCTGAGTGATAATTAAACAAGGAACCCACCTTTTTCTGCGAGGTTCATCTGCATGATTTATATCTGCTTTCATCTGTAAAACACACATGAGAAAAAAAAACATTTAGGCACATTAAAACACCATTCCCATATTTTCTCCTACTTAATTTGGCCTTTCATATGTCAAAATATCAATTCATTTTCACAGGGCAGAACGGTTGAGTTGCATTTCCCAACTCTACCAAACAACAAGCTTTACCTAACCTCAACTCGTTGGAAAAGGAAGGTAAGAAAGAACAAAACCTTTATTAAAATAATTTTCAACACATGATACAATTTGGCTAACAATGGTGGCAATAAATGTCTCTCAAACAAACAATTTGCTCGAAGAGAGAAGCAATAAAATATTTATTAATGAATAAAGGGAAAAATATTATGCAATTAACGATCATGTAGTCGCTGTTATGATAGTTTACGAGCTTCGGGGGAGGAGCCGTCGTCAGTTTGTTTTCCTTTCAACGCTCCAGCATGAGAGGCGAAGTAAACAAACGGACTCGCCGTCCGCCGATTTTGGTCGCTTTCCCGGCAGGAAAATCGGCCGGGGTGACGCTCGCGATTCGGCACACCGAAAACCACGGCACGAGGAATGCGGAAAATTCAACGG
This sequence comes from Ricinus marginatus, assembly GCA_028565995.1. Taxonomy (NCBI): domain Eukaryota; kingdom Metazoa; phylum Arthropoda; class Insecta; order Psocodea; family Ricinidae; genus Ricinus; species Ricinus marginatus. The sequence continues at coordinate 3,299,445 of JAOWBB010000008.1, read as the reverse complement.
GAACGAACCTTGTGATTATTGTCCACGTCGTTTCGTATCTCTACCCGGGGACGTTTATTCATGGATGCACTCCCGTTAAACGCCATTTTGAAACTGAAAAAAACCGAAATTCCTGAACGCGAAAAAAATGAAATCAACAAGAAAAAAAGGGGGGGGGGGAATAAAAAATAAAAATAAAAAATGACGAACTAAAAAAAAGAACGTTTTTTAAAAAGTCGATAATTTTGCTGAGGGAACTGCTCCTCGGGATTGCTTCGCGGAACGCGTGCGCCGGACCGACGCGGGGCCGCTTCGCTCAAAAATAACTTTGCGCAACAAGCCGCTGGCGAATGTGGCATTAGACGACCGATGCCTCGCCTTGCGCCCTTTTTCCTGCCTTAGCTCCAGTCTCTCGTCGCGGCCTCTTCTTCGCTCCGACCCGTTTCCGCCCCCGGCGACATTTGTCTCCCGGCTCGCCGACGGACCGTTCGCTGCGACCGACGAAATCGACGACGGTTCTTCGGGCACTCGCTCGAAAACAAAGGAAAAACGCGAGAACGCGGGAGAGGAGACGGAGAGAGAAAAGGAGAAAAACGAACGACGCACACAGCACACCGACCGAGCTGCAACTGAAGGCGGCTCTCGCGTGCATCGTGGGCCGTTCCTCGCACGCAGTGTCAGGAGACCGCCCGACCGACATCCTCCCACGTCGGTGGTTTCCCGCCCGACGGCTCTCGCTTCGAACTCGGCACGGCGCTTCCCTCCCGGGAGCGTTGCTTCGTCGTTTCCGTCAGTTTTCCGCGGGTGCCCTGCTGGGTGGGAAATTTCCGGTTAAATCGAACGGTTTCGAACGAAAACGCGCCTCGAACGTCATCGGCGAAGTTTCTTTCCTCGCCGCTCGCTCTCAAATAAGGGGACCCGATTGTTCGGCGTCCGCGGCAAAGCGTTTTGCTCTTATCAAAGCGCGCGGAGAAAGCGGAAAACTTTTTCCGCACCCGATCTCTTCGAAGGAGGATGCATCCGGAGGACGTTTCGACGCAGGGAGGCGTCCGTTACTCGACACGCGAAGTGCTCGCAATTTGGTTTTTCCGAGGGACGCGACGGCGACCAAATTCCTCATGCAATTTCCCTGCAACCGACTGCGGGAATCGCAAGCAACGTCGATGCACCTAAAATTTGAGTCCAGATCCATTAAATCCCATTCAATAAATTAAGCTTTCTGTGAGGGAAGGAAGCCCAAAAGAAAAACGCGTTTTACCTTTTTTTAAAATCATTCTTTATATTACAAAAAGGTTTTAATTTCATTATTTTTTTTTTAATTTTGAATTTACTAGAGCTTAAAATTTCGATTAATGTCCGCTAAAGCCACAAATATTTCCTCATTCTTCCGACCTCTTACAAATGCGACATACAAACAGCATATCAGCACGAAGGCTGACTTAAGAGTAACTCGCATGCTGATTTCAGTTCCGTTCTCTCTGCACCGGGCGCTGATCGGCGGACAATCAGCAGACCGACAGTAGAAAGACCGTCTTCTGCACGCCGAAGGGGTTAGAAGCTAAGGCTCCGCCGATCCCCGAAGGCCGTTTCCCATCGCCGACCTCCGCACCGACGTCCAAGCCCTTTCCTCACTTACGGCTTTTGCACGCGCGAGACCAGTGCGACGCTTAGAAGACAATTGGGAGAAAGAAGGCGAATCGTTTCGAAGGCGGCGGATTCGACGTCCGACGCCCCGCGTATCGCGCGAACCGCTCGGTCGCCTGAACGTTTCCGGTGCGCCGTAAGGTCGAACGAACCGCGGGAAAGAAGATCGAAAAAAAAGGTTCTTCACCTACGGAAATCGTTCTTTTCTTGTTTTCCCATCTGCATGCCAGACTGCGAATGTTAACAATTTGCATTGCGCGCACGCAACGATCAACGTTCGGCGTGCGAACGAACATCGATGCGTGCGTGACGTCAAAGGTTTCTGCTTTCGTAATCTCCGTCCGACCTTTTTCGAGACGCGGACGGAGGGGCAGAACGGATCATGCAGAATTTCGGCGCAGTTAAGAAATGCAAGAACCCGACACCAATGCAGGCGGGTCGCTGCGCCCCATCGAGACCCCACAAAAACTTGCGACCGCAAAAGTAATGTACCTTAGCTCAGGTGAAAATCGCAATGGAAAACCGATCGAAACCGGAAAGTAAAATATAGCAGCAGTCTATATAATTGTCAATAACCTTGTTGTGGGATTACGAATTGACTGACAGCGGGATAAGGTTTAATTCGAGTGCGTTGCACCTTTCGACAGCTTTTCTGTTGTAAGCAGTGCGGGATACTAAAACGCGAGACACTCGTTTAAGTACACGTATATCACAAAATTTCCCATAACTTTCACAAGGTAAATGACGAGTCCAATACAAAAAGAGACCATTAAGTATAATTCGCCGAGATCTTATAAAAATTCGGTTTTCTTTAGATCTGAGCGATTTACGCTTCGCATGCTGCGGAACTGCCAGCCCAAAACAAAGAGAGTGAGATCTGAACCCTTTCGTCAGCGTTCTGATGACATTTTCATGTCTCGAAGTGAAAAAATTCGACGGATGTCAAACGATTTGTTAACTCCAGAATCCTCGACCGTTTCCTCCCGAGAGCTGCCTCGCTTTTAAATTAAACCTTCAAAAAAAATTCACAATTACGATGAAATCGAAGGCGGTGACCGACGTTTGACCATAAATCACAACGGCAAGGCGAGTACAAAAATGAGAAAGAGCAATTGCTTTTAAGTTTTGAACAAAGTTAACGCAAAGGGGCCTCACGGGAAACTATGAAGGACAGGGGCATTGGCGCCCCAGTCGCTTGAAGATCATAAAATTACCATCTAAGTTAAATTACACTAAATATTACATGTCGCATTAATTATTGCTAGTATAATTAAATGAAGGTTATGTTAATTATCGCAAAATAAATCATGTTCATCAACAGTAAAAAAAACGCGTGTTACTGTTAATAACGATTGCCGCAACATACGAAAACATTCTAACGTCAAACGGCTGATTTTAACAGTGCATCGAAGAACCAGTCAATATAAAAATTTGAATCTATGATAAAAATAATGTCAATAGTAATGATAGCTACGATGTTACTCGGAATACCCGGGGCTACTACCGAGAAAATTTTAGTGTGATAATAATGATATTGATGATGATGATGATGACGATAATAATGATGACAACGATGATGATAATAATAATAAAAAATAATAATGATAATAGTAATAATAATAACACAACAAAAATAAATTAGAATTATTTCTTTTCTTCTTATTTTTCACCTTCATCTTCTTCACCTTCATCTTCATCATCTCTTCTTCTTCTTCTTCACCTTCATCTTCATCTTCATCACCTTCATCTTCATCATCTCTTCTTCTTCTTCTTCATCTTCATCTTCATCTTCATCTTCATCTTCTTCTTCTTCTTCTTCTTCTTCTTCATCTTCATTTTCATCTTCTTGTTCTTGTTCTTCTTCATCATCATTATCATTATTATCTTTATCATCATTATCATCATTATCATCAATCATCATCAATCATTCTTTTTATTACTATTACAATTGTATGCCTTTCAAACATTTTGTTTTACAAACTTTAAATGTGAAGAGTTTATTTAAAATTAAAAAAATTCTACGATTTCAGTCACAGACAACTTTCTTCGACATCCATAAAAGCACTCACGGTTTCACATATTTTCACCAACACCCGGGAGAAAGAGAGAAAGAGAGACAGACAGACAGACAGACAGACAAACAGAAAGAGAGAGAAAAAAATACATACAATATTATACAATCTTTTTTTTCCTTTTTAAAATTTGTTATGAGTTAAAAAATTTTTTCCATCTTTTCACAATTTCCCATCGAAATCTTACCTATGCACTTCTAGAGGAGAGAAAAATATAATTGGAAGTGAATTTTATTGTGTTAAAAAAATTCTTTTACGATGGTGACAGTGACAAAAATTCAATGAATTCATTAAAATTAAAAAATTTATAGTTTTAACAACTAATTTTTTTAAGTATTATTTTCTTCAGTTTTTCATTAAAAAAAAAAAAAGAAAAAAAAGACTACGCCTAATTCAAAGGAAAATCCAGATTCAGTAAAGAGAAGTTTGCCTTCTTTTTCGTTAGGCAATGAATCCGTTTATTAGGGTAAAACGTTCAAAATGCGCTTTTTAAAAATAAAAAATAAAATAAAAAACGGAAAGGAGAAGCACAGAATACAAAAAAATCGTCTTATATAAGTAATTACAATCCTGGCCTGCCAGGTTAATAATAGTTAAGGTTAAATTCCGTCGATTTCAAACATGTATTCACTTTGCTACCAATATCAACATTCGGATACAAGATAACTCAACTGAAAAGGTATTTTTATAATTTCAAATGATTCGAGTGATGTTCGGAACATTAATGCGAACGAATAAAACAGGTTTCGAAGGAGCGGTAATCCATTTTGCGACTAATTTACTTGCTGTTATAGTTAATTTATACTTTTCTCAAGTTCGAGCTGTGCTAGCAGGCGACGAGGACGCGAGTCCCAATGCCGCAGCTTTGAAAACCCGCCACGGCCACCTGCGTCAGCCCCTTAGCGGAGGTGGGCCTTCCTCTTCGCTGCAACTGCACCCGCCCTCCATTACGAGTAGTCACAGTTTCAGTTCGTTCGCAATCTTAGATGCAATGTTTTTAAATCCTATAGATGTGCCGGAAATCCTCTTGAATCGAACTCCGTTTAGGGAGAGCCGCGGTAGCTTGCACACTTCGATTTCCCACTGGACGAGTGAATCCGTGTTTGGGTTGCCGTGAATGCACAGAAGAAGGAATCTCTCCCTTTGTTCATATTCGCAGTTATTGGCATCCAGAACCTGAAAAATTTAAGGAAGCTACGTTCACGTTTTTTCTTTCTCCGCTCGGGATCGAGAAGGGACAACTCCAAAATCTGACTTTTGTCCAGTTTCAGCATTAAAGAAGTTACAAAAGCCTTGCATTTATTTTTTCATTCTTGCTTGAATACTTGATCCCGATCAGTTTCTAAGTGACATTTTTCCCGATTCAAAAAGCATTTGTTAATTCCGACGTTAATCGCGAATGAAATAAACAACGTATCACACATCGAACGGTCTGTTCGAAAGTTTCAAAATACTTAAATTTTTAAATCGATCGAACGTCGATAATTTAAATATTAAATTTCAAATATTTTACATTTATTGACGTTAAATCGACTATACAAATCCACGTACGTATTGAAAACAGAACAGAGCTATTGGATAATCGAAGTGCCGCTGCCCCAGCAATGCAGCAAGTTCAACGGAATAAAATTTAAAATTTCGTTTAATCTTGCATTTACTATTAACAACAATGCAGAAGAGAAATGTTAATTGAAAAAGGTAAATTATTTCAATTGCGCCGAACTGAATTACGTTTGATTCAAAATTTAAAAAAATTGTTATTTTGTCGTCTTAAAACTTTTTTAAGCTCAACAATCGAAAAAAAAAAATAAAATTTATTTTTGAGAACCAGCGCTGTTTACATTCGGATAAATAGGATGAAAGTAGCACTTAAAATTGGGAAGAGAAGATTTTTAGCTTCCCCCAGAATCGTATAAAAGTCAAATCAAATCGGCATCAATTTTAACAGGTTGTCCGTAATGCACCCGATTAAAGGAGATAACTATTAATTACGTTATTGATTGTCAGCATGGGTAAAGAAACATTCAAATCGCACCGGAAGTTTTAAGTCACACAAAACTCATTTATCACGAGTCATATTTTCAGTTGCACTGGCGACGAATACATCAGTTACAGTTTTCAAGGATGTAATAAGCATGCCTCGACACGACACCGGTAAAATAGCTGAAATTTAAATGGAACGTACAAATCAGAAGAGAGACCAATGCGAACGCTCTGACCGCGGGACATGGGAAATGTCTCCGGATGGAAGACGTTCGCGAAAAACCGACGATGCGACGTCGCGAACCGCGATTCGGTTACGACAATCGCAATGCACTTATTTGTGCAGACATTCCACGATTCGGACATTCAATGTCGGCGAGAGCGAGAAGTCCGTCAAAAAGTCGATTTTTTTTCCCTCGTGTGCCCACCTTTCTGATTTCGGCCATGATTTCGTTCGGATCCCTGGACGAAGTCGTCTTCATGCTCCACGTGAAGCGCAGGGATCGAGGCTTTACTTGGTCGTCATTCCCTCCGGTTCCACTGCAAAAGAGAACAACTTAAAGTTACGATGTTTCCAAAAGGGTTTTTTCGTCAGCGTCACACGTGACGGGAAAAAAGGAAAATCTCCTTTCTCAGCCTTTTTTGTGTTGTCAGCGAGTTCCTAATTTAATTACGAAAATTAATGCGAAAGCTGACCCGCAGGAGACGAGGAGGAATTTGTTTCGAACAACGATCCGCTCCCTGCATTTGAATGCGCAATAAGAGCGTAATCAATGCATAAACGTGCAGCGAAATGAAAGTTCGAAAAAAGGAGTGCCATCGCACCGGAAAGCCGCGGGAAATGATTGACGGTTAAGAAAAAAAGCTCGAGAACGTACCTAACCAAAGCCTTAGGAACCGGGTCCGCGGGCCTGAAATAAAAAGAAACCGAAACTATTATCGGAAGGATTATCCGCAAGGGAAAAATATAAAATACACAAACGCGTCCGTTTGAAATTCATCTTTCGAATAACGACGAAAATTCACGGCCCCTGATCCGTCGCAGATTTTGCCAACTCCTGACAACACAACTTCACCTTGTCAACAGTCGGATCGGATTGCAAGCCTCACGGTGCGAAGTGCCGCCTCGCCACTGCTTCCGGTTCCCGTGCCGCGTGGAACCAAAGGTTCGGCTCGGAGCTCTGCTGCCCCGCCAGGGAATATCCCCGGCCGGGTCTTTCTACGATTGGGACGTCTTCCGCTTTCCGGGCCGCAGCAGCTGAGCCGAAGCTTTAAATTCATTTTTATCCGGCGTCGCTGGTTCTCGCGATCCGGGACGAGGTGATTTTTTTTCAAGCTTTACACGACGTTCGCTCACAACCAAATCCGACCTGTCGACGATATCGGCTTCCGTGCCGATTGTCGAACTTACCTGGCGGACGATAACAAATATACATAGCGTCAAAGGCTCAACCATTGTCCAAATGGGACGGGATGCGTTAAGTGTAACAGAACGTTGGTGGAGAATGCGACCGACGGAATGAGGATTTTGCGAAAAAAGGTTCAAAACAATTACGGTCGCATTGAAAAGGGAAACTTTTAAATATCTGTCGAGAGTTTTTCAGTTGTGAAAATGTAAAAAATGCGCGGCAGTTGTCGCGATTCTGAGGAACCCTCCCCGGAATGGCGGACGCGAGACGAAACGTTCTTCGATCCATTAACGACGAAAATTGAAACAAACAGAAGCTTAAAGGCCGAACAGATTCCAATGCAAATAATTTATTTAAATTACTTTGCAAGCAGTGAAGATTCTGAGCGCCGAGACGGATTGATACCACCGAGTTTCCGCCCGTTGCCTAGCCGTCAAGTTGAAATCCTCGGCTTCCCCCGACAAAAACAACCGGAAACGACGTAAAGGATTTCGCTTTTAGTAAATGGACGCACAAGGGAAATATCGGCGAGAGATCAATCTCTAAGCAAGCAGAGCGGAATAAGAAAAATCGTGCGCTTTCCCAGGTAGGTGCCTCTTTCGGAATCGATGCTTTTAATTATCGACGAGAAAGTCGAGAAAATTAAAACAGTTTGAAGGAAACAAAAAGTCAGGACTTATCGAACTGCGCCCGTCGTTCACGCCGGCGTTTGGCTGACATGCGGCAAATCTCAGGTGGCAAGTTAAAACGTTTCTGTCTTTTGCAGGTTCGCTTTTAAAAATCGACGGATATTTCAAATTAATGCAGGACAAATTTATTTTATTGAACTAACAAAAAAATTGGGTTTTTTTTTATTCTTATAAAAATGTTGACAACATTTCATTTAAAAATTAAAACAATTAAAAGCTATCAAATAACTAACTATAGCCGACAGCACTTTTTAAAAACAAGTATTTCCAATAATGACTATATGTCCTAAATGCTACCAAAACAACCGTACATTTGGAGTAGCCCATCGCAAAAGGCACATATGAAAAATACGTAAGACAGAGAAAGGAAGAGATAAAGGCAAAAGTCATTTTTGACGAAAAGCTATACACCGTGAGCTTTTTTTTTTTTTTTTTAAACATACTTTTAAATTATATCTAAATAAACAATCAATCGTTTAAAAGATAATATTCAATTTCATTTAGCATTAAAAAATTAAAAATAAAAATAAAAAAACAGATTACAGTTGGTATGGTTCATTAGTTTTATAAAACAATGTTTCTCCCGAAAGCGATGTGCTCAGCAACTCTAAGTGCATCATCTTCAAACGAGGATTAAAAACGATTTTCTCTTCGTAAAAGAGAATAACTTTAATAAGTTCATTTAGTTTTATCAGAGCGTTGAAAACATTAATCCGACGACAAAAGCAAGTGTACAACAGCATTTAGCAAACTGCATGCCCGATAATTTTTTAATTAAACTCGATTGCCGTTACAAGCATCGGAGAAATAAAACTGAAGTTTCTTAAGAGCGATTTGAGACGCCAATGGCAGACCGTTAAGGAAACCCAACCGAATGCTTTTCCGAAGTCAAAATGGAGCCTCGATTCACCGTGACACAATGGGACGGAGGCTAAGACGAGATTGTGACTCGCGCGGCGGCGTCCATTAGAGAAACTGAGCACTCGACCAAACATCGGTTCAAAGGGTAACGTTTTAAAAACTCGCTAACAATAAGTGCGATTCTTTTAATAAAATAGATAATCTCTTACTCCTCATTTGTATTAATCACAGATTTCAAAAAATTTATCCTTACATAAATCCACTTTCTCAAACCTCCCAAAAACCTAAGCTACGTACTAACATTTTTAAAATGGTAACAATTTTAATTTGACTTTTGTTCATCTATATGCGAAGATTTCGAATTGTTCGTTCACCTCTATCGAAAGGAGAAAAACTGACAGCCGCGTGTTGTGAAGAAAACTAATAAATAAACAATAACAAAGGGGGAAATTAACTGCTTTCGAATTCCCTAACATCACCGTGTTATTTTACGGATGGAAAAGCGGAGTATCTGGAAATGAAATTGCAACAGCAAGTATTTACTTCAGAAAATTGTCAAAACTTAATATTTTAAAGTTATACAAAAAAATTTCATAAAGATACATTTTACCTTAAATGAGTATTACAATATCATAAAATAAAAAATAAAAACTACAACTACCACACATTCGGGTTTTTTTTTTTTTTTTTTTTCAGGATGAAATTAATTTATAAATATCAGAGTTGCTGAGGTACATCATTTGGATGAATTAACGATCCTACGTGATAAACCAAGTTTGTGACGAAATAAATTTTTAACGAATAGACAAGTTCAATTTATGGTCACAAGAGAAAGGCAATGTATTTAACAGGTGTATAATTCATGCACAATTAATAAACATAATTTTTTAAGCAGTATTGCAAAAATTCTTCCAGTCCATATCAAGCAAAATAAAATAATCCTTAACAAATGTTTTATATTATAATTATCTGAACAATAAAGGGAATTTTACAGAGTACAGGCCGAACACATTCACAGCCCCAGAACAATTTGCTGAATATTGCCGACGACTCATCAGCGAATTTAATCTTCTTCATAGATATTGACTCGAAGACGTAAAACCACTTTAAAAAAAAAACCAATCTTATCGCACATTTTTCACTAATACAAATAAAAGAATAATACCTGTTACACGCGTATCTAATCAAATAATATTATAATTTTTATATTTTAATTAAGAATATAATCACATTTCAAATACAGAGTGGAAAAACTTTTCCCATGCAAACATGCTTCCTATCGTGAACATCAATATCTTTTTCGTTCTCTGGGCAAGCGAACAATTCGAACTTTATCGCTTTACTTAACCAATTAAATATTAGGTTATAGATCTTCGTAAAACTTGTATTAATGCAATAATTTAAATTCTCAACTTTTACAAAAACAAAATTCATTTAATTTTTCGCAATTCATAAATCATTTAAAACAATTTCAATTTTCCACTTCTGCCATTTTTTTTATCAATGGTTATTTCTTTCCAAAGGCAGGACATGTAAATACATCAAGCTGAATACGTAAGAAAATGGGACTTTTATATAACTTTTTTACGAGAACGCAAAATCAAAAAACGCGCCAAAGTTTTCTCCATTTTATCATAGGCGGTTCAAAAAAACAGTGAACACATTTTATTTGGAGCAAGTTTGATAATTCATAAATCTTAAAATCTTTAGTGCGAATATAAAATGCAGCATCTTTCTTAATTTAATTACGTGTTTATAAGCAAATGGGGGCTTATAAAGGGTGGATTCCTGTTCCCTTTACCTGAATGGAAAAGATGCTTTGATATTCGTCAATCGATTTACGATGGTTAAAAAAAAACCGATCCGTCCATGGAAAAAAATGAAAAAATTTCGAAAACAATCAGACCCAGTAGCGATCCTTCACACATTTTCAGTTTGATAATTTACATTTTTATACTAATTAAGCGTATTAATCACGTAAATTTATTTTCATGAAAATTTTATATATTTTATTAAAAATCGTGGATCAAGCTGACTGAAAGTCATTCTTTTTGGCTTTGGGCCGGTCAGAAAAAGTAACTTCGCAAAACAAAGCTTTAATAAATTGCATTCAAAGCATTATTTTAAGTTGAAATAGCTATTTCCACTTAAAACTATTACCCAGCAGCAATACAAGGAAGGTCACGAAAGCTCTCTTCACATGATTTCGATTGACATCGGAAATGCGGATACTAAATACAGAAAGAATAATAATTGCAAAAATAAGAGAAATTTAATATCGAAGAAGGAAAATTTTAAAAACAGATCTCGCTTTTGTTTAATATTCGCAGATAGCAAATGGCATTGCTTTCAAAATAACTTTCCTTGAGGGAAAACAATATTATTCAGCGATTACTTTCGGAAAATAACAAAGAATGTCTTTCAATCAAATTGATTATTGTAAATTGAATGAAACAAACGAATTAACATAGCCTTTAATTAGTAAAATTAAAATAATATTTTGTCCTGCTCATCAAATGCATTTATCTCAATCAAAATTACTTTTGCATATATAATTTATAATCTTATTAAAAAAGCAGCATGGTGCATTTACCAGGCCAAAACTAAATAAAAAATCTAGTTACTGTACCCATTATAAAATAAAAATGAAAAATTTCAAGATTTTGAGAGATATTGGGGCAGACGCTGTTCAAAATATTTAAGACAATTTTTTTCATTTTTATTTCTGCGTAAACGTTCTATTATAATAAAACAAAATGAAATTTAAGAAAAAAAGAAAAACTTTTGTCATTTAGCTTGTTTTAATGGTGTGCTCTTTATCACTTGCGAAGGTGAATTCACTTGAGAATGAATGAATGATTGATCGATTGGATGAATGAATGAAAGTTGTTGAAACTCCAGTTGACTTTTAATTTGGCCTTATATTTCTTTTCCGAAAATCATATCTCTAACTCCTATGAAAAAGGAAGATATTTATCTCAGAATATTTAGACATAAAAATATAAATAACAAGAACTTTAAAATAAAAATAAGAAAGTATTTTTCTATATTTCTAACGATTTTACGCCTGCCTGAATTTATAAGAGCAGTGACCATAGTGAAAGTATTAATAACTAATTAATAACATAACCAAGCTGCTTTTTTCGTTCTTTTATTTCAGCTACTTCTTAGGTTTAAACTTAAATTAAAGTTTTTAATATTAAATAAACTATTTACGGTAAAGCACTTTATTCGCTTTTTTTGCTAAAATATAATTCATGAAATTAAATGAGGGATGCACAATTTACAGTTTTCAATTTAAAAAGACAATTCATTCTACAATAACTGAACAATATAAATTTACATACATGAATGCAGAAGCTTCACTAAAAGTGCTCAATAAAACGTGAACTATGCTCGCAATATATATCGAGAATATATGTAATCTCGTGTTTTAGGAAGACTATAGGTTTGTTATTATATCAGAAATTTAGAGCATGTTCGAATAATTCAAAGGCAAAAGAATAGCATTTTATGTATTCTACAAGAGTTTCCACGGCCCACCGTCATTGAGGAAAGGTGGGTATATTGCAGATCTCACGTTATTGCAATTCTTCGTTTCAGGTTCTTTGAGTATCGGAAAATTAAAAGTAGAAAATTGTAAAATCAAGCTGAATCAAAGCTGAATCCACAAAATAAGGAAAAATATGTTCAGATCAGATCCTTTAAAATTATTTGGGCCGTGAATCACAAGGCACGCACGCACACTGTTCAATAGATAAACAGCGAGTATTAAATGTAAAAAAAATCAAAAAAAAAAAAATCAAAAAAAAAGCAAGCAAGCTTTGGTCAAGCCTTTCACACTGGTCTCTGCAATTATTTCATTTTAACTGAAATAAAACACGAGGAGAAGAAAAAGAGAGGATATTTCCAGTTTTATGTGAATTTTTCTTGTGCATCCCACATGAATTTAAAAAAAAACTCACGTCCTCCTTGTTATCTATACCAGAGCCTCATGGTGAAAAAGGCATGCAAAATATTCATGCAGGTTTGAAAGCTTCGAGGCAAATTTACTCTATTTTTGTTCCTTTAATAAAAAAGCTCTTTCAGGTCTTTCGGCAGATTTTAGACTTTTTGCCGTGTGAATTCGAAAAGACCTTAATGCAACTCTTGTTTATTACCTGTGACCATTTCCAATAAAAATTAGAGAAAAAGACTCACCGCTTCGAAAATTTTGACGAAAGTTTTGAGAAGAAAGAAGAAGTCCTCGCCGAATGGGCTATGGCCGAAGTGTCTTGCGTCTGGAGCGCTGTAGCCGGGCCGTAGGCCGCGGTGTGATTCCTCTGACGTGTTTGTCCGCTATGGAACGTTGACCTACTGGGTACGTTTCGCGATAAAGGTGTCCTATTACTCACTGCCGGAGAAACAGGTCGGCCTCTGCCAGTGCTATAATTGAATTAATTGGTTTGAATTAAGCTTTTATATCAATGAAACAACTATCAGCTAATATTCATATTGAATAATAGTTTAAAGTTTGAACATTTGCCTCTTATTCCTTGAATTAAAATTTACGGTAGTTTTATTAAAAAAAGTGTTGTCAATCTGCATTTTGATTAGAAGTTAAACTAATGTTTAAAAGGCTTAAGAGGAGTAAATATTAATTTACTTATAATATAAAGCTTTCTTGAAGAAACCTTTATTTTTCACCGTTTCAGAAGGTGCTGAAACAATTCTACTTCTGCAAATGTTAAAACAGTGCAAACAGAACGTATTAGCTAGCAGGTGACGGAATAATCGTCTTCGGATTCAGGGCAATTTTCAGCAGTAGAATTTTCATCCAGTACATAATTTATTAAGGACAAAAAAAATATCCGTGAACGAAAACGTTAATAAACATTTTTTGGAATGTTAAGGAGAGAAAGTATTCACACGCAGAGAATTTTATGAAAATTTCATTCCGGTTTCTTGTTACCTTGAAAACCAATTACAAATTATCTTTTTAAGAAAACAATTTGGAACCTTACAACTGGTATCTCGCATGGAAATGTTTCACAGACTGATGCAGCGCAAACAAATTTATCTGGACAATGAAAATAACTTTATTTTCAGTTTATATAAATCAATTTTACCGATTCATTTTGCGAGTCGCACCTTTGTCAGGTAAGTACGATCTCATCTCCGTTAGCTTTTTACATCGTGTCTATCAAAATCTGACACTGATTAATCATCAGCTAAAATCTCCATACTATTATTCTTTAGAGCTTTTATAGATATTTTAAAGCCAACAAATAGATTTGGATTTTACTGTAAACTCCCGTTTGAAAAATAATACATGCATAAAAGTTTGCTCCATTTATTTTATTTTTCTCTTTTACGTTCAGGGGCACTGGAATATTAACATGATATTACATTTTCCTAACAAACATTACACACACAAATATAAAATGCATGACAGTAGCGAATTCTTAAATTTCGCCGCAATATGTCTCATGACTAAGAATTCTTTGATTTCAAAAATAATTTTACAGAGAAATGAATTCAAAACTAAAGAAAAAAAAAATCTCTGTAACGGTATGGTTCGAAAATAGAAAAAATTGTATAAACAATAAAAACAAAAATATACAATAGCAATTTTCATGTCTTGAAAACAAAGAATAACAAATATTTCTTCTGTGTCTGAGGAAAAAAAGTTTGCAGTCTTTTTAAATGTTAAATGCTCTGGATTGGCGGAAAACTAACGGACAACTTATGGAAAAGTTTGACGCTAAAACTTCGAACAGGAACTTACATCATTCTTGATTTTCAAGATTGTTAAATACTTATGACTGGATCCAGACATCATCAAGCACAATAAAAGCAAAACATGCTTCAAGACCAACGAATTCCATTATGGGTTACACGAACAATGCAGTGATTCCTTAGAAGCGAGAAACAAGAAGGTAAAATGGAGCATTGACAACGAAGACGTCAATTTCATCAAATGATAAAAATAAATAAAGGTTAAAACGCATGCAACCGGTTAAAAGATAAAACATGCATCATTTGCATACTACCTTTGTCTTAGAGGATCGAGAGAGGTTTCAAGGCCAAGGGTCGGGTGTTCTTGACGAGTGGCAGCCGTTGAAGTTGAGATAGAGGCGGACTTGATGTGTCCCTTGCTGGCCCTCCCACTGGCCAACGAGTCATTAGTTCCCAATGCAGCACTGTCACACATACAGGCAATTAAACCGTTTAATCTTTTTGACAAAGAAAAATAAAGAAAAGGTGCAGGATATTTTTTCAAGCCTCCCCAGGTGTGTAATTGCGCCGCCACCCAGGTGTGCAGGAGAAAAGAATCTCTTACAACAGGACCACCATCAGACCCGAATATGAGAGAAATCACTAAATGAAGCGTCATCTTGAAATAAGTAACTGAAAATTTCGCTGTTAAACAAGAGATAAGTGTTCCTGAGCACAAAAAAACTTACTGACTTGAAGTTCTGGAAGGGAATAGTCAAAGGGAGATATCTTTTGTGGGACGTTTTCGACCAAAATTTATTCGTATTTCATCAACTCCCCATTATAATCATGTGCATGATCCCTTTTTTCGATTCTGGAAACCCACAAATCTAAAATTTATGTATTATTTAACCATACCATAATTATTATCATAAATAATAAGAAGTAAAAGTTTAATTTAGTCATAAAATTCATGCAGTTAAGAAACATAATTCCAAATAAATCGAAAAATTATATTAGTAAATGAATTTCATAAGGATTTGCCGAGGAAAAATCAAACTAAATGAAATTTTTCCCAAGTCCATCGGATATGGAAACTAAATTTAAAATAAGAAAAACATAAAAAATTGAATGAAAATTGAAATAATATGGCGACTGAAACTAGTCCAAAAGAAAGTTAACACCATTGCTAAAGCGTGTGCTGGCAACGTGGAGCGGGATAAAGCTTTATGCGATGCGCGACAAATAAATTTTTAATTCACTCAGCTGCGAGATTTTTAACGCACGTCTTTTCCATAAAGTCTGGTTTTATATTTTCGCCTGAGGCGCTGTCCTTTTTCAGATATCAGATAATATTCAAAACTCTTATGCAATACATCACAGATCATAATCGTTAAGAAAAAGATATAAGGGAATGGAATAGTGAAAAGTTTGCACGTAAATTGATATCAAATACTGGCTGGAAAACGATCAAAGTTCAATTTATTGAAGGACATATTTCAAATAGCTAAAAACCATTAATGAAAAAAAAAATTCGATTTCGTCTCGGCCGATCCTTATAAAACAAATTAATTAAACGCTAAAATTAATAAATTAAACCGTAAAATAAAAACCTCAAATCAGCAATTGTTGAATTATGTTTTGAAAATGAAAACTTTAACTTTCGTAAAAAGCTTAACGGCAAATTTTCAAATGCGACAAAGTATATGGGTCAAATAAAAATGAAAACTGGCAAACTGGACTTTTCGAACCCTAAATTAATCTTCCGAAACCTAAATCAGCCACCATAATTACCTTTGCGTTTCTCCTGCGATATTCGTTTTTTCATTGGAAGATGATTTAGTTTCGTAACTAATGGTACTACGTCGCCCGACTGATCCTCCAGGAGTTAAATTCCTATTTCCAGTCATGGTATTTGATTTTGTTACGCCGCGGGGTTTGCCAGGGCTTGCACCGGCAACAACTGTTTCATACATAAATTAGCATTTCGGTGTGTAATTATTCATTTTCGATCCAATTACAATTTTCTTATTCTAGAAAAAAAATTGTAGGTGATGCAGCAAACGTTGACGCCCTTACCTGGATCAAGTGGTGTTATATTAACGGCATTTTTTGTAGCAGTTGGTCGAGCTGTGGCACTAGCGGAATTTATCCTCGCCATATTTTCCTTAATGGTCGCAGAATCAACCGTATTCTGTCGTTTGAAATTGCTTGCTGTAGTGTGATTGTGGTTCGTTGTGTTAGATGGAGTGGCAGGTGTTCCACCTAGAAAAACTTAATTTATTACCATGAGTAAATTTTTAAACAGAATAAGCGGAATAAAGCGAAAAATCTTCTGTGCGGTGTACCATTATTTCTCATAGTTGATCAAAACAGTTACGTTAATTTAAATCTTAGTGAATTGATATTTCGAAAAACTTTCTTTTCCAAGAACATCCAGCAGTTTTATTTTCATACCTTACTTATTGCAATAAAGTTAACGATATTAATCGGAATACAATAAAATTTCGGACTTTATAAAGCATAAGTTCGGTTTTGCCTGTGCTCGATCGACAAATAAAGATAACACCATTAATCTCTCACAACCCTTTACTAATTCATAAATATGTAAAAATTAAAGCTTCGACTTTCAAATATAAATCTAGCGATTTTGAAATTTGTAAAAAAATATCACTAATGTGAAAAAATATCACTAAATGGGCGCTAAAAAAAATACTAATTTCATAAGAGATAAGATTCTAATTTTTAAAAGTATTCTTGACAATATCATTTGTCCGCGTGAAGCGTGCAATGTTAAGCAATATTTAGACTACATGAAATTGAAATTTAAAATTTTCACTTTCATAGTTTAATTTACATTATCTATTTCAATCCAGTATTTCTATACTCCTAATAATAAAAACTAATTATCTAATATCTTAAATTCATACTATTAAAACGGAATGAAACTTTATTTAAAGATAATTTACGATCTTTTTAGTTATTGATTAAGAAACAATGAACCTAAATTATTTACTATTTTATTATTTAATTTAAGTCGAAGTCCTGAAATAGGTCATTGTCGCAACTGCTTAATAAAAAAAATAGCTTAAGAAATAACTTTTCCATAAAGAGTAGAAATGTAAAAGAAAAACTCTAGTTGTTAAACTTGGAAAAGAAATAATTTAAATCTTCAATGATATCTAGCATGAACCATATTAAAAATGTGTGAACATGCTTTTAAGCTTATTATAGTTGAAGAAAAGAAAAATCAGAAAAAAAGAAAAGCAAAAAAAAAAAGGGGAACAATCACTTGGTAATTAACTGTCATGCTGTCCAGGATGTGCATTTTTCACATATATTATTTGATATCTTTGAAAATTTCAAAATAAATTATTGATTACAAAGTTTAATTTTAATTAAGACTGATGACATCCAGGAAACTCTGATAGCTTGGAAACCTAGAAATTTTGCTCGACGAATATAAAATCTTAATCGATAAAATATTTATCATAATGCATTTCATAATTATTTAGGATTTGACCGAGAAACATACGTTTGCGAATTTCTTGAACAACAATAAAAAGCTTTTAAGCTAAATACAAAATGAAAACAGAAACAAAAATTAAAAATAAAGAAACCAGGATCGCAGATAAGAAAAAAATGAAACACTAGATAAATCTACTGGCAATGCACATGGAAACAGCAAACAACCAGAGACAGTAAACTCAAGTGTTGGCCCACCCCCTCCAGCCGCCGCGGTCGTCGCACCCGGCTGGGCCTCGCGCAAGGTCTCACCGCCAGAGGATGCCCGTCTATTGGGCTTCGGATTCGTCGCTGAAATGGAGCGATGGACACCTCTATGACCATGAAGTGGCGATTGCGCATTGCCTGCAGGCGTTGCCGCGGGTATATTGCATGATAAAGAACTACCCGATCGAGATCCGTCGCTTTCCGGCTGAAAATCACATTTAAAATTTTCAATAAAACTGCATAACACGCGTTCACATACATTAGAGAGATTCAAACGGAAGTTACTCACGTCGGTATTTTTCCTTCCTAATAATAAATACATCGCAAAGACATCATCGTATTTGAATTGCGATAAACTCTCTTCTATTTCGTCTCTGCTGTAGCCCATTTCTAGCAAGGCTTCTGGAACAAAGGAAAACGATGTTTTAACCGTTGATTTGAATTTTTGTTTAAGAGGCAATCTAGATTAATTTTTTTGCATATGGAAGAATAAGTTACAAGTGAAATGTAAGCAATACATGTTGTCTGCAAAACATATAAATCTCCATATTTTTAAATCCAATATAAGGCAAAAGTAAGATTATGTGAAGTAATTATTACAACCGAACAAAACCGATTTATAATATTCTAACCAATTTGAAAAGAAGCCAAATGAAACAAAAAAAATGAAAGTGTCTCGAAAATTAAAAAAGGAATGAAACGTTGATATTCGATATGTTGCATCGTATGATAGGTTTCACAACATGAATTAAGAAAAAGTAAGGTAACGCATTTTAAGTTGCAGAATAATTTTAAAAAATGGGTTGCTTTCAAACGAATTAGTGACATAACATTAAATTTAACTATTGTTCTAGGTGATTTGGACAAGGCCCGTTATAAGTCTACATAATTATGTCAATTATTCACAGTAAATAAAAAGTAAAAACCATCATTCCTAAAAATATTATAATTCTTAATTTCACAGAATTAATACTAAAAAGAATGAAAATATACCTATCCTTTTATGATCCTTGAAATCGTGTTCGGGTTCTACATAAGGTTTAAGCTCGTCATCTTCGTATCCGACGTTCATCCATTTGTCTTTCATTATGTTCTCTAAAGAAGCTCTTCTAGCTGGATTCAAAACTAAAAATTTTTTAAGTAGGTTTTCACAGTCCGATGTCATGTAAAATGGTATCCGATATTTTCCTCTGAGTACTCTTTCCCTCAGTTCCCGTAGGGTAGAACCGTCGAAGGGCAAGGAACCACTCACTAACGTATATAATATAACTCCTAATGACCAAACATCCACTTCTGGGCCGTCATACTTTTTGCCTGAAATCCACAGATTTTTATTATATATTTTTTTTTAACGCGTTAAGGTGCAATTAATTATAACCCAATTTTATCTTTATCGCTCTAATTTGTTAACAGTTATAACGGATTATTCTCACAAAACTTTTAAAATGAATACATTTGAGATAAAATTTATCAACGCACAAATTCTCAGTTTTTAATTCTGGTGGATTAAAATTTTTTTTGTTGTACAGCATTCAACAAAAAAATTACTTATCAAACGAACATTTTTACAGTACGGATAAAGTCTGAACTTCACACGGCGCGTCATACTTAGGAATTTAGTGGTGCCTTATGCAAATGTTACCTTTAGATAAAAACGAATTTTTTATCAAGAAGAATAGCAAAAAGTATGTGCTGCGAGAAAGAAAAATATCATCAAAACATCACAATAATAACCATTTAGAACTTCAATATTTTTTATAGCTCGTCAGGTAAAATAAAAAAGTATATCAAAGCACCGACTTTATTTTTCATTAAAACGGTGGGGCCGCTTTATCTGAAATAGAATTCTGGCATTAATCCACGTCGTGGACTAGAATCCGTTCTGGCATTAGTATCAGATCTAAATAAACGTGGTCGAGAGTGTCACCCTGCGAGCACTTCTCTAACGCAACACTTATACCAAATGTTTTCAAACGACAACAAACTCCCGTGAAAAAAAAATTTTTTTAGCTAGGAAAATCGACACACAAGCCCATCACGAATCCTTCCTGTTGAAGCTAGATGATTTAGACGCATGCCTAGTTCTTCACTAAAAAGCAAAGTTAGATTTTTTCTCCACTTTTAAAGATTGCATTTATTATTAAATTTAGAATTTCCAGTTAATTTTCTGCGCAACCTGCGAAAGAATGTTAGGAAATTTCATTCTTTACCGTAGTAACAAATGCAGGTTTTGCAATTGTTTCCTTGAGAAAATGATTCAAAGTGCCGGTCCGGCGGTAAAGCGTCCCTTTAATGTTGCTACGACGTCGAATCCCGTCTTCCACAGCGAGGCAAGACATTCAGACAATCTTATTTGTAGTCAGGAACGCTACTACGCCTTCAGGAAATAACTTTCATTACGCGTTAAATAGGAAAACAGACTAACGGTAATATCCGTTTACCTTAGGCTGAAACCAACACGTTGAATGGGTAATTTTTAAATTTTAATCGCGCTCTCCGTGATCGGCGCACTTGCTTCCCCGACTCTCCGGAGTCGCAGGTCTGCTCAAGCGAAAGCTGCGAGCTCGCAATTCTGAATTCCACATTTCGGCAGCAATTATTCCAGCTAAAACTTTTCCAGGTTGCGGATGTTAAGAAATTCTTCGTTACATCGTGAATTGTGCGATTTAATATTTAAGAGAGATATTCGGTGGATTTTAGGGAATGGAAGAAATAATCGATGAAGGCAACCAAATTTCCACTGGCGATGATTTTACTAGAATTTCTTACCTTGGAATAATTCTGGTGCTGCATAAGGCGGGCTTCCACAAAAAGTGTCTAGTTTATTACCAGGTGTAAATTCATTACTGAAACCGAAGTCGGCTATTTTTATATTCATTTCACTGTCTAAGAGTAAGTTTTCAGCCTGAAAAAAAAATAGTGTTACAATGACTTTTTTACATTTTAACCTGTTAATGCAAGATTTAAGTCTTCGGAGGTTAAGCAGAGCATTAATGAAACACCCAATGATCGGTAAATCTTAAACGTAAATTACGGAGATTTAAAAGAACTGGCGTAAATTATGACAAATAAGACAAATCACTGAATTGTTATAACACTATAATTCATTAAAAACCTCATACGCAATGACCCGATAAAAAAAACTAAACACCAAAATCGCGTAAAAAGTTTAGTGCGGTACTTTCTGCATGGAAAATCATTTCAAACCTAAGATCAAACTATGAACAGCATCTTATAAACTTGAAAACATCATTGCCATTAAATATTTTAACATTATTCATAGCCAGTTGTCAGAAAGATTCATATTTTAATTGATTTTCATATTAAATCCGTATTTTTCATTTCGTTTCTAGCCCAGATTCCAACGCATTGTATTTTTTTCCGGAAAAAAAATAAGCAGGTTGTCAATAAACAGCTACGAAGACGCGGAATGCTATGCAGTGATCGCTCCCTTTAACTCACCTTCAAGTCTCTGTGAATAATTTTTTTTTGATGACAATACTGTACGGCTGAAACGATCTGACGGAATTTAGCTCGAGCCTCTTTCTCCTTCATTCGACCGTGCATCACCAAGTAGTCGAAAACTTCACCTCCGCTCGCATATTCCATGACTAAATAAAGCGTTTTTTCGGTTTCAATTACTTGAAACAATTTAACAATATTAGGATGATCTAGCATCTTCATAATTCTAACTTCCCTAAATAACTGAAACAAGATAATTTTCCGATCAGTACATTCCTCTTAAAAGCTTAATCGTAATAGTTATTCTGGTTTATCATTTTTGGAACTGAAAATTTTTTAAATATAACCATAATCAAAATTCTTAAAGCGTCAGATTTCTCTTTACTGTGAGATGGCGTCGAGCATGAAATGTTCATCAATACACGACAGAGCGGAAAAAAATATAATGTCGGTTGTATAATGCAGATAATTCATGCACTGCAGCATCGGTGATTTACGTCACCGAGCCCGCTAAAATATCAAGATGTAATATTCAGTATTCAGCCTTAACTGTCATTTTCCACGTTTGCTGCTGCGGTCGTTAATTGTCGCGACAAGAGATTGCTTCACTTAATTTTGCACTATTTTTCACATGTCCCTCGAAATTCTCAGTATCGCATCAAGAAAGAGAATTCTAACAATGCATTGAAACTGTTCGACAAGTGTTTATTCCGCAATTTGATTCCACGACGTTATTCGTTACCATTTCTTATCTTTAGTGAAAGTGAAATGTTTTGCAGTTTGCCTATGTCATTCAGAGATACTTGGATTTATCTGGGACCTAAAATATGTTGCTAAGATCACAAAAAATTTAAGATTTTTCTTTTGTATGAAGAAAGCACGAAAATAGCTGAAATTGACTTTCTTCTGGGGGAATAATAATTAACGCATTTATATATCTATAAAAGAAAAAAAAATTAGGAACAGAACTGCATGCTGGGATGAAACGGCAAGAATGGATTAGTGCTGCATTAAAAGGACAATAAAAACTGAGAAATGGAAACGAATGGATCTAAAAAGTCAGGGTTTACTTGATTGTTTGAAAAGAAATTTACTGGAATATTCGCTGCGTTCCCGCGGGTTACGTCTGAAGAAGTTCTAAATGAGCCGGTGAATTAATTTCAAAAGGGATTTTAAAGAAATTTTAAATTATTTTCAAAATTGTAAGTGATTGTGAATTGCGTGAATTTATTGATGGTTTTATCTACATTATACAAACAAGTCTAATTAATTGTCACACTTTTCTTATTCAATAATTTCTAAACATCTTAGAAACTAAAATTTACAATTTTATATTTTTACAAGTACACAAAATTATATATTAATAAGATAAAAAAAATATTATTTTGATAATTTACTAACCTTTTGTAAACTCCCTGGATTTAATTGTGTTTTGTCTATAATTTTAATTGCTACCTGAAATTTAAAAAAGAAAACTTTAAACTTCTCTAATAGATTCTAAATTTGAGACACTAATTCTAAATCTAAGCTAAAATATCTTGCAAAGTTTTTTAAATCCAAATTTTAAATTTTGATTATCTCCATTAAAACCATTATTTTAATACTTTTTCCTTAATCGAAACACAAATAAACAGTTTTATTTATAGATTACATAAATTTTTTACGATAAAGAAGATACAATAAAAATGTCTTGATTTTATTTATTTTTAAATAAGTGTCTTGAATTTTTCATGGTGTAAACAGTAAATATCTGCCTGCCAGGTTTTGATCTTAAAAAGGCATTTTCTAACTTGTTCGAAAATTTTAACCAAAGAGATAATATTTTTGATTGATCATCATTCCGATTTAAATTGGCATTTGAAAATCGAATCAAAAGCAGTTCCCTTCAAATTAAAAGCCTTGCGTGGTATTATATTTAATTTGGTAATTTAATAATTATAAATAATCACGGCATTAAAGCATTATAAATTTTAAAGAAAATCTTTTTGGCAGATTTAAATTTCTGATATTTACAAGCATTAAAATACGCTTTCAGCCACTGTAATAAGAAGTTTTACGAATTTCAAATTTGTTTCAAAGCAAACGATTTACTTTGAAGATTATTCATAAATATAACTTTGTTCTTTTTCTCTGAAATGATATTTTTTCTCATTAGCACGGCGGATAATGACTAAACATTAGCAAGTCATTACTGCGAGAGTTCGTGAAAGTATTTAAAAATTAACTTGATTGAGATGTTTTTGATTCTTTTTCAAATTTGTTTAAGTAGCACTTGGCATTTTTTTAATTCGATTTAATTGGTAAAGAAATGACAAAGTGCTGTTCAATTCAAAAAATATCTTTCTTTTGAAGGTATGCCCTAAATAAAAATTTCAATGTATAACAAATTAAATTATTTCCCCTTCTCTCCTCGAAAAAAATACAACTCACTTCTTTATCAGTGGGCACATGTTTGGCGAGTTTCACTTTGGCGAAGTTTCCTTTGCCGATAGTTTTGAGCAGTTTGTATTTGCCTATACGGGGCTCGTCAGAGGTGCGACTTTTCGAAGAGATTCGAAACGTCGAAGACGGTGTTTCATTTGCCTGAAAAACAAAATAAATAGATAAAGTTAAAAGTTCTGTTTTGCATTTAATTAAATTTTAATGATCCATCTTAATCATTCTCAAAAACAGATCAACATATTAAAGTTGGTTTGACAAGATTTTCCAGTGAAAATCATTTTTACATATATAAAATAATTTGAGCGATCTGAAAAATTTCACTTTATTTAATTTATTATACTTGATTTATATTTTATCGTTAACATGGCATTTGACACTAACAAGCTTCATGCGTAAAAATGAGAATTTATTGCGATTTAAATACAAAGTGCTGAAGATGAAATTGCAAAAATGTTCATGACGATTTATTTTTTCAAAATCATCATTACTTCTTTTATGATTATAATAATAGAATAGACTAATTAATTACTAAATAGGAAACAATCAATAATAGGTTGGCTTTAATTTTTTCATCAAAAACAACCCTACGTTCTAAGCACTAGTGGAGAAAAAGAAATTACAAGAATTTTTCTAAATATACATTCAAGTCAAATGTTTTTGCATCAGCAAAGTTAGAAAAGTTATTTTTTTTTTCTTTTCACAAGATTTAAATAACAGAATTCGATTTTAAAAACAGATAAATAAATAAATAAAATAAAATAAAGAATCCTAACGCTTAGTGTTATTCGATTTTAAAATAAAATTTGTAGTTGGAGTTATTTATACGACTTTTTCACAAGATAGGGCTCGATTTCATTTAGTGCAGAGATAATTAGTTATCCTCCTTTCTTAAAATTTCTTTAAGCTTTTGTGTTAAATAAAAAGCAAATAAAAGCAATTTACCAATATATAATTACGTTACTTAATAATGTAATATAAAAAACCATAAATACACATAAAATACAATGAAAAAATAAAATTAATTGTACTGTAGATAAAAACAAAATTTAATCACTGAATATGAACATTGTTTCACCTTCGAAATATGGCCGAATCGAATTGTTGAATTGACTTTGAATCGTAGTACTAGTTAATTATCAAAAATCGCAACTGTTTTACAATAAACATTTTCTTTTAGAAGATGTGATTTCATTTAAGGCATCAGCAACAGAATTATACAACGGAAAATTTAGGAATAAAATTTGTAAATATATTTATCACTCAAATAGTTAAAAGGGCAGCATAAAAGTGCGAATTCGTCGCCCACATAAGAGAAACTTATTGGATCAACATAAATCATTATTCTTTTTTTCAGTTCCGTTTACATTGTTGGTTCAGTGGGTTTTTCGCAAACAACTAACATGTCTAATTTCGATGTGAAATGAGCATGTATAAGTGTTAAAAATAATGGGAAGCTTACCGTCAATATGATTTACTTTTACGATGAAGATCCAAAATTTACTCTTATTTATGCACATAAATTATTCTCAAAAGCTATCGAGTAAAAAAAATAGCACTGCGACATAAATCCATAAAATAATGTAACAAAAGAAAGATAAATTTTATTCGCTCTTACATTACCATTCTGAGGGCTAAGTCAGAGAAATATTCGTGATTCAAATAAATCCATAAAATTTTTGTACGTTTGAATTTTCATTCAAAATTTCATTATAAATATTTCAAATTTCTGATCCGCATTCTTCATCTGCTCATAGAAAAGCATTTTTACTGAATAGTTTGAATTTGGTATTTGTCAGATTTTCTTTTTTGGTAATTTTATCAGTCTTCTGTGATTTTTTCGTTGTTTCATTGAGTTTATCTAACAAAGATTTTTTTATTGTACAGATATATTTATACATTTATCATATAAAGGATCATGCAGTCTGAATCAAATTCAGATTATGAAGAAACTATTAAAATATATAAAGTAAATTCGAAAAATTTAATTTTTTACTGAAAATTAGTTTTTTGTTCGATTAATTCCTATCTGACTAACATTAAAACAGACTACTATTCCAAAATATTATATATATTTTACATTTATTGAGTTAAATTGAAACAGGTTCGTAATAAAACATCAAGCAATTCAAATGTACGGAAACAATGAACAGCGAGCGTGCACGCAAATGAATACATGCACAATTTTTATTTCATGAGCAAGCATCCTGAGAGTTCATAAGAAAATAATTACAGAATACGTATGCGATCAAAACGCAAGACATAAAATAAAACGTTAATATCGAGGACAACTGTAATTAGTACTAATAGATAAATTACTGGCAGGCTTAAAAGAGTGGCAATTGATATACTGGTCATTTCAATAGTTTGGCACTTTTAAATGCTCATAAATTTTATATTGTGCTTTATTTTTATTTCGGCTCATCAAATCGTAGAAAAAATTTATTAAAAATAATTTAAAATAATACAACAAAAGAAAACTTTATCTTTCATTTAACGTAAAAAAATGTAAAATTGCAAAACTTTCTTACAGATTATAATTGTCCTTTACTTAAATTTCAATTTACTTTCATGACCGGATTTTTCGCCATATTTTCATTCCTAGAAAAACGTAATCTATTTTTTTCAAGCATCCTTTTTTCTAACTGGCGATAAATATATGTAATGTATATTGTTTATACAATTTTAAAGAAAGATCAATAAAGAAAGTGAACAGATATAAGTTTCGGGTACTAAAATTCCGCTCTCTGCCAACGAAGAGGCGAGGTTTATCTATTAGTTGAAAGAATTTATGATGCATGTTATTATAATCAAATAAATAACAATTCAGAAAAAAAAATCTGTTTAAAATATATCTGTTGTAGCCGTTGTGTGATTTGTTTTCCGAAAGATTCAACGGAATAAGATTTTAATTGTCATTCATTATTTCCTACATGAAGCCGATCCGAACACACTTTCCCAAGCTTTTTCGAAAGTGTCGAAATTTCTATTTTTCCCATCAACATTTCTTCTGCCAAATGCTTCAGGTTTTCGAGAAGGTATTCGTAATGCGTTAGATTCGTAATCTAAATAATTAAGCTCAACGATTTTCCAAAAAAAATGTATTTAATGCTTCCATGTATTATAGATTTAAACATATAAGAATTGTAATTTTAAAAAAAATTAATTTATTTTTTTTCACATTGAAAACTTTTTATTTCCTCACATCAATAATGGCAATAAATTTCATATAATGAAATACCACAAGATAAATATTTTTTTGGCCAAGATGAGATATTTTATTAGTAAAACACTTGCGGCACGTGAAGAACTACAAAATATTCAAAAATGTCTACATAAACCACAGACCAAGTAGAACTTAAAAGTAATAATGTGTTAGATTTTGTTTCCATAGAAAAATAACTTTCAATATAAATTTAATGACAATATTTTCATATTTAATTCATCAAAATTCTTATAATTATATTTAAATAATCATTTAAAATTCTTTATGTTGCATCATGTATTCTGCCACTCTTTTTTCACTACACACTTAAAAAAATAAGCAGAATAAAATAAAACGTTCATGGTGCAGAACATACTTTAGTAAATATTTAAAGTCGCTATAACTTTTATAATTTCGCTTATAAATAAAATTTCAGTTGTAAAATCATCCCAACATAAAAAAGTAAAATCGAAAGTCTACATTTTCTCGAGAATATTAGGATTTTAAACGAGAAAGCTAATTCAAATACCGAACTTAACACACAAAGAGATTAGAACTTAGAACTCAATGGTTCAGATGTTAGAATAAAATGAAAAATAAAAGTTTTAGTTCTGTATATATGAATTTTCTACTACGAATGATTGTTTTCGATAGGAAAAATACCTTCAAAAAGGACCCAAAGTATGGAAAAAATAAAAAAAATCGTATATACATTTATTCAAAAAAATCTCTAATAGAGAATTTTCTAGATTCGAAAAAATCTTATTTGAAAGTTAAGCAAGAACAGATTTGCCACAAATAATCAATCATAAAGCTCTTTAGTAGATATGTAATAAACGGCTCTCTGGATCACGTCCTTAAAAAAACCTGAGATTTTCATCGGTTCCAAATCTCATATCATAGTCAGAAATTGACCAAAGAACTAAAAAATAAGGATGATATTCATCACATCAAAATAAAATCTTAATATTACAGGAAATTACAAACTAAAACTTAAATTAAATCAATAATTTAATTAAAATGTTTTGCACAATAATTTCTCGTATGAAATTAATCATGGTAATAACTAAGGGAACATTCTGAGTGACAAATTACTAAGGGAACCAGAATGATTCTGATGTTTTAACATTTCAGCACTTTATCTTTTAACTTCCTTGTTTGGCATCTAACCAATACAGAAATCCATTATCTTAAGAGCTTTCATATAAAAATACAAAATAGTATGCAATTTACTATTTTACAGATGATCTCTAATTAAAATATCAGAGACAGAATTAATAATTTTCATTCTGCATATAAATTACTTTTTCTCATTCTATATTATCAAATCTGTTAAAAAATCCACATTGAA
This sequence comes from Ricinus marginatus, assembly GCA_028565995.1. Lineage (NCBI taxonomy): Eukaryota > Metazoa > Arthropoda > Insecta > Psocodea > Ricinidae > Ricinus > Ricinus marginatus. The sequence goes on along the minus strand of JAOWBB010000008.1, from coordinate 3,270,922 downwards.
AGTGAGATCACTATTATAAGGTGTTCCCTTATGCAGCCAAAAAATTACTTTATAATTTACATTAAATGCAATTTGTGAATTAAGTCATGATTACAGGATAAGAATAAAAAAATAAGACTGCTATAACATTAGTATAACAATAAAATTGGAAACATGTTATAACATGTATAAATGACAGAAGATTTGTAACTACGTATATCAACATGATAGAACTAAAAATATAATTTAATTACGAGACATTTTTGAGTTTTTTTTTAATTTAAACAATTATTAACTTGAAATGGGAAATGTAATATTTTTAAATTTAAAATGAGTATATTATGATTTTTCTCTTATATTTGACATGATTAATAATTGAAAAATATTGCTTGACAAGTTGTCGAACTAAAAAATATGATATACTATCCTTTCAGGAATTAAGTTGAATAAAATGAATAATTACTTTCTTTATTTCAATTTACCAATTACCATATCACTGAATTAAAAATTTAATGTTAAAAATGAACTTTATTATTTGAAGTTGTAAATATTCCAAAAAACCTTTTAATTTTTAAATAAAATAATACTATCAAATATTGTCAACATTTTATTATCATTTTATTCTGTTTTTGTACTATTAGTTATCATTATTACGGATTATCTTTATACAACAATGAATGGCTAAAGAACAGTATCTCTAATTGTATTTTACTTAGATTATTGAAAAATGTATAAGATCTAACTAGTAGATCAATCTTAACTATTTGGTCGAAAATGTTAAAACTGTATGCTTTTTCAATTCACATAAATTTCATTAATGCCGATAGCAGGATATTACACTTACATGGTTTTACGATCAGAACCGGGAGTTTAATCATTAATTAATTACTATGCGTAACCCAATTTTTTCCTCATCTTCATACATTTTTGAAATTAATCAATCATTTGTAGGTATCAATCTATGAAGGAAACAAAATTTGATCGACAAATATAATTCCCATATGATGCTGCACTTATTCAAATATCATTGCCACGGATTTATGTGGAAAGTCATTAAGTTGTTCTCCAGCCCAAGACATATTATTTAACAATCATGGTACACTTAGAGTAAAAACTAGAATGGAATTAAGGTCACTTTCTCAATTTTTTTTTACTACAGGTTAGGGTTAGGTAAATATCTATTAGGAAGAAGTATTATAAAGCTTGGAGAAATCTTTTTTTATATATACGTGATTATTTCCCACATAGTCCTTTCAGGTACCTCAATATAATAAATTTTTATGATAGGTAAAGAAAGAACTTCTTACTTCTTCATTAGAAAAAGGCAATAATGAATAACCCACAGAAATTTTAGAATGCTTGTCGATTGTTAAGCAAGGTGCAACTATAAAAACTGGAATACTGTGAAGATTGAATTACTTTTATTTAAATACCATAAAATATAGTTTTATTATTATTAATTGACTACCGGAACCTAATAATCCATTATGTCAATACAAAATGAAAGGATAAAATATATATTTATTCCTTAATAAATCTCCATTTCTTCGACATGAAATTTTCTAATTCCGATTAAAAGTTAAAATAAATACTGGCTTTTCCAGCACTAACCTTCAAAATGTATTTTGCATATCAATTTTTCTTGGTTTGTCTAGGTAACAGTCTTGGATGAAAGCGAAATTTAACGATTCGCAAAGACTCAAGCTGGGATTACCTCTTTAAAATGATAAAAAATGATAAAATCCACTAAAACCAGTATAATGTAATCACGTTGAAAATTGAGTTATAAAAATAGGCGGATGATAGCATACTTTAAATCTTTCTAAAACTGTGAACATCTCTCTCTCAAATTTTTTTCTATGAAATATGTTGTCAATTATCCATGGAAAACATATTCCAAAAAAATTAATAAATAATCGCCTCACAGATATCAAAAGGATATCAAAAGTTTACGTAATAAGCGAATAAAAATATCCCTCTTTATCTATTTATTTGTTATGCGTGTCGATATGAAATTCAAGAATTCTCTCGTATTACTTAAAGAGCTTTTCACAGAACGAGAAGCTACTTCAAAAAGTAAATTTATCTCAGATTTTAATCACCGTACATAATATTTACATAAACTGCTCGCTTAAAAAAATAAGATACTAAATTACATTTTCCATTTTAGGATAACGTTGCAATTATTTGCAAAATTAATAGATCGTTTTTCTTATATATTAAAGATTTTTCCTTTCTTTCGAACCAAGAAATTTTCTAATTCCGGAATTGTACGTTTTTAATAAGGAAATTTTGCACTTAACGAAATTCACAGTTCGTGTATTTTGTCAAATTTGGCCCAATAACGTGTCTACTGTGTACAGAGCATGATAATAGGCATATGACAACATTATCCGAAAGTTTTTTAAGTTAATTCTACGATACTGACCATCGCACACTTCCTACTTTTGGGTAGCGACCGAGATCCTGTGAATTCGATATGCGAAACGTACAACCGTCATTCCTTAAGATCACCAAGGAGAAATCCATAACACTTTTCGTGGTCAATTTAAAGGTCGAACGTGACAAGTGTAACTTAAATCACGTGACCGTTAAACTTCAAGGAATAGTTCGTATTGGCTGTTTGTCTTTTCACTTGCCATTACATTTGATACTTCGTCGACTCCTAATATGAATGATAGTGCATCTCTGTGGTAGAAAGCTGGCTTATAGGACTCTGCAGAATGAGGAAAGAAATCAATCGTTAAAATAAACTTCTAATTCACAAACATGGCTGTGTAGTTTATGCCAAATGAAACTAGCCTACCCAGTCCTTTTCAATTAATGATCGATGATGATCTAAACAGGCTTTTAAAATTGTAAAGTTTGCAGATCCGGCTGACACCGAGCCAACACTTAGTGGCAAAATGTAAGCCATTATTTTTGCACATTTTTTCTTGATTGTTTCAGCTTTAAACATTACAGCACATTTCAATTTCAAACGCTGAAAGGATGAATCCTTATTTGAAATCGAAGCGAATATAAATTTTAAGGGATTAAAATGGTTTAGTCGCAAATAAGATTGCCGCCGGCATCTGAAGCTTTTTATTTTTTTTTTTTATTTTTTTTTATTTATTTTTTTTTAAACTAAAATATTTTATGGGCTGGTACTAATTTTTAAAAATTTCATATTTCAGATATTTATCTCAAGAAAAATTACAAACCAAAAAATACGATCAGCACATGTTCGTCCAGTGCTCAAAAGCAAAGAAAATATCAGGAATCGTACCATTTGAGAAATTAGTTTTTCTATACAAAACGTAAAAAATTAAACTAGCTCTTCCCATTTCTTATAAAATTTAAACAATTAATTCGGACATAATTTTATTATTTCTAAAATTAATCCAATTATTCCAAATAAAATAAAAAAAAACACAAATTTTTCGTCCTCTTCCACTTCTGATTATAACACTTTCTCGAACAAATTTTTTCTTTGCAGAGTTAGGTTTTAACACTTTCATATGTTATTTTTGGAGCGCTAACTCATCTAATAATATGAAGAATAATCAGTTTCTAAATGTAAAATGTCTTTTACACCGAAATCTTACTTTGTGCGCGTATATTCGGTTGGCGTTAATCAGTCTCTTGTTTTTTAACAAAGCATCCTCGTCAATCGCATGCATTAATAATCATATCCAATCTTTCACATCATTTGCTACGGTTGACTCAGTCTCAGGAGTGTTACATCCGTGGATGTTAACTAAGCAAAAGTTAGAAACCATATACTTACATGAATCATAATAACAAGTTCTAGATCTACCGAAACCTTAAGAAACGGGTTAAACACGCATTACAACAATCAAAATATATGTCGATATCAGAAATATTATCAATTCACAGATTGTCCTTTTTTCATGCCTGCTTCATATTCATATTAACTGTGAATCTTGAACGTCGTAACCACATATAAAGATTGAAAACGATGACGTTATTATAACACTCCAGTGACTATGAAGTCACTCTAAAATGGTTAATACAAATTTTTACAGATGATATTATATACCTCATCTTAAAAGCCGATTTAATGACTCACGTTTACCAGAAAACTCTTTTCCTACGGGATCATTCAATTCTCTTGCTAATTTTACTTAACCTAAAATATTCCTTTTTGTTTTATACCGTCAGTAAATTAATTTAGTCGTTCTATCATGAGTTTTATGTAATTATGTAATTTATTCAGAGGAACTATTATTACTTCGGATATTTGAGAAAGAATGAGTGTAGACAGACTTAAAGATGCCGGTATCATATACCACCCACAATCAAGCCTGCAACTGGAAATTTTGAAGTCATTTCAATAAAATCTGAATTTTCCAAGCAGTTTAACAGTGAAAATTATAAGAAAAAACATCGTCATTAAAATGAATATTAAAAATAATTTTATGATGAAAAGGCTTTTTTTTTTATTCTGAAATTAAAAAAAAAAATCATTATCTTGTGGCGAACATTTCAAGATTGATACGAGTTCGATTTACCTGAACATGAACAACTGCTCAGACATATTAAGAAAGAATATAAATATTCACAAAGAAGTTACACAGGTCAACGATTGGTTACGTTAAGAAGCTTCTGCCATTTATCAAATTTTTCTGTACTTGATGTAAAATAGACATTATTAATTCGTAATTAACTTCTTTCAAAAATATCGAATTAAAAATAAAAGTAAATCAAGGATTGCGACATGTGACTACATCGAAGAATCAAATCAGAACTATATCGAAGAATCAACATCTTTTCAGCATCTAAAAAACTCGTCAAATTTAAAGTTTAATTTTCAGGTTTTTAGGGACCATTAAATATTTTATATGAAATTCGTATGAATATACTTATAGTATGTGAAAGTATTATGGTTATTTAATTTTATGTTTCTTATTCTTCTTCTTCATCATCATCATCATCATCATCATCATCATCATAAAAAAAACTTCATTTACTAATGCCGATAATTTATTTATTTTATTATATTTCTAGTGCATCGTTTCTGACAGAATTTTTCAGGCTACAAACAAGTAAACGAAAAACGGTTTTATTTTTGTTCGATCTAATGAATAAAAGCTAAGTAAGAACTTTTTCGTTTATAATTCAAAATAATGTATAATGCGATGAATATTTAACATAATCATTTATAATGACATTTAGTATATAATTAATAAGAACATTAAAAGCTAGATATTATTTACAAATATCCTTCACATAAAACAATTTAACCAGATTTAAAAACTTCTTACTGATTTTCTAATCCAATCAAAATAAACCAACTTAAAATTACATAATAAATGAATTACATAATAAAATGAAAATAAATTACAAATAAAAAAAAAATGATATTTGTTACATATCAATAATTCAACTTTCATGAGGATATATATATATATATATATATATTTTTTTTTTTTTTTATAGAAGTTGGGTTCATGAAAATACTCTATAAGAAAGTTCTATCACTTCAGAAAATGCTGAATTACAATTGAAACACAAATTATTAAATGAAAATGTTAAAGCTAAAAAAGAGGTAATTGTCACTGAAAATATAAATTTTTTGACGGATATATATTTTATTAAAATTTTAAATAAATTCTCAACTGCTCATAAAAAAATAACACAGCTGAAAATTATGGGAAAACCAAGTTTTTTGAGAAAGGTACTACCTCAAAAGAAAACAAGAACCGTACAAAGTATGAATTCACAAGTGCAAATCAATGTTTACGTTTGCACATGAAACCTGGATGAAAAATGCGAAAGTACGATGGTAACTTGAGAGCTATAAAAAAAATTGTCTCTAACAATCATCGAAAGTACCTCACCATAAATGTAACATGTTCATTACAACTAAAAATTAATTAAGCACTAAGGAATAAAAAATAATGCATTTTTCCCTCAGTCCTTGGATATTAATTTGAATTTTCCATTGCCGAGGACTTAAATTTCAAGGTTTCAGCATTATCATTTAATGGAAAAATTTGTAACATCATGATCTTATAAAAATAATATAAATAATTAATAATAATAATAATAATAATAATAATAATAATAATAATAATAATAATAATAATAATAATAATAATAATTAATATCAAAATTTTATCCAGCAAGATCTGATAGGAGAAATTTATTACATTAACCAATGTTTAACAGTCCATGCCATGCTTTTCATAATAAATGAACATTTACTTTTTTCGATTAAAATGGCCTTAATACAAAAGTAGTTTATATAATAATTCATAAAAAGCATATACGAATTTAGAGGGACTGTAGTGGAATCATATGAATTAATTAAATTTTTTAAATCTTAACTGCTTTGTCTCGAAAAAAAAATTCTGTCTTTCGCCAGTAAAAGGAATTTGTCATGTAAAAATTGCGGGATCGAAATTAAAACGTAAAATAAATAACACATAATAATCAAAATATTTTTGTTATAGGTCGTAGGAAATTACATTGCGGAGCCAGACCCATCAAGCCTGCCGCCAGACTGAGTACAAATGCCTTGCTATTTACAGAATGATTCACGTCAGGATTCGATAACAGCAAGTAAATTAAGAAATGAGATAGAGTAAGTATCACTGCGTCCAGAACTTTACAATTAGAAGAATAAATAATTAAGAACTAAGAGTCCCAATTTCCTCTATAGTTGCAGTCTATTATGATTAAATGGCCCTCATATAATTTTACCCGAATACTTAGCCAAAAGATTTCATCTAAGAATTTATGAATATCTTTCGATCGCACATAAATTCTCTTTCATTTTACAAATTTATTTACTTTTATTAAAAGAACATTATTTTTAAAAGCTTTGCACCAAATTTCAAATATTTATACACTAATCTCTGATTTGTACCTTTAATTTTTCTGTCAATTATTTTTGCTCTAAATGCTACATGAAAAAAGCAAACTATTTTTAATAAAACCTAAATAATTTTTATGCATTTTGGAAAGTTCTTGCAGCTTTAACTTTTGGAAATAACCGTAAACCGTTCAGTCTGCATATACATTCTAGTAAATAATCTACCAGCGATCATAAGCTTTATGGCGGGCAAAAAAGAAATTTTTCTTATGATCGACTTTTTTTGCTGGCAGAAGTCTAGCTCCTTACCGATCTAAGATATATTGATCGATCAATAAACTGTGTGCATATGTATTTGGTTCTTTTAAGTTTTCCATCGAGAGAATATCCAACAAACTTTTAGAGAGGCATTGTGACAACTAAATTAAAAAAAAACAAATAATGATAAAAACAAAACATTTAACATTATTTTGTATTTCTTAGTTAATATTTCAAAGCACAAGTATTTGATAAAAAAATAGGTCTTCCTAAACAAACAGTACGTTTATGTTCAGCGCATGAATATTCAGATTTATCGAAGTTAATTTTGATAAGTTGGAATTTAAGTAAGAGAGATCAAACCCGCTTTTATGCCCAGTCGCCTTTTTTCTTGACTTTTCTCAAATTCGCAATTGTAAAATGATCGTGATTATCTAATTCATGTCACTCTGAAATAATGATTAAATGATTCTTCCATTTCTTGACCATTAAAAAACTTCACGGCACGGGCACGACCTGAAAACTGTGGTGATTTATTAAGAAAGAAGAAGCTCATGTGATCATCAATACGTTCAACGTTCACATCATTGACCATTTTAGCTTCAAACATTTAATTTAAATTAGAAAATATCTATAAAATACAAAGTAACAATTTCAAAGTTTTCACTTATTATTAATTTTTAAGATAATAATAATTTTTTTTATTATATAACAATGACATTATATAAAAGTAAAAAAACAAAGCACGTGTATGATTAGCCGATTTTGTAATATCAACTCAATATCAATATATTAATATAAACAAAATTGAGTCTAAAATTTTCCTTACTGATAAAGTAAAAATAATTTTTTTTCAAGCAGAAAATGAAACATGAATAATATTCATGAAATATTTAAAAAAAAATATTTGCGATTAGAAATATTATGTTTTGAATTGGGATCAATCGTTCATAAGATTTTGGGTATTGTTCTCGGAGGAAACAATTTTTACTTTTTCGGAGTATATTTCGAAATAATGTCAAGGTGAATATAAAAACTTTATAATCATTAAAATTCAGAAATTGGTAATTAATTACAGATAGAAAGAAGGAGACAATTTAAATTAATAGCTAATTACATACTATTAAATATCTTTTAATCGTCCTTAGTATCCGGAGAAACTATTTTTGGACATTCTTTAGTACTTTCTTTTGTAATATTTTCTTTAAAAGAATTTGAGAAGTAAATCTCCTACTCCATCCAACAAATAATATATCCTCCATCCTCCGGTCCAATAGAATTTTTCACTGTCATCTTTGATTATTGTTCTGAGTTAAAAGTTAACTTTTAACTTAACGGCAAAAGCTAACAGCAATACTATACTAGCTATTAACAAAAATTATTTTGAATCAAAATTCAAAAATTAAAAGCAAACAAAAAACCAAATAAATCTTCAGAGCTAAATTTTAAAATGTGTTTAATTTAATGTGTTTTTTTATATATTGATACTGATTGCCTTATAAATAATGTAATTAAGAGAAAAACTGTGAGACAACGAAAGTCAGGTTAGTTAGATTAGCGCATAAAGAGATCGATAAAATATAAACATGTCAAATTCGTAAACATGAAATTCAAAAGTGAATATCATGATTAGAATTAAAATAAAAATATTAGATTTTTTTCTTCTTTAAGATAGACCCGATGAATTTTTCATTAAAAATGTGATCTGGAACTAATCTGACAAAGTTTACTCTTCAGTCCGCATGAATGCCTCCCGTACACTCCCTGAACATTCCATGAACGCAAAAGTGAAAATTACTGTAAAAAGAAAACTGGGGAGATATCCTACAAATAGTATATCAACGAGTAAATGGTTAAGACAATTCTTAGTGTGAGAGAAGACAATATTGTCTGTTATATATTTTTAGAAAACTAGGGTCGAAAAAAAAAGTTAATAATTTAGCGGGTTTAACTCTTGCCTATGATCATCATTAAAGCACGAAATGTCGATCGAACATTCAATTCTTGTTCTAAACATTTTAATTCTATTGGCTAAACGAAATTATATTTGAAAGAAATCACGATAGTAGTTGAATTGAAAAAGATTAAATTAGGAACATCAAAAGCCCTCATAAATGTATGCCAAAATTTTTCCGGAATTTTCATCTCAGCGGAAATTTTTTAAACGCTTTTTGATAAGATAATGCAGTTTTTCATTTTATATAATAGATGATGCATGCAGGTTGTTTATTTATAGAGAAAGGAGGCATTAGTTAAATCTATTGAAAATTTAATCGCTTAATTATCCTACTTGGATTAATGTAGAGTAAATGAACTATAAAGGAAAACGAATCTAATGTGCTTTTAAAAGAGGTCTTAAAATTTACCAAAAAATAGCTGATTCCGGCAACCTGCTTTCAAGAGGTCAACATTAAAAATAAAAGTTGAAATAACTTGCGCATTTTATATCATTCTTGTATTAATTTTAAAATATTTCTTGAAACATTGAATAGTAAGCATCAATTGCAATTTTTCCTCAGTTTCTTTACCAAACAAAACTTTGATAATAGCAATTTCAAAACTGAAATTTTTAAGATTCATATTCGTTACCTCAAAATTTGAGTTAATTTTTAAAATTTTTATATGAATAATTAAACGTGAAATTTATAGTATCACATAAAATTAATGTTAATGTAAAATTCCTATACACATGTTTTTACATATAAACCTATAAATCTACCCCTTATGGATACTATGTCAATGCAACAAACCATATTTTTCAAGTGAAAGTAAGACATTTATATTGGAGAAAATTTCTCTAATATCAGAATTAACAGAGCTCTTCAAAATACTGAATTTTACTGTTACTGCTTGTTTAAGAAATAATAAATTTAGTATAAATGGTAAATCATTTTCGAAAAAGAAATTAAGGATAATTGCCCGTTTTACTAAGTCTTATATTTCAAAACACATATTAAGCTAATCTAATTGAGCAATACGTGGACATAGATACGCAATTAATCTAAAATAAATAATGCCGAAATTATTAACAGTAACAGATTTTTTTTTCTGTTTTTACCATTATGTTTGGTGTAAGAGAATCACGGTATTTTACTTTGCTGTTGAACATTATAAGGCCTGCATTTATTTCATGGTGAGTCAAATTGAAAAAAACGAAGAAACTTTCCGGTCAATTTCAATTAGAAAAAATATGATCAACATTTGTGAAAAGTTTCTTAGTTCTTTTGAAAAAAATTATAAAAAATATTAATCAGTATTAAATTATAATATTGATTGCATTCATTCTGATTTAAGCATCCGGCTATAAAGTGCCAACAATTAACCACGCATTCTTTGTTCTTCAAAATAATCTTTCAAAACATTAAAACCGGAAAAAAAAATTTTTTTAAGCCGATTTTTGAAATAAGGAAAAAAAGAACCTCTCGTCTTGTGACAAAAGATATGATTTTTCTTTTTCAAAGCGATGCACAGTAGTAAAGTCGAGACACGAATCCATATAAAAATCTTTACCAAAGTTTATAAGCATAAAAATTCCACTTTTTTCTTGCAGCAGATATCAATCTTCATTATCATAAATTTCTGAATTCTGTCGCTGGTAAGTTTGATATCGACATATCTGTTTGCAATATTTTGGTTTTTTGAATTACCTTTTTTAAGTGTAAATTGATGACAACATTTACTCACTTGATAGTAGTCAGCACGTAAGAATAGATTTCCTTTTTATGGGAGTAAATACACGGTGGATTACATTTATAGAATGAAAATACCCGTCATCGAAGAAAATCCACATCCTGTGAATTTTGAAACGCATTTTGCCTGCCACTTTTTCGTGTTCCCAAAATCGGTAGGAGACCGAGAGGATCACTCTGAAAAGTCGTCGTGAGAAAAAACTCGAGAAGCGATCGGAATGCGGGAGATAAATTTTAATGGCTACCAAATTTCCAAATATCATTTTCGAAGGAACATTTCGCTTCGGGTCAACTGGGTTTTTTCGGAACACCGAAGAATCTAAAATCCTAGGAGCTACGTTAATTCCATAGGCTTCGAAACGCATCATTTATCGGCCAAAAGCACCAGTAACACGAGGTTTTGATATGTTAAACGTTATTTAAAAACATAACTTTAACTTAACTTCCGCATTAATGTTTCGCACTAACACGTGAAACGGCAATGCATAAAAACGAGTCAAAATTATCAAAAAGAATCTAAAAAATTTTATACATTCAATTTTCACAGGCGAATATGCTAAGAGTACCTACTTCGAAAGTCAGATCCTATTCCCTTGGTTTAAGAGCCAAGGAAGGTTTACGATTTTTAATTTTTTAATTTTGAAAATTTACAGTTTCTTTCGCCCTCCGTCGCATCGGCAGATTGTGTAAATTCAGGATTCATTTCCAAACGCTACCTTGGACGAGAAGATAGTCATCTTTGACAATTAGGTTTTACTATGCAACAATGTTTTCCCTTTTCCAAAAATTAATTTTTTTTCGATGGAGAAAATTCTGAATGAACCCCATGCAAATATCCGAATAATTTTTACTGATGAAAAATTAATAACATAATTAAAACAAAATAAATCATGCACGGAGATCGTTAAGTATAACTTTTACATCTACAAATAAAATGATGACTTCGGCCACCCAATGCACCTTCAGGAAAGACGAATTGGACAGCCCTGCCCGTCGCCATCCACATATTCAAAGCAAGGTCCCTCATACCTGATCCCTTTTTCATCTAAAATTAACGTGGGCGATTTTTCACGGTCAATTGGTTAAACCTCGCGCACTGAATAACAAAGGAATAGCAACTTCGACGGTCGGTCTTTTTCCTTCTACAGGACACAACTCGTGCGCTTGATGAACATGTCATGCCAGTGCGCTACGCAAACCTCCAAACGTTTCCTTAGATTTTTACGCTACAATACGAAAATGAATTTTTGCCTAGTCCTCGCTTTGCACATACCTACGAATCGGTAGCTTATCGAGGCGAGACACAGAACAAAGACATTTGCTTTATCCATAGGCTTTTACTTGCTGTAATAAAAAGTGGCGGAATTTAACTAACAGCGCCTGAATGCCACAATGAGGATTTGAAAAAGGAAAAACTAGAGCAAAGGGCCGCGAAGATGACGCGGGCGCAAATTTCCAACCTTACGGCGTCGGCCGAACCGGTCGGTTCCGAACCGTTGCTGCCTTGCCGGGGCAAGCACCGTCGCGGAGGGAACACGACGAAGTGTCCTGCATCAGCAGCTCGGTCCGTCCGAGTGCATCCGGTGCCACGGTTTGCACTTCCTGCATACCTGAGGACTCGCATTGCTCGCCTTGCTTACGGGTTTCTGCCGTTTTCCCACGATCGGCGTTTCGTTCAAGAACTCGACGAATGCTGAGGGAAAAATATTTCTCGCTTAACGGCGAGAATTCCAATTGCCCAATTCCAACCTGCTCCGACTAAATGGAATCGACTGTATCCACTACAATAAAATTGTTGCTTTCTGTAAGCAACGGAATCATTTCGCAAGACGAGATACTGTTTTCGAGATGATACCGTTTAAGGTTGTATTTGGTCATTTAGATAAATCGGAAAATCGTTGCAATAAGTAAGACTTAAGAATATAGGCCTTTGCATTAATCATTATCGGTTTTGATAGGTGACAAATGTAAATGACGCCATATATTTTTCGTAAGTATATAATATGTGTAACTCCCATTTTATTCGCAGTTCTTTATTGTCACAACTTCTGGACATTTCACTGCTCTGCTTTAAATATTTTGGTTTTCTACATTAGAAAGTAATTAACTCTCGACGCATAAATTTTCATTTGAGTGATTTTTAGAAATTCTTTAGTTTTGTGTTGTGCCCTGTTCAAACATCGCATTTACATCATTTACATCACAACAAGGAATTTAAAATTTTAACTTTAAAATTATCATTTAAAAAATGGTTTAAAAAACAGTTTTTTATCGTCAGATTTTTTGATCATTCCTTTCATAAAGTAACTAAAATTTAGGAGTTGAACTTCGTACATGAATGATTTACACTGGAGATAATGAAATTAAGATCACTCTGAAGTATTATGGTTTGCCTATTATTTTCCCGATATTTGCTTGCAAAAGAAAAAAACACTCTTTTTATTCTGACTGTGAAAAATTAAAAAACGAAAGAGAGATAGACAGTTTTTACAGAATGGAATTTTTCTTTCAATATTTAGATAAGTCATTTTTAAGATGGGATTATATTAATTTTTCATTAGATAATATACAATGTAAAGAAAAAAATAATAATATGAATGTAATTTATGTATTGGCTCTTTTCTTAACATAGATTTAAAATTACATTTAATTTATATGTTTTAAATGAATTTTAAGGCGTTCTATATTTTTTTATAAATAAAAAAAAAATCAGATTATCAAATGCAAAACGACAAACAACAAATGGCAGTACGAAAGCCGGTAGATTTTCTTGAATGAAATAATGTGATATACAAATGTAATATATAATATGATATTTAAGAATGCACTGCAATGATACTTATATCGGATGAAATACATAAGCTAAGCTTTAATTCATCAGTGCAATTACTTAAAATTTCGTGTTCATAAATCATTCTTAAAATTCAAAATGAAAATTTAACTTTGCAAAAAAGATTTATTTCTTCACTCTCAAATTCAGTAACTGCTTAAATCAATGAAAAAATGTTAACTACCAATAAAGAACAATCAAATTGAGTCTTACATTATTTACATGGCTGTAATAAATGAAAGCGGGTCAATCTCAAAAGTCGGATATGGCCTTAAATTAAAAATTTCTAATAAAAAAAAAAAAATTAATTTATTTATATAAATTGTATCTTCGACTCTTTTACTTGTTTTTCCGTTTTAATTGTGAAATTTTGAACTATTTAAAAAATATTTTCTTTCATTTTTGGTTAAAATATTTTGAAAGGGATAAATAACGAAATTAACTTACTTCCAAATTAAAACTGAAGTAAATAAACTGTGAAAACATTAAGAATTATGTGGTTTTTAGGAAAAAAAAAAAAACTGCGATCTTAGAGCCACCATGTCATGTATAGGACACACGGCAGTTCGGCTCTTCTTCCACGAGATGAATTTAATCTTAAAAATGAGATGCCGAATGACTTTTTAGTCATTCTGAATCATAGATCAAATGGCGATAAATGAGTATAACCCTTGAAACTACTTTTCCGTTACTATTACTGCCATTTTTTCTTTTTTTTACACACAAATGCATAAGCACTGTTTATGCAAATTTAGCATTGCAATATGGGACCTTAAATAACTGTTACGATGCACCTCATCTTAACCATGAATCTGCATCACCTACTAACATGATTTTTCATAATTAGTTGAAATGTGCGCCACCTACTAACATGATTTTTCATAATTAATTGAATATAAGAAGTAAATTGATCCATATTTATCTCACGTGCAAAAGAAATAAGGATGGAAGTCTGTAAAAAAAAAAGATTTATTTTTGCAAGTATTTTATCCTTGTGCTCGTTCTTTGTTATAAGGATTGAAAGTTCAACAAAGTATTATGTTGATTCATTTTACTTTTCAGCACTTATTTTTTCCCATAAAGAGCAGTTGTGTTTAATTTTTAGAATTTTTCTTATAGCATGTAGAAAAATAAAAAATATTGCTTGGGAAACGGACACAAATAAAACAGAAATAAAAGTTTTAACAAATAAATTATATAAAAAATGTCACTTTTCTGAAAAATACTAAACTTTAAATTTTATGATGAATCAAATTTGTTACAGGCTTGAGTCGCAGCTCGGACAAATTTGAATAACTGGAATAACAATGTCTGATAATTCCTGCAATTTTAATAAAAATTGCAGGAAAGAACTTGAGCTCAATTTTAAATATCTTACAAATATATAAGAAGATTCATTTGATTCGTAAACGTTTAAATATTAATTTTTTTAGACAAGATCAAAATCAAGTTTTCAATCAGTAATAAACCAGAAAAAGTTAGTGTAATAGCAAATGCATTGATCAATGCATTGATCAAACTCAGTTTAAGGGATGATGAATTACGAAAATATTAGTATCTTAAATTTAGAAGTTTAAAAAAATAATTCTATGAAATACGAAGTGTAATTCTCTCGCAAAATATCGTTTCGACGATTTTTACTAACAAAATTTCAAAAACTTCAAAAATTCAATCGAACAAGGTTAAAAAATATTTTGGTTCCGAATAATCGAGTGATCCAGAAATTTTCAAATTTAACAGATTTCTGTTCTTCAAGTATAATGTAATTCGAATCTGTGTGGGAATACTTTTGTTACTATATTTCTATAAAAAAAATTTCTATCTTTATCAATTTTGTACAAAAGATTAAAACAAAAAATTACTCACGAACGTTTAACCGTCAAGAAAACATGAAAAAATCAAACCAAATTAAATACTAATACAAAGTTCCAAACTGCATTTAAAACATAACAAATACGAAACTGTATTCAGAGTAAATTCAAATATTTAGAGCATTTACAATCTTATGGGATTAATATTTAAAGACATCATGACTTATTTAAATATAACAGGAAAAAAATTTTTTTTTTTTTAAATCAGTTAAAATTAATAACATACAGAAAAGGGAAAAATTATATTCGAAATGCAACGAATGATTGCAAGGTACAGTAGTAGACTCGTAAAAGGAAACAATTTCCATAACTGATTTCGAATCAAATCGGCTACCGAAAGTGAAGAAGGAGCATACAAGATCCCAAAAAGCAACCGCTTTTAACATGACCCAAATAACGATTTCACGACGGCAATAAAGTAGGACAACGGCAAATTAATATTAACGAAGCAAATTACTGCGGTAATAATTATCAATAATTTTGAATCAAACTGCAATTCCTTGGTGTAGCAATTTTATGAAAAAATTGCCAGATTCCTAATTTGTACAATGAAACTTGATTGCACAGAGCAAAATCAATGCACGTAATTTCAAAAACTTGCATTAGATTACAAAGAAGAATTTACTTAAATGTCCCAGAACATGTGTTATCTTAAAAAATGCGACATTCTGAAAAAAATCATTATAAATTTAAGCCTAAAAGCAGAATACTTAATTTTTGTAACTGCATATAATATGCTACAAATTGATATCGAACCTAATCTAACCTAGCTTGAAAATATTCAATGAAAGTAATTTAGAGAAGGCAATCGTCGCTTGCTAAGTCGTAATCGTATAAAAAAATTTGTTAATTTTATAAAAATCCACGACAGAAGTCTATGCCTCGTTTAGTGCAAACTTTAAAATGGGGAAATAAATTTGACAAACAAATCCTGACAAATGCAGAACTCGGACAACTGGGGAATAAAAAAAAAAACAAAATATACTCTGGTTACATGTGAATTCAATAGAAAATACAATTGTGGAGAAGCTTTTCCAAATTTCCGAAAAGGATGCAAAAATGGAATGAGACTCTTAAATATTTTCATACATGCTGCAAAGTAGGAGGAGTTTATAATTCGACCGTCTTGGAATTCATGTCTTACATGAATGTATCTCCGCATCATCAATGCCATTGAACCCACATTGTTAAACATGACGCTTATGCGTAATAATTTTCATTTCCGCTTTTTCGACCAAGATAACCTAACTGCGGTAATGTACTCAAACCTCAAAAAGCCAATAAAAAAAAAAAAAAAATCGACCTGATTGCATGATAATAAAAACAAGAGAATGCACGCTGTTGGTCATTCTGTTAATAATTTTTCCAAATGCCTTAGACAGTGATCAATATTCCAATCTAATTTATATAAGAAAGCTCCTTTTAAAATGTCTGCCTTTTTCCGTTTCGGAGATGTTGCAAAACAAAAAAGTTACCCATTCATTAAATCTGTATTGTGCTTTTTGAAAATGCTCAAATTATTAATTCCAATTAATCAATTTTTTATTTTAATTCAGAAAATTTTCATGTTAAAATCTCGATGAAATTTCATAAACTATTTAATAATCCCATTAAATAATATAAAATATGTTTATTGTAAAATATCAAAATCTGTGCCACTTAAAACGACAGACTTAAATCTTCTTACAGTGACCGCAAATTATTTTCGAAATAAATCACATCTGAAGTATTGTAGAATTTGACAAAAAAAAAATCGAACAACTATCACACAGATTTCGAAGGTGAAAAAAGACTAAAATAGACATAGCTTGAAGCTCTAATGAGCAAAGACAACTTCCGATTCTCATTACGAATCTTTATATCATGTACTTGAACTATTTTCGTTCATTTATATATATATATATATATATATATATTATAATACATCAAATATGAGAGAATGATGAGTGAACTCTTGTTTATCTTGACTTTAATCTTTTTGCTTTTTTAAGTCATTTATAACATATTTGGACAAATATGCAGGTTATAAAATTTACAAGTCACCGATTTGGCCAAATATTAACCATTAAAATAATCGTGCCTTATAATATTTTGTCGTTTTTCGAAAGATCAAATATTTAAAATTCGTATTTTTCTGCATCAATTCATTTAGTAGATAAATCTTTTCAAAAACCAATGTTTAACATTAAAAAAATCATGGAAGCTAACATACATACTTTATCACAAAGTTAAAACTATCTCTTTGAGCAGCAGCAAATTCATGTTATGATTACATTCACGTTTTTATTTTTTAAAAACACCGTGAAAGGAAGCTGCTTTTAAACTAGTGAAGGATGAAAGGTCTAACCTGCGGACCTAACCTGACTTTCCCGGTAGTGTTTACAACATATTTCTGGATGGTGACGACCAGGATTGTTTTCACTGCTACAAAAAACTCCCTCAAATAGTATAAACTACTGGATCCAAACCAATGTCTTCGATATTCTAGATTCTCCAACTCACTTGTCCATTCCTAAATACCTTTCACATATGTGACCTAAGTAAACCAAATGTAGTTTCAAAGAAATGGCCATTTCGTTAGATTTTTGTCTTTCCGATATCTCAAATACCATCCTATGAGTCGTAATAAAAACTGTCGATTTTTAATACTGCTGTTGCCAAAAACAATTCATCAAAACCGATAATTAGATACATTCATCGTTGAAATGTACATTAAAAATACATAGCTAGGCTTAAACGGAAACTTTTTATTTATTTCTTCCGCCTTACGGACACATTAATATATACTTTTCAAAATCAAAATTAAATACAAATTGACATATATATATATATATATTAAATATAAAAATTATTTAATTTTCAATGTGTCTCAGAAAGCAAGAAGTGAATTTTTTGAAGATAATTGTAATGAGTCATTTCGCAAATTCCTGACTGCGGTCAAAAACGATCAAGAGACAACCCATTTATGTGTTTAATGAATATGAACACGAGAACCGAAATAAAATCTGTTATGTTAAAAACGGTTGCAATGTAAGTAAAAGCAAAATCTCTCGCTGAATCACCAGCGAAACTTCATTTAACCGGACAATTTTCGAGAAAGATTTGTAATATCGCCTACTGGAAAAACAGGAAAATGTGCTGACATTTTAGTAAGCGTACATAATAAAGCTTTTCAAGGAATCAAAAAAGGAAAATATTAGAAATCCGTGCTCGAAAAAATTTATCCAGTTTGATTTTCAAACGCCAAAATTATTGTCTATAATTTTCAATCTGCTACAAATCTGAATTCTTTTTTTTCTAGTAGCACGATTCTTTACCTTAGCATTTATAATTCTTTAGTTCTTACTAAAATTTAAAGAAAACACTTTTTAATTGACAATTTACATTGAAAGCTTTTCCTTTTTTTTAGAACAGCAAGATAAGAAGAGGGTACTGATACTTATATATCTAAAATTTATCTCATTTACCTAAAAAGGATATGTCTGAAATAAAAGATCGTCAAATCCAAGTTGCCAAAAGCCCTTTTCATTAATTACAAATCAAAAAATTAATAAACGCAAATTATGCAAAACGCAAAAATGTCGAATGTATAGTAAATAAAATTTACATTGTTAAACTGTGAAAATTTTTTATGACAACGTTGTTTTTTATTCATGAGAGAAATTTAAAATAATCTGATAAGTTATGAAACATTCTAAAACTGTTGACTAAAGCCTGAGCTTTATAATACGGTAAATAATTTTCAGGGATAAGTGACGGCAATTAAAATGTGTCATTGATAATAAAAACCGTCTAACATCAGTGCTTTCAACAATTAACTGTATCATTTGCCGCGAATTGCATTGTTTCCTATTGGTATGCAAAATTATTTCTTCGAAAAAATGACTAAAGAAATATTTCATCAAAAATAGTAGTTGAACTGAAAAATTTAATTTATTTTCATTTTTCATCTTGTAAATTTCGAACAGATTATACATTTATTGCTTTTCAATAATTGATATATCATTCCAATAAGCAAAGCTATTTTAATTAATGACGTTAAAGTAATATTCACAGCAGTTAAATATTTTAAATGGAATATTCAAATTAATTTCATTCTTTAGCCACCGAAAAACGACGGAGGAAACAGTAGCAATTATAAATAATTTAAAATTATAAAATTTAATGAATATGCTTGCTTTTATCTGACTTCATAAATTTTTAAAATAATTTTACAATACTGTCAATATAAGTTAGCTTTCCGATTAACTCTGAAATTGATTCCATTCATTTCAAATTTCAAAAGATACATTTATTTGTAACCTATAATAAATTATATAAATTTAAAAAAATATTCCAGGTACAAACCATAAAAAAAAGGAATATATTTTATTTAACAGCAGTCTAAGCAAAAACGTATTTTTTACGTGCAAAATTAAATATCTGTAACTAAAAAATGTGAACTTTGATAACTTTCACAGTCATTAATTCACAGTTTATTGAAAATATACATTCGAGTCTTATTTTATTATCGATAAATAGACTCGATAAATCGCTTCAAGATCGGCCAAACCGGTTAGAAAATATCTCGAAAATTCACACTTAATTCATGAATAAAGAAGTTTTTAAAAATCATCACAGTGCAGTTCATTGCATGAAACATTAAAGTTCACTTATGGTTCAGGAACAATTATTGCTTCTGTGTAAAAATCGAGCACGTTGTACATCGTGCAAATATTATCAAAAACCAAGTTTCAATTCCATCTTTTAAAAATCGAGGCGGTTCCAAATTTAAAAATGTTCCCATTCAAAAAATTTGAACATCAATAAGGTACCCTTCTAAAAGTGTCACATTTAGTAGGTTTGCTATCTGACGAAGAGTCTGTACATCGTTTGGCGAACAGGAGCAAACGAAACAATGTAATCAAATTTTGTTTAAAAAGAAACTTGCATTATTTCTGATATTTAGTTGCAAAATGATCTGCATTTATGACATAAATTATGCTTTTTACAAAAAAAAAAAAAAAAAAAAAAAAAAAAAATCGGCGAAGGCTAACAAAGCCTTTATAAATCAGCGAGGACGTTGCTGATCACTGATTAAAATGAATGAAACTGAAAATATCGCCGGCGAGTGCATTCGTTTAAGATGGCATTGGGTAACAGAAATCTATACCTCTTATGCTCGTTTGACGCACTCAGCAGAATATGAGCATTATCGTGGAAGAATATTACATTACCGCATAACAAAATTTCCTACCTGCTTATATAATGAAGCTCGAATCAATGTTCTCACAGTCGGCTTCGGAGAGATGTGAAGGTTCTCCTTACGAAACTTCGCCGACACCCTCTCCCAGGGCTTCTTCAGCTGTGCCAAGGGATCCTGATTATGTTCCGAGATAGTTCTGGAGAGTTGCACGTCCTTAGACGCAGGTGGCTCCACTCTCATGCTTCGCCTTTCTTTCACCGTTCTTTTCAACTCCGAATCCTCTTCATTTGACGCATTAATCGAACTTCGTCTAACAGGTATTTTCGAGAACAACTTGGAACCTTTCTTTTCATCGTGCGCATCATCAGGTTTAAATGGCCAATTGTCGCGCTTTTTTTTAATTAAGTCGCTTTCCAATATTGGATTAAAACACGTTCTATTCAGATTTTGTCTCTGAGAAATGTTTGTCTCCTTTCGAAAAGGGTTTTTCTCATCGAAGATTTCGTTATCCACTTCCTCGAAAAAAGGATTTAGTCTTTCATCGTGGGACGAGTCTTCTTCGAACGGATTTTTGCTCTTCTGGTATTCGATCTTGAGATTTTTGTAACATCTGGCTATAGTGTCCAATTCTTTACTGCTCGTTCCGTCCCAGGGCTGTCCTTTGCAATTAAAGTCGTCGTTTTCCCCGTTTTCGGTCGGTCTCGCTGCGTCCTCAGTTTCTTCGCGAATGTGCAAAGTGTTTGAATTTTCATTTTTACAACAACTATTTTCTACGATTTCCAAAACGTCAGATTTGCAAGTCAGTGGATTTCCAACCAACGCCGAATCGATGGATTTTCGACCGTCCTGCAAGATCGGAGGCAGGGGTGCCCTTCGCTTCTGACGCCTTCGTACAGAACCCAGCCTTTCACCG
This sequence comes from Ricinus marginatus, assembly GCA_028565995.1. Classification (NCBI taxonomy): domain Eukaryota; kingdom Metazoa; phylum Arthropoda; class Insecta; order Psocodea; family Ricinidae; genus Ricinus; species Ricinus marginatus. The sequence continues at coordinate 3,249,377 of JAOWBB010000008.1, read as the reverse complement.
GTTCCCTCTCCGTGCAAGATCGATTTCAAACTCACGTAACCACTATCGAAAGATGAATCTTCCGGCATCGATCTTCGGTTCTGCATCATTGCTCGGGCCCGAACTAACAAGGCACTCTCGTACGAAAAATACTCACTGGATTTCCAAACCACTTAATTTAAACATTAATACATTCATAACCGTAAAGAAGACCATTAAAAAGAATCGAGATTTTAAGATAGTAAAGTAAAAAATCAAATCTTCCTTCGAAGCGTTGCGTTTCTAAAAAAGAAAAATCGGGTCGTCAAAATTTCGTTTCAAACCAGAATGTAAAAAATAAGCTAAAAGCATCGGTACGATCAGAGAAAAAAATAAGGCCTCAACATATGTGAAATCAGGTATTTCTCTTTAAAATACATGCATACGAATTTAAACTCATTTTTGCAGTTTTTACTTTATATCTCCCCAACGCGAGTGTAAGGACGATCACAAAATGCATCTTACTTTGCTAAATTTAACGCATTTTCTCCATATTTATAAGAGACGTGAAAAAAATTTATAATTTCCACATTTTTGCCATCGACTTACCGCGAATCTCGGTTCAAAAGAACAAAGCAGAAACGCCCAACGCTTTCGTTCCGAAAAAAGCAATATTTGAAACGGCAACTTTTACAAAACTAAATGACCCGCATTAAATACAATTTTACACTCTTAACGTCCAAGTGAAAAAACGAATGCGAGGAAAACGAAAAGGTGCACTTCTACACTGAGATAACGGAGCGATTAGTCACAGCTATATACACTTGCCTACGCAAACATTTCAAAAGGCAGGATCGCGGTTGGCCTCACATGCTTCGCTTAACGTGCAGACGCCTCTGTTTTCTTACGGACAACGACGTGTCAACAATTACCAATACATATCTGATAATGAGATATCTCCGCGATGCGATAGCAATTCGATGCAGATCCGGCGACAATTACAAACGTTCGGAATTAAATACGAATTTGACGCCGCTCCCGATCGACTTAAAGCAATTCGCCAAATTGAGGACGAATTGCCGCTCACCGTTCGTTGCGAGTGAAAGCGTAAACCCGCACCCAAGATCGCCACCGAGTGCAATTCAAGAAGTTAACATCGTCGGAGACGCCGCGGCAAGGCCCGCCCGGTTCGCCGACGTCCGACTTCGGCAAACCGGTTCGAACTGCACCGGCGAATGCACCCGGCGAAAAAATCGATTTCGGCTTCCGGGCACGAAACGCACAACCCTGCTCGGCACACAAACGGACACCGACAAAACGAACGACCAACAAAACAACACAACTTACAACTCTTACATTGCGCCGGCTGCGATTAACGCAATCGATCCCTCCAACGCTACGTTTTTCCTCCTCAGCAAGATGGCGGAGAAATAAAAATTGCGAGACACAAGGCCATCTCCTACGAAACTCCAAATACAGTGATTTACAGCAGAAACCCGGAATCTGCCAACACTTCGCTTCCGCGATATTTAACTTCTACCCGCATCCGTCCCCGTGCCGTTTACACATCGGTTGCTCATTGTTAGCATTCGCGACGGATGAACGGCGACACGGGAAAGCGATAATTTAAAAATTTAAACGCACGGTTTTATTCAACTGGGGACAGTCACGAAGATAAGACGGCAGCAGAGGATAAGGTTATTTTCCCGGCTTTTGTACAATCTCGACAATTTCCCCGTTCGAAAGTAGCGGGCGGCCGTAAAAGCGAACGGTTTTCGGCAATTCGCAGCGAGATTTGGGGCAGCAGCTCCGTCCCGAGGCGGGAAACGTAGAGGTGGCAGTGCAAAGGTCTCCGCGACGGATCGAAGAAAAATGCACAGAGCCACGGGGGCTCTCGACCTCCCGACATTCATGCGGAGCTCAAGACTCGCCGATATTGCCAGTTTATAACTGCAGATACGAAGTCTTTGCCTGACATTATAAATTTACCTATTTTATCTGAGAATGATGTTTTTCGATTTTCCAACTGCGCCCAAAACTTAAAACGAAGACCGTAAAATCCCTTATCTTTTTATGAGATAAAAAACGCAATTATATCAATTTGACAACTCGAATTTTTTTTGTAAGTCGATCTCTCATGAAATAATTCTAATCTGACAGATTTATCGGAACGTACAAATTTTTTTAACTTTTAATGTGTAAAGTAGACTTTCACTAAAAACAGCGCTACGAAATAATGCACGAGATGTGATCGGACAGACCGAATAACGGAAAACGTGGATCTCGCAAAGCGTTGAAGTTTCGTCAAAACAAAGTACGGCAACAACCTAATGAAGCTTGACTTCTTCTTGCTGCAGAAAACTTCACTCGGACGCAGCAGAGCTCTTCACCCTTTTCCTTTCTGGCTGATCCACACTACTAACGCAACAATTAACCCGTCTACAATGGCTGCCACATTGGTCGCCCTTTGCGAAACGGTTTTAACACTAGTTCTTGTGACTTATCTTTCACTTTTTTGGTCCAAATAGTTTTGAGCTTTATCATTTTTTTACTCCTTGTTAATAATTTGCTTTTTCATTCTTATTATCATAGGTGAAAAAATTTCACTTTAACCAAAAGTACTACAAAATTAAAGCGAAGAAACGCGATAAACTTGAAAATAATATCATTAAATTAAAATAAAAATTACTTTTTGAAATGCTGAAGTCGGTTAGGTTAGGATGACGAGCGAAAAAATAATAAAGATTGAATGTAATAGCGTACAATAAAATTATGTGTATTAGTATGTTATACTTTATACGAAAATGTTAAAAGGCAAATTTCTTTTCTGTTGAAACATTATAATTCTCATCAAACAATCTTTGCAATCTAAGGCAAAAAATTTGCAAAACCTAGACGTGTATCTATCTAAATGCATCGAATTTTGATTCTGGCTCTCAAGAAAATGAAACAAAACAATTCGCTTTCAAACAGCCATTCAACGTTGTTTGAAAATTTATCATTAAAATTCAATTATTTTTAAAATTTCCTAAATTTGATTTTTTAGGTTTTATCTCAAAATGTGCAAAAATATTAGGAAAAGGTCCAAAAATACTTAAATTAATATAAGACACTTTTAATATAAGTTTAGAATTTCTTTTCTCACTGATAAATGTAATTAAATAAGGGGAATACTTAACATTCAAAGCTTTAAAGGCAAAAGATTAAAATAATATATTTTTTGACCGTTGATTCAGAATTCAACCAAAATGATACGGAGCGACGTAACAAATTAAATATTTCACAGGATAATTTAATAAAAGAGCTGACTGTTTGTATGACAGTGTGGCACTATAAACTCCTGATTATTTTTTGCAGCTAGGAGCTCGAGAACAATTATTTATTATTTCATAGGCAAAGTCAGTCAGTTAAGCTTAATATTAACGGCAAAAGCACACATTTTGAGAGCGAACAAAACGAAAAAAGCGAAGGCATGAAAATCATAGGTACAAAGAGGAAGAAAAGTGGAAAATTTACACTAACATTTCTGATAGGCAAAGCTTGATATATGATTCTAAAAATTACCAATTATGTAAAAGAATTTAATCGCAATTTTATATTAAAAAAAATATTTAAATATAACACATATATACATATATCTCTTTATTCTTCGCAAGGTAAATTATTGTCTTTTACACCTTACATAAATTACCGTCTACTTCAGTACTTTTTCCATTCAGAAATTTAGATAACAAATTTCAATAAGTTTATCATTGAATAAGTAAAGCCGACTTTTTAAGAAAGACAACAATGTTCGAAAAGTATTTTATATCACATGCAGAAATAAATATAAAAGAGAATTGTCGTCATTCAATTCTAAAACAAAATAATATTTTCGGAATTAAAGACATTAATGTGAACAATTTTATTTAGAAGTAATTTTTATTGCAATTTAGGATACAAATAATATGAATAATTGCCCTTAAAAAATAGAAATATTATAGGATTTAATATTTGATTTTAAGTTGAAATTAAAATTTTCTATAAATTTTAAATTACATTTTAAAATTAAATTTCTTATTTGCATTCATCAGACATTTGAAAGACGTGGCAGCATTTAAAAAAGACTGTTGGTTACGAACTACATCTAAGGATGAACAAATTAAAACTTAGGACAGGATGTACAAATTAAGGCATCATTGAATAAAGGGATTCAAAACCTCCATAGCACCATATCACACAATATTCTACGGGAAAATAACTAAGAATAAAAAGAATAATGCAAGAAAAATCAAATTAAAAAAAGCGGATTTTGTAACTTAATTAATTAACGTTGCAGAATATTGTAAAAAATATAGAAAAATAACATGTTCAATTCAATATTGGACAATTGGTTATACTGGCTAGATTCGGTAGACTCAAAAAATCTTATATCGATTATATATTATAAATAAATATATCGAAAATATAAAGTTTATTTTTTAAAGTTTAGAACTTTAGATTTATCAAAACCTAGCGTTAAATAGAGATATTACTGATAATTTTGCCTCAAATTAATAAATAATTTCCGAAAAGAAAAATTTTGTATCATGGAGAATATTTGTTTTCAGATTCCTATAACATCCGAATTCACATTTAATCTAAAGTTAAGTCAACGTCATTTCACATTATAAAATCATACAAGAAATTGCTGTTAGTAACCAATGACTTTCAAAGCTATTTTCAAACCTTCGAACAATCGTTATAAATATATATATATAGCCTTATGTAACTGCCATTCATTCATTAAAGATTCTTTCTTTATAAGAGCAGGGTCACAAAATAATATTTCAAAACTGATCGTAATATATAATTTAGAGAATAAGTCAAAGCAATATTTAATACGTACTTCATATATTCCCCCTTTTTTTCTAATCCCAAGAATTAATATCGTGAAATTTCAGAAGATCAACAGGTTGAACCAGCATTTCACTTTTCGCAATAATAATACACTGTCAAATATGAAAACGAATTAAATGAAATGTTTGCATTGGGATTCCTAAGACGCAAAAATCTAATTTCAAAATATTTACTTTCAGAATCTATTTATATTAGAAAACTTAGTATATCTTCAATTTCGTTAGGAACTAAACCAAGTACACTTTTTCAGCTTAAACTTTATGAGAACAACTATGTACGGTTGTGTCTTTCTGAATAAAAATTGTGTCTCAAAATAAATTTAAAAAGTTCTGAACTTAAAAAATTGATATGACACGTTCCATTATTATTTAGTTGTTTAAACATCATTTTCGGTTTATTTTCCCTTTTTTATTCCACGATAAATTGTAAATAGCTTATGAGGTTTGAGGTGTCCACCTTTAGATCACTTTTCACGCTTTAAGAGTTATGACAGAGTATCAACGCAAATAATTAAAAATCATTAATTCTGTATATTCAATGCTTTAAATACGAAAATTGATGGTCTTTGTTAAAAGAAATTAAAAACTATACTTTCGATCATTTTTAATGAAGTAAAATCTAAAAAACCAATCTAATCAAAAATCCAGCAAAGATTTTGAGTTTGGAAAGAGATTAATTTCTTCAAAAAATTGCCTTTGCAGTTGAAAACTTGATTACATGAAGATATAAATGAGAAAAAAAACCATGATTAAACTATGACAAACCCGCTGCTTATGCAAAATATTTGTTTATATCTAATAAAAACTGCTACGGTCAATATCTTGGGAATTCAAAGAAATTATCTGCTACAAGGTTTTCAATCCCATTGAAATTGTAACTAATAAATACTATCGAGCACAACCTGTAACAATAAATATTACTTCGCTTAAAAATATTCAAGGCTAATTAATTAGTAAATTTAATTAATTCTGATTAATCAGAAATAAAATTTTGAGTACCAATGTCAGAGTCATTAAACACATCATGGGTTTAAATTATAAATTATATAAAAAATAATTATAATACCACTATTTTGAATTACATATCAAATATCAATCTAAAAATGATAACTACATTTGTAAATATAATTTCAAAAGAAGTCTTTTTATTTTAAAATCTTCAGTATGACATATAAAATCCTGTATGACTTTTAGAAAATGCTGGCAAATGTGACATTAGTCTATTCAGAATTTAATTCATATATTTTCCTACTTGGTTTATGACAATATTTTTTTAACACTAATTTTTGCAAATTTCATGAAAAACGTCGTTTTAATATTATATTTTTCTTACAAATACTATTTCAACAAGAACTAACAAAAATCATACAATGATAGAATAACAATTATAACTCCTACTTCTACAGTTAGACAATATTTATATTTTAGCGACGGTCAGAATTAAGCATACATAAACTGACTATTCTTGAGCGCATTTCACTCGTGTGATTTTAACAACAAAAAAAAATTATCAATTAAGAGTTTAGGAATCTATCTTATGTGTTTTGAATTAAGAGAATAAATTTAATAATTGTTTACATCGTCACTTTTAAAGTGTTAAAATTTGAAATTCTTAATATTTTGTAAATAAATTCTTGAAATGCAATAAAAGTTTTCATGTTACTCTGAAATGTAAAATATTAATAATTATATGATATGTTGTATTTATAAAACTTTATAGTAATCGCGGATTTTTTGCGCATGAACCTGAAACCTTCACCACCAGTAGCATGAGACGATTATTTTGATTTTTTCTTTATATTTCCGCATATTGGTAAGTTTTTAACGAGCTCTTAATCAAAGCCAAAAAGAGACCTTCTGTTGCTCAACAGAAAAATTGAATTAAATTATCATTAAATATAAGAAGAATAAAAACTACAAAAAAGAACTCAACAACTTTAGTTAAATTTATTGTCTTTTTAATCCTTTAACTTAAATAATGAAGATTTAAAACTTTCATGAAAAACATTTTTTTCTCTCTATTTAGTGTTCTCATTTTACTGGTGAGTGTACTTTCTCGTTCTCGGTATAATTTGTCACTACGAGTTCTTTTCCTGCACTTTTTCTTTAGTTTGCGACAGAGCGGTAGATTTTCATGACTAATTTTGCCAACAAGTTTGGTTCCCTGGACATTTTACTTAATTATACTTTTCCATTTAGTTAATTTTTCGATACCTCATCTCGATTTTCATTAGCTTGCCTTACGGACAATTTCATAAAATATTCAACGATGTTTCTTCTGAAGTAAATCTTGAAATATCTGAGAGTTCAATTTGACAAAGAGATTCCCCAGATTCCAACTCCGGTTTCTTATGCTCTTCTTGGCATATATCGACCTTCAAGTGAAGTAACTAATTCCGATAATCAAGGAATTAGGAACTAAATGAGATCTCTTGCACAAGTTTCAATTCTGAACCAAATCAGAACGTTTGCTGCTTCTAGAAGGACATCCACTTGCCTACATACATCTATGTAACATAACTAAAATCGATCAAAATAGGAAGTGAAACTCTGTTTTGACAGCCTCTGCTTATAAATTTTCTCCGACAGATGAGGCTGTCTAAACCGAGATCATTTTGTCTTCGGTCAAGTTGCAAAAACGATCGAATCTCGGTTATCGTATTACGTACTACTTTAGCATTGTTAATTACAACAAATATAATCTATTTAAAATAAATAAAAATAATATTGAAAGAGGAAATTTTATCTTGGGGTTACTTTCATAAACCTTAAAAAGATTGAATTTTCTAATAATATTCCACGAGGATCACTCGAGAAAAGCATGAGAACGAAAGACATTAAAATGATAATTTGCATAAAATATGATTCAGTTGTGGAAGTGAAACAAAATATCATTAAAAAAACTTTTGGAACGAACTCTTCATTGATAGTTAAGTATAGTAACAAAGATATGTTTTTATTTCAAGCTTTATTTCTTTTCGACAAGTTCCTGAAGAAAATTTACACCCCGGAAAAGCAAATAGTTGTTGCCGAATGAAAAATATATAAACATTAAAGTTTTTCTTAATAGCAGCTTCAATTAAGTAAAATTTAATTACTCCACAGAAAATTTATCGGTATCTGACAAATGGATAAAACGTAAACCACAGCAAAGAAAAAAAACTAACCTAATCCTTTAGAAGTTGATTTCAAAACAAATACTATCTATTTCTTATCAAAATAAACTAATTTTTAACATTTACGTTTATTAGCCAATTATTAAATCCGATTTCTTATTTAAAAAGAAGTCTTTCTAAGACAAAATTTTTTATTTATTCCACCTGCCAAAGCTTTTAGGTTCTTTCACATTCTAGAACTCATTTAATAGTCTAAAACAAAAGATATAAACTTTAGCCTTATTTTAAACAATAAAAAATTTTATAAATAAAGATGCAACTTACTGTCCAGTAACACTAAATTTTTGCCCAATACAGAGTATATCATCAATATTCGTTTGAATATTAAATAGTAACCAGATTTTTATTTTTTCTAACAAATATTTTATTTACCATTGGAAGATAAAACAGTTATTTTCCTAGTGTAATGTAAAAAGTCTATTCATTAAGCAGCAAAAATTCATTCAATATTTTTTTTGTCAAAAGAATGCTATGATATATTTTGAATGAATGAAATATATATTTGAATGCTATATATATTTTTAATTTTAATGCATGTTTTTAAAAAAAAATTTCTTAAAATTTCAAAACTAAATTAAAAGCCCTTTCAATTACCATCAATAAAGTTTTATTTCCACATTCTTAATAGTCTTGTTCAGTTAATTTAAATCCTTTCTAAGGAATAACATACTCTCATCTTCAGAAGCAACTCAATTTTATTTTAAAAAATATCTTAGCATATTATAAGTCCATAATCAATTGGTGTAGAAATTTTTCGTAAGCATGTTCACGGTTTACGTGCAAGATTACGTCATCCACATTCATCGCAGACCTTCAAAGGAAGAATAATTATAAATGCAGGAAGTGACTGCCAAAGAGGCTCATCATTTGTCGATGCAACGTCAGTTAATTAGCATATTCAATAATAAATAGTATGCTGCTACACCATTTTTATACCCTTTCTAAAGAATACTTTTCAATTTTCAACAAAACTTTTCAAAGCAAATAAATATTATAAATATAAAAAAAGTATAAAATGTAAACACAACTGTTTTAACGTTGCAATATAACGAAAAAAATTACTATTAACAAAATACGATCCTAACAATATGTAATTATTGTGAAACCGGAGGCTTAGGTAACTACGATTTTAAATTCTCCAACACTTTGTACAATGGTATTGATGCTCAACATCACAATAAGATTTAAAAACGTTAATAATCTGTATCAAAATTTCTTTAAAAAAAATTAACATCTTAAGGCCAGATATTCCACCATATATTAAATAAAAAGATATACCTATAAAAAAAAAAAAATGCAAATCTTAAAAAAAAAAATGCACCGAACCTAGTCAATTAGATAATATCTGTAGATTATATTTAATATAATATTCATTAATTTACACCAAAAGAAATTCTAAAAAAAGTTCGTTTTAGTATTGTTTGCGCTTTTGACATTTATAATAGCAATTACTTGTTTTGTTAAATCTAATTCTCTATTTATTCTTTATTTATTTTTTTAAATCACCAAATTTATTATGATGAATTTTTTTACTTGCCATTCCATTATGGTGTTTGTATTCTTTAATTACTATGATTATTGTAGATCATATTCAAATCGAATATGTAGGAATATTTAAAATGAAATGCTCTTATCATTCTTTAAAAGTTTATCGATTATTATTTTTCGCATTTAAATTAATACGTCAACTATTGGCCTAAAATATTAAATTATAATTTTAAAATAACTTTACAGTTGCTCTCTGTAGTGTTACAATGATAACCTATTGACTGAATATCGTGTGAATTCATATTATTCCTTGTCAAAGAATATTTATTTAACATTGTAAATAATTAATTGTAGATAAATGATGTAACGAATTACGGCAATAAGTTTTGACCTTTAAGTTAATTATAAAATATAATATTTGAAAATTCGACTTTTTTCTGTTTTGATCTCCACAAAGTTTTAAAAATGCTAATTTTTAGAAAAGAAATAATCAAAAGTCCAGGACCCTCAACCCTCATTTTGCAAGCTATTTGATAAAGATTTATTTTAAAGTTCTTGCGAGATTGCTCATTATTCTTTTGCTCACTATGTAAATTATATCACACGGTAAAATGTATAACCTCAATTTTCGTAAAATCTAAAATATCTTGCATCACAAATGATACGTTTGATAAAACTTTTTTGTTATTGATATAATCGGTTAACAAAAAAATATAAAATACACACAAACAATTAAAAATGTAAAGGAATTAAAATATTTGTGTAATTGATATTAAATAATTCTCATTAATAAGTTAGAGTCGAGTGCACTATCACCAAAGAACAATAAAAACCAAATGTCTATTAGATTGACTTTTATCAACAGCAAATCTACGTTAAGACGATTACAGAAGAATGGAGAACTACGTACATTTTTAATATCACACTTTGTAAATTGAAATAGATTTTTAAAATTGGAATAATATTCATTTATTTAATGAACCTTGTGGAAAATGATTCATTCTCTCGTTGCATCTTTTCGCTAAGAGTCTGACTACTACACGGAATCATCGTTATAAACCTATGAATTATTAACAATATGGGATAACATGATTAGGCTAACTCCTTTTAACTAAATAAAAAATTACTGTTAAAAAAATATAAAAATTTTGAAATTCACGTAGTCAATATACAAACATAAGTCAACATACAACATATATTTATGAATATAAAAATGATCTAATCATTCGGTTTTAGTAAAAGATAAAATCTTTAATTAGAGTACTTTTCATGTTAGAATCTAACCTCTAATTAGATTAACGCTTAAAAAAACTTTTATATAATTATTGATTTATTTAGATTATTCATGAATAACGTAATAATAAATTCAAATAAATATTTGTTTTAAAGGTTGATGATGTTATATAAATCAATCTTTTTAAATAGCAAAAATTAATTTCAATTAAAGATTTCCTTTAAAAATTTTGAAACTCGATTTTCTTTTTCTCTCACTATCTCGTCTTTACACCTAATCTTTTCATGATTAAATCTCAAAAATATCTTCCTGTAGCTCTCTGAAAATTTTGCGGCAATATCAATAGAACCAAGAAATAATATTCTATATAGAATATTAAGTCTATTTTCTCATTGGTAAAATTTTAAAAGTTCAAGTACTCAATACTTCCAAAAAGTATATGGATTTAAATCTCATGCCATTGAATTCACTGAATTGGCACTGATAAATGTAACTTTATCAACTTGATGAAATTTTAAATTGCAGCTATAGCCTGAGAGGGTGAACTAAATTTTTAAAATAAATTTAACACCATTTTTCCTTTCATGAAATTTTCAAAAAGCGGCTAAGGATTTTGCGTGATTCGCATAAATGCCAGATATTTTGTATCAAAAATTAGCAAATTAAAAAAATCATAAGCACTACAAATTAAATAAATGTAATTAATTAAGTCAATTATTAGAATTAAGTAATCCTTAAGTTAAAAATTATAAATATATTAGAATTTTTTAAATAGCAATCTACATAAAGTTTAAACAAATTGAAGTACTTTTTCTTAACCTTTTTTAAATACATAGCTAGGAAATAAAAATTCAAATTTGAAAGATATCTGGTAACATTCACCTTGGACAAACAAGAATTATAAATATCAGAACAATTTAACAATATAGATGATGCCTATGTCAAAAATATGTCAAATGATCCCTAATTAAGCCTCTGAATTGTGATAGACAATAATTTAATTTTCAAAGATAAAATTTAAATTCCTCTACATGAATGTTCTCAGTAATTTTATTAATTAAATAATATACACAAAAATTTATCTGACTAGACCTGAAAAGATTCCACAATTATAAAATTAACCTTTCCAGAATGAAAATGTTAAAATTTATTTTAAAGATAAAAACAGTTACGGAGAATCAATGTACTCAAGCAATCTCAAAAGCAGCAATTCTTCAGAGGAATTATGAGCAATTCGTTTAAAAGCAAAAGTAACACTCAAGGTAATCAGGGTGTTTGAGCACAAAAGAATGATCTGCAAGAACATAATGCAATCTCTGACAAAATATTATACAAAGTATCATGCACGTTAAGAAAACTGTTTTCTCTATAGCCAGAAATTTGGCATAAAGAAATTACTAATCTCACTATTATTAATTATTATCATACAAGTAAAATATATTAAATTAGCCATGCAAATAAAATGCTATCAAATTTTTCATTTTTGTAAGAAATTTTTAACAGATTTAGAATAAGATATTTTAGACAAAATTTTCATTAGTTTTCGAATATATGTAATATTTTAGAAATTACCAAAATCTGAAATGATCTAAACTTGTAAATAATAAGTGCATTTTAAGTATTGTAAGACTGAACTTAAGAAAACTACTTATCAAAGCCATTCAATGTAATCTTTGTATAAGCATTTTATCTTAAAATCAAAACATAACGAAAGACCAGAACATACAAAATATATCTAATAGTCGATTTAAAATGTTTAAAAAAATGTGGATATTTTCGTATATGTTTTATTATACAATATAAAAGATTGAAAAATTATTTATAATAATTTCTATTCCACTTTCACATTTATTTGTAGGCTATTACACAAGAGCAAGCATATTCATGAATTCGCTTAACCAATTCAGAAACTGAATTAACTTTCACTAATCTTAATGATATATTCTGCGCTTTGGCTCGAAGCAAATAATAGGATTAAAAATTCTTTTCTATGTAGCATATGTACTTATTAAAATAAATTCAGTAGCTTCTCGGGAAGAAAGATATCTTTTAAGCTATCAGGGAATATTTCGATACATCCTCAAAATGCATCAAACTATACTATAAATTAGTCATTGTTTGACGGATACTACTAGTTAGTCCTAATTTACACTAATCTGAGGGTTGAACGTCCCTCTGTTCTCTCACTTTACTTATAAACCGGCGTTTTTAAATCCCTGACAATATTAAAATTCTAAAACTCCAATATAATATTATAAATTATAAGAGTGACGTTCTGTCACTCTTCGGCCCTGTCCCTTCATATTTTTAACTGGAATATTTAATTATTCCAATTTTTAGAGCTAATGACTCAAGTTGCTTCAAACGCAAAACAACGCAAACATCTGTGCTATCTATCAATCTGAAGTTTAAAAAACACTTATGTCAATTTCTAAAAACAACTTAATTAATGATTACGATTATAAATCAGAATAAATTACTTTTTAAAGCTCATCAAGACTAAAAATTATTTTCAATTTGACTCTGTCAGGGTTTTAGTTAATAGTAGTTCATAATATTTTCGTTGCAATCTTCCAATTATTTCATGGTCTAATAATATGTGAGTTACAAAAAGACAAAAATTGATTTTTTTTCATTAAAATATCAATGATTTTAAAAGATATCAGGTGTATTATTTGAAAAGTTATGAGCATATTATTTTGTGTGATACATTAAAACAAATTTTCAGAACAATACATAAAAAAGTTAAGAGAATTTAAATTTTCAGTGTGCATTTAATTTCTATCTACGATTACTTTTTTTCATATATCACAATTTACACTTCAGTGAAAAACATTATTAATTTACACAAGATTTCTTATTGTGAAACTTTCATGTGCTACTGTACATTATAAAGTTACGCTATATGTGGACCAATATCCGAGGTATTTAGATCGTTTCAAATATTGCATTATTTTTTTCTGTGTTTTTATTATGCACACTGTTTCCTAAAAAGAATCGCTAATTTTTAATATAATTTATATTTATATATATACATATATAAATTTTTCATCCTTGTTTTCTAAAGATGAGATGTTTTTTTTTCAGGTTTGGATGTTCAAAATGTTTTTACTCAAATATTGCTATTTTATTTTTAACAATAAGCCTACAATCAATGCTTTTCGATTTTATTTTTTCATAAATCCATACACAACCCACTGAAATTAACTTTTTTTCTACTTTGTCCAATTGTTTATTATCAGATAAACTAATACTTTTTCATTAATGCCAGAAAATATAAGCACACTTTTCAAACAGACAATCCAAGTTAACTGATTAAAAGTGGAATAGGTAGCTAAAATAAAAAAAAATCACTAGTTATAGATAATGTTAGCTGAACTATTTTAAAATGTTCTAGATATGTATTGAAGAAAGAATTATATTAATCATAGAAGAGAAAAAACTCAGTTTTAATTTTCAATATTATGCTGGTTTGGGCAAGCATTTCTTTTGTTTTGGAATCTAATCATAAATATCATTATTCTCTATTTGTTGAACATGAAGTCTATATGTTTTTACGAAAAATTCGAGCCGAATTTGTTTGCTTATTAAAAGACAAAATATAAATTTCGTATTAGCAAAGAATACTCCAGTGATTATATTTATTTTAAAGACTATACTTATTTATCATTCATTTTCATATTAAATTTTCCACTATTTCATCATAGTTTTTAAAATACTAAAAACCTAACTTATTATAGTATATAAAGTATTTATTTTTTATAATCTTCAAATATATTTTAAAAAAATAATGAGACATAATTACTGTGCAGAACTTTATAAAACATGAATTTTTACTTAATATTTCTGCTATAATTAATGAAATTATAAATTTTGTCTTAATACTTCTTCAAATCTTCAAAATCGTCCAGTTAAAATTAAATGCAAAATATATAATCTTTTTACCAACTTTTGCATTCTTAGATTAAATAAAATATTCAAATTGTAACAGATCTATTCTTTGAAACTTTTTCAAAATCTCTTTTAACTAATAAATTTCTTTTTCCATCACATTATTTTCTTAATACTATTAATTTTACTATTTAGTTATTCATTTTTAATTTTATAAAAAAAAAAAAAATCTTAATTTCAAATGTAAACTTTCCGATTATCCAAAATCTTGAAGAATTTTTGAAAAATTCTGACCACGAATTTCAGTAGTCTCAAAAAGACAATTTTTACCTTTTTTGAATATCAAAAGTGCAAAAAAGATATTTTTTTAAAAATTTATTTCATTCATCATAAGAAATTACAGGGAGTTTCAATCGTCTTCCATATACAGCGCAATGAAGTGAAAAGTTCTGATAAACGGTTGCTGCAAAATGCCATAAAACAGGCGACAAGATAATGAAACAATGTTTACATTTAAGATTAACAAATCATAAAATAATATATTTTTCATGTGACAACAACTAAGTAAACATTTCATAACAACCTGTTCAAATTTTACCAGAATGAAAATCTACATTAAATATTAGGGAGCGATATGCATCTAATTTAATTATCTATCATAAAATAAAGATAAATCAAACTTTATAATAAAGTTAAGACAAAAGAGCTAAATTTAACTTTTGCCCTGTTAAAATTAAAGTAAAAAATTGTAATTTTTAATAACGAATTAAGAAACAATTTTAGAAATCAAGATTCAACTGCAAAATATATGACTTCTAAGCTCAAAAAGCACGTGTTAATTCCATTTCATTATAAACATGTGAATTAACTTCCTTTTACCGAAAATCGAAGTATTAACGGGGTCAACGACTCAAAAACATCAACGAAAATCCGCTTCGTTTCCTTTCTTAGTTTATAATGTTTATGACTCATAGGTACGAGATCTGCAGTATTAACATTTTAAAAAATAATGTTTTTTTAAAAAAAATTTTAAATTTAATGTTTTTTTCTTTATGTAAAAGTAAATTTAAATAATAAGCTATCCATTTTATTTGTTAAAAGAAAGTATATTTTCTTTTTCTCGATAATAACAAAAAAATTTAGCAGAAAATTCCGTTATGTCCCAAAAGTAATTTCCATAAAAGTATAATGTTTCACTCAAAAAATTCAAAAATAGGAGAAAAATAGAAAATTTATTATATCAAAGGTCGAAAGATGTTTTTTAAACCAAGCACACATCGAATTCTACTTAGTTTAGAGCTAATGGAAAAGGTATAACATTTGACTCTAAAATTCACTCGGTACAATAATTAATAAATTTATGTTGATGATTAAAATTATGTCGAAAACTGCAAAATTTAAAAATTAGTCAAAATAAATTATATTTTATTAACAGAAAATTTAATATGGCCATCACATGTTTAAAAAGTAGATAACTTTTAATAAACCATTTTGAAGTTGCGAATGCCATCGAAGTAAGATGTAAAATTGCATGACAAAAAAATCGTATTAATTTATGATTCATGATATTAATCCAATAAAAATGTGATTTATAAACTTCATATGCATACACCTTAACATGAAAAATACTAAATATTTATTTATTTATAGAATTTTGTTTTTCTTACTAAAGAATTATTAAAATCATACACATCAGACTGCAAAAAGGTTAAACGAACAAATATTAGTACTACTGACAATTTATCTATACATATTTATCAATCTGTTGTGAACTTATTAACACATAATCAAACTAATGTTCAATTAAAATTTATATTTGCAGCTTTTCTCTATCAATTAGAAAAGAAATTCGGAAATCTTCTTTAACTCTCCGCCAACGGCAGTTTTCTTCACGCCAATCAATATCTAAGTAAAAAATTTTATAACTGCCAGTTTTACAAAAAATCAAAATTTGAAATTAATTTAAATTACATTTTGGGACAACCTTCATAAAGCAGGCATTCAATTATTATAAGTACTGGAAGTTAGCAAGAACATGAAATGCTTGTTTACCTGAACGGATTTTCGGATTCTTCTGATATTAGATGGATATCTTTCCCTATGCAGTTCTCTCACTCTTGCAGAATTGTTTTTCCTTTCGCTTCCTGGTTCGCTTCGCCCCGTGCTATTCGCAGACACCACTCCCGTCGTCACGGGATAAGGATCGACCGCGTGACCGTTCGCCATCAAATGTTGGGGATTTGCCAAAACAGAATATCGCTTATTGGGTATCACCATATCTTTCTCGCGGTTCTGACTCGACGATCTAGTGCTCTTGCTGCGTCTCAAAAGTTTCAACATTTGATTTTTCACTGTGTTGGCCAATGGCATGTCTATCACCTTTCCACCCGGTGAAGAAGGATAAATTCTATCTTGCAAATGGGACGAGTGAGTCGCCCGAATGGCCGCCGCGGCTATAACTTTATTTCCGGTTACACCTGACACTTCATACATAACTTCCGAACAGTCACTGCAAATATTTCCGCAATATGTAAAGAG
Organism: Ricinus marginatus; assembly: GCA_028565995.1. Lineage (NCBI taxonomy): Eukaryota > Metazoa > Arthropoda > Insecta > Psocodea > Ricinidae > Ricinus > Ricinus marginatus. Next base: position 3,232,215 of record JAOWBB010000008.1, on the reverse strand, counting down.
CGAAATCAATAATGATTCCTCACCTTAAATCAAATTTTTCGCCCTCCTTTACACTTTATTAAATCTATTTCACCGTATTCACAATGTTACGAGACGATTGTTATTTTCCGTTACCACAACTAAAGCAACGGGAAGAGCCCAATCTGAAAATGACGGTCATATCTCTGTAAAAAATATCTTTGAGTAATACTGATGATTCAACAGCCCTACGTTAAAATCAATGAATATTAATTGTTGTCCATTCCTTTGTTAGAAAACTTAGTTGTCATTTATCGTGGAATGAAAATGAATATTAAAATGAAACTTGAAAAAGATGGTTCTTGAACATATTCTTGGTTAATCGCTATTAATGGCAAAAAAACAATCTTTTATAATTCGCTGTATGACATTGTGAATTTAATTTTGAAAATACAATATTACATAATAAATTATATCACAGTCAATTAAATTCGAATAAGATTTGCATCAGAAATTATTTAACATGTTGAGGAAAATATAATGAAGACGTAAATATATGAAAGAGAGAAGTTGAAATGATGAAACTATTTAGAATTTATAAGTATGCATTTAATTATTAATTATGAGTAGGCCAGAGAAAACTCCTTATAGGTAGGAAAACATCTGACTAATACCTGCATAAACTTGATAAAGGCTTTGAAAATCTCACACAATTAACCACACTCAATCTCACTTCTACTTTATAGAGAATATTTACTTTTTGAAACACATGAATAATCACACAATAAAGAGTTGAATTACCTGAAAAAAGGGTGAAGAAATTAAAGAGACATTTCACAAAAAATATTATGGAATTCGCCGAGAGGAACAACTTCGTATAAAAATGACGATCCGCGGCCGTAATGGCCGAAGAGACGACTGAGACTTGAAACCAGTGTTGCAGTAAATGGAATGCAGACGACGGCCAGCACTAGATCCACCACTACCGAGGCAAGGCCTACAACTTTATTCCATTTTACTTATCTATGAGGTATCTCGCCACAATTTTTAATTTACTCTACAAGTCATTGTTAGTTCCATTCAGCTAAGCCAAAAATTTTTACCTTAATATATCTAGCTAAAACATACATATGCTTTGCCATTTTGGAGTCGCTGAATTATTCAAAAAGAAATTAATCCTTGTCAAAAACTCAATGAATTTTTCGAAACATTTATTAATTTGTGTCAATATCACTCGGAGAGCATTCCATTTTGTTAACATATATGAAACACAATAAAATACATCAATTGTTTAATACTAAAATTAAATTATTTAGCGAATCGTTTTAAATTTTAAAATATCCCAATTTTCTTATACTTGCAAATATCAATCTCGCTATGGTAGTTTTTTAATGTCGTAAATAAATATAGCTTGAAAATCAATTTGTAGAAATTTTTTTTTTTAATTTCAGTCTTATAAAATTAATAGTGGAAAAAATTTTGACAGTAATCGCATGAAAGTGACGGTTCATTCAGAAATTCTTATAAACTATTTTCCAGAAGAAATTACTAGAAGGAACTAGCTAATATAACGCAAAAAAGTAAATCAATAAGGTTTAATACGATACTTCACAAATTAACGAAAAAAAGTTTAATAGTTATCAAAGTAAACTGAAACGTGACAATTATTGATATATGTGTAACTGAATATTACCGTACAATAATACAATATATATAACTGAACTATTACTGTTTCAAAAAAATATCATTCACTGATATTTTTGTTCTCATCTTTGGAACGAAAAATTTTAAATCCAAAAATTTTATATATCCAAAATATTGACTACATAATTAATTCGAATCAAAGATGGAACTCATGATCTCAAGACAAGTAACAGAAAAAAACTTAATTAACTTAATTAACGCGAATCATGGTGTTCTATTTGTAAATCGTATTTGCTAAACGTAAAATATGAAATAAAACTAATAAAAAATTCAGATCAGAATGGAAAATGAAAGGAAGAATTACAAAAATATTTGACTTAAAGTTCATTTCTGAAAAATTACCAAAAGCATTTTAATGGTTATGGCCTTAAATGAATATTTTTTTAATTTTTTGTCAAATCTCAATTCTTAAAATCACTGAAAACTTTACCGTGGAAAATATTTAAGATTTAAATTTGAAGCAAATGAAGTTTCATATTGAACATCAACAATTTTTATGATTCAGCATTTTTTTAAAATTTAGTAATTCATGTAAATAAGTTAAATCATAAGCTTTAAAAGAAATACAACTTTGTATGTAAATTTTGCCAATTATGTTATAGTGTTTCAAATAATCCCTTCATTCTTAATTAAAATAAAAAAAATATGTTATATTTACTTTTCAAAACTGACAAAAAAAATCTTGTAATAACACTAACACTCTAATACTCATTATGTCAGTTCTGATATAAGGCACAATTACTATTTAAACATAAACTTGTTCAAAATTCGCCAGTCTTAAAATTTCTAAAAGTCGTTCTGAAAGTTCACATTGACTGGTATCATAATTTAAACTGATTTAACTTGAAACATCAAATTTAAACATGAACACCTTTTAAATTTTTATAAACATCTTTTAACAATATCTTTTCAAAATTTTGGATAATTATTGCTATTTGTGGTTGTTGTTTTTTTATTTTTGTTCGAAAGCATTGTTTGTGAAATTTTTGATATCATATTGCGACTAAACTCAACACAAAATGTGGTTTTAAATCATTTTTCTCTTCTCGGGTCCCATTTTCCATTCATTTTTTTCTGTAGTTATTATTTTTTTGGTTTTTGATTTGGAAGTGGTAGTTTCATTCCCTTTAGTTATTACTTCTTCAAGAACAATCTCACTGATAATTACTTTATACAATTTCCATTTTCATCCTTTTTATTAGGGCTGCTAGTTGAGTGAAGTGAAGGAACCTTAGAATAAAGTGTCTAGACATTTTCCTATGACCTATGTATCTTCAGTACATTGCTTTTAATTAAGCTATCTAATAAGAAAGAAGTTATTTAAAATATTAAATTTGGAATTTGAAAAAGGTTTTTCCATTGTTAAAAGGTTTTGTTTTTGCTTATTCATAGTTGAAATTTAAATTTTTCATACAATATAAAAGTATGAAGTAAATTTACATAAATTTCTAAATATAGATTAAGTAAAAACTAGGATTATAATGTGCCAGCATGAGCGGCCATATATTGTAGAGGGACTATAAATTCTGAAAGTTTCAGAATTGAATAGTTAGGCATGTAGCGTTAAAGTACAATATTAATACAATATTTTCATAAATTTATCGTGAAATGAAAAAAGATATTGTTAACAGCAAATGTTGTAAGTATTTTATACATCAAATCTTTATACGTTTTATGTTAATTTCACTTAAAATGTTCACTGTAATACACGAAGCACTTCTAAAAATTATTTTCAAGAAAAGCCCTTTTTTTTTAAAAGCCTAATATACTTTTTGGGTCAAATTTTAAAAAATAACAGAAATGAAAATGACAAAGAAAAAAAGAAAATAATTCAAGAACACAAACCATAACAAAGCATATTTAAATTAATTTGGAAGGCGCTTTGCTGAACTTATATAGCGGCACAGAACAAATAAAAAAAGACGATGTCATCAAAACAATAGAAGATAAGGACTATAAAAGATTTTTAATGGAGAAATTTAAAAAATTGATGAAATTTATACGAAATTTTATTTAAATGTTATTAGAATAAAAAGAAATTAAAAATTTGCTGTTAAGTAATTTAATACAATTTAAATAAAATAAAGAATTAAGAATATATTTTAAAGTTAAATTTTTCGATTATGATTTATCTTTGTCGTACAAAAACCAAGCAGGTTGAACAATCATAGTGCTGAGATGGTTAAATCCTATAACTTGAAGAAATATCTCGAAATTTTAACAATTTGTTTTACAATAAACCAAATAAATGAATTTTCAAGTTAAAAATTCTAAATTTAAAGTTTTCTCACTTACGCCATTTGATTTTTAATATTATAAGCAAAAAATTCTAATTTTTAAAATTTTTCTCATTGATAAATTTAAATTTACAATGTGAAATTATCTTGCTTATTCTTTAAAAAATATTTTCATGCCTTAAAACTACTTGAATTTTAGATCTTATTCATTTTTTATTTCAAATTTGGTTTTTCTTTGGTTTGTTTTAGAGCCAAATCTTGCTTTTAAAACAAAAATTAATCTATACCCGATTACATTATTAAATCTAATTTAAATTATGTTGAAATTTAAACTCATCAAAGAGAGTTTATTTTGACTAAAAATGCAAGACCAAGGTGTAGATTAAACATAGATTATTAGAAAGTCTTTTTTTAAATATTATACATTCATATTATAAGATTATATTGGAAATTCGCAAATTAGCAAATACTTTCCAATGTCAAATTTTAAGTTGAAATGAAATAAGATTTCGCAATATTATTATAAATTTGTACTAAGAATTAAAGAATAAATCGATCATTTTCAAAAAATTAATTATAAACGAAACAATTGCCCTAATACGATAAAAAAAAACTTTCAAATAAACTAATGTTTTATTCCATATAAAAAACTGTTTCGCGCACCAATAGTCTGTCTAGATACAGAATATAATTTAGAATTTTTGCTAGAAGGCAAAATGATAAATAAAATAAATGTACAATATACAGTTTCACAGCAATCAGAACTGAACCGAAATGATACTATTAGACAGAACGACATAAACTGAACTAACTTTTATAAAAACGAAATGTCATTTTATCTAAATAAATTCATTGTTCGCTAGTGATTATGCTAGAAACAGGAGTCGTGTCCACGATATTTTAAACACATATTTCTTTTCCAATCAGTTTTATTAGACTAATTGACTTCAGAAAATTTAGTATATAAAATACGATATTTCCCATCTGAATTCAAATTTTCAGTAAGAAATTTTAAAAATGTATTGCATGTTCATTTTTATATTTATAAAATAGTTAAAATACAAAACTAAATAAGGAAAATTATAAAAACTATATCTTCAAAAAACAAATTTATAACAAGAGAAAAAAAACTGTATTTTGTCATAAATAACCACATAAAAGATAATGTAATGACAACTTTCCTTTAATTTCCTTGCTGTAAAAAAATTGTTTTAAATTTTAAGTATAAATTAGACTATCACTTCATTTAAAACCAAAATTTTTGCTTAATTTTCAAAAATGCAATTGATTCATTTACACTAAGAATTTTTTTCTGCAAAGAATCCTAAATGTAATACAAATAATCAAAAAATATGAATACGCTCAGGATTACATAAACTTTTATGTACTTAACTTCAAAATTAATATTTTTTTTTTTTCTTTTTTCTTCACTTTGTTAACTCAATAATACCATGGTAAATCATTAAACAAAAATATATAATAAATTTGTCAATTTCTTTTAATGAAAAAAAAATTATCTAAATTATGATCCTCAATAAAATAAATTACTCAGAATAAAAATTGAGATTAATTTCGATCACATATAATCATTAAAAAATTTCAAAAATAAAAACAAATACTTATTTACTGATTTTGTCTCTTTGAGTTATTGTTTAATTAGATAATTTAAGTTTTTACTTACGTAAGAATGTATGAGAACAATAAAAAAATCTTTTATTAAAAAAATGGTAACTGAAAAATAAATTACTTTTAATAAAAAATATATTGCGCCAAACCTTACTATAAAACGAGTGAATAATGAGTTAACATAAAATGTTAACTATAGTTAAACATTATCAAAAGCAATCAGCAAATGAAAATATAATTGAAAGTTCCATTTTTAATTATAATATGATATATGACAATTATAAAAAATACAATTATTCGATGCCGTGGATTTTTTTTTAAAGATAATTTCGCCTATTTATATATAATGTTTTAGCTTAAATCGTTACAACATACCAAACTATAAATTATAAATTAGTGAATAACTAATACAATAATCCAAAGCAACAATACCAACTTTAATTATTTTGACATATGTATATTTAAAAAAAAGTAAAATAAACATAGAAATTATGAAAGCTATAAAATTTTTTGCACCGCTGTGAATTTCTGACATTTCATGCCACGTAGAGATACTAATATCCGTTCCTGTTTTTACTGATGCGTGTTGCAAAAAATACTAATCGTTAGAAACAATTAAAAGCATTATGAAATAAGTTAAAATATTAATTATATGAAATCTGTTCAGTGACGTATTTTGCTCATAATAAAGTAGACAATAATATTTTTCAGCTTCAGTTTTTATTTGTTCACGAAATAATATTTAAAAAGATATTAATTTTATAACACTGACAATAGTTACACTTGCAAATTCAAATAATGATTAAATTTAAAATCATAAAGACTTCATCAAGACTGCATTACTACGAAAATCTGCAGTTAGAATAAGCACAGATGGCAGAATTGCCAGCAAAAAAAGTTTTTATCTACTTTTTATCTTTGTTTAGAAGCTAAATACATAAAATGTTTTTAGTATAAGCCACTTTATATCAGTATTATTATTAGTACATTTATACATTTTAGTATTAGCTAAGCCCACATAAAATGTTTTTAGTATACTAATAAATATATGAATTCAAAAGTTCTTAGCGTTAATTTTATCAATGTAAAAAACTTGAATGAAAATCGCGCTCTGATTTCTAAAGTTAGAAAATGGGTTCATTGTATCATATAAGAATAAAACCGTTAAATGATATGTATGTTTGAATAATGATTATGTTTATATGTACAATATTTATATAAGTATATATCTTACTTATATACGTATTAAAATTACTTCCAGGAGTAAGATAACCTATTTACTTAGAAATAGAAAAATTTTAATCAAAAAGCATACTTCAATTCCATTAAATAAATTGTTACCAAACTTTGTAGGACCGTTCAATGATATACCTTTATACCAATTTAAAACCCGGATAATTGGAAAAATTAGATAAGAAACAACATTTATTACAGTAACATGTAATATATAGAATATACAGAAGATTAGAGGAAATTTTTTTTTTTAAATTTGTAAGAAATACCTTAACTTAAAAAGTATAATTTATCATTTTATCAAGAACAAAATGTCGATTTTACGAGTGGCAAATAACTAAATAAAAAAAAAGTTTTATAAAAATTATTCAACACTAAATTTAAATCTAATTTTGCATTTAAATGCAAAGTATAAACTACTAATCATAATTTTATCTTTTATATATATATATCGATAATATATTAAGCTTGATTAGAACTGATGTTTTTTAATGTTTAAAGATATATATATATCTTATATATTGTATATATTATAAGATTATAATATTATATTATAAGATATATATATCTTATATATATATAATCTTTGAATATTTATTTTCCTCAGGCCTGGTTTCGCATTTCATTGTTTCATAAAGACATTTGCAATAATTTACAGATACTTAAGTCTATTTTTTAAGAACTTCTTAAAGTAAAAACATTTCTAACATTTGTATATGAAAAAATATTTTGATTAAATAACTCATTCTCTAAATCATGTGATGATAATAACGAATAATTTTATTTTTTAAGAGAAACAAATAAATTTCTACTTCGGTGATCATATTTTGCTTTCCATTTTGGTTCTCTACCTAAACTTCAATACTCGGTTCGATAGAGCGGTAGATTCGAATTCGGTCTATGTAGCAAATGAAACCATGCTCAGCGAAACGTACAGGTTCTGCACGTCATGAAATGCGTTTCGCACTAAACTGAAACCATCTTATGAGTTAATAAGTCGTACAATAATGAAAATCTTATTCCATAGCATGTTTTGGGTAGAGTTATAACTTGCATTTTATTTAACAGCATCAATTAAACAAACAACTTATGCAGCTTCCTATGATATAGTCACAATCATTGTTGTATTTATCAGAAAACTTGTTGATACCTTTGGTGTAGGGTTGACTAATTTAGAGAACGTTTTGGCGAATTCTATATAATTGGTTACTAGAGAATTTTTCTATAATCGAAGTATCTGCAGTCATCGAAAATGATAATGAAAGAGGGTATCTCTATAAAGAGAAATCATATTATATAATTATTTCTTAGATAATCCTTTCTAAGACCTCAATATAATAAATTATTATGTATGAAGGGAGGGAGGTCTCTTACTGAGACTTCTTACTTCCTATTTCTGACTTCTAAAAAATATAAAGAAAAAGATAACGCAAAAAAAACATTTCTATAATAAGTTCAAATTCTATTTTTCCTACATCACTTCTCCTTTATGCTGTCTTATCTCCCAAGCCAATATTTTTTTTTACAGAGAAGTGCATTGGCGTACTTAGATCAAACTTCCATCAATATGGGGAAATAGACTTGCTGCATTTGGCGAAATAGAAACGTCAAGCATCACAACCCCGTTTTCAACATAAGCAAGACATAATACCGACACACAATATTCTCCTTTTATAATTCTCACTTTTTAAATAATTGTGGAAATTTATTTTGTTTTTTAATCACTTCGATCTTGCTATAATATCGTCTCACGTGGCCCACTGTTATTATAAGAGCAAGAAGTAAGGGCATTTCTTCTGAACATCTTGGCCCCTATGAAGACTTCTCTCTGCATTATTTCTAATCATAGAGAAATCTAAGAGATTTTCCTTCATTATATAATAATTGATTATATAACAGGCCTCAGAAAGGACTATTTACAATTAGGGTGAAATAAGTCTTGTTCAAACGAATAAAAAAATCTGTTTTATATTTTTAAATGAAACCATGTGGAATCCAAACATCATTTGCCTCCAATTTTTAAGTTACATATACTTTTATATAAAACAGTTTTTTTCATAAATAGACATAATATTCTGCAGACATACTTCGAAAAGCAAAACCACATATAATTCTCAGCAATGACAAGAATTAGCTTCCTTCCATTTTAACTTTGCAAATATTCCAATTAATATTAATGTTTTTATATATACAATAAATCCAGTCAAATATAGACGTTTTAAAATATAATACATTTTCTAAATTACTAACTTCATATAATAATTTACTAATATGTGAGAAAAGAATGTTGCAAGTTCTTACGCATACTGATAATTCATATCTAGAAAATAATTTAGAAAGAATTATTGAGTTCGAATATATATTACTGACATTAATGATGAATAATTTTTCATTTAATCTTTACTATTAGTTTACATAACAAATAGAAATAAATTTTATATTTAAATTCGAAGAGATTTTCATTTAATATATTATGTAAGAAAAATATTAAATTATGCACTCATAATTTTAACAAACGACAATATACACCTTTATTAAGGTTTATTATAAGAAAGGTTGACATTATGACAATTTGCATCACAATAATTAAAATTGCAGGGCGATTGCAATATATAATTTATGAAATTTGTTGTCTCGCGAGTTTAAAAAAGAAAAAGTTTCTTAATAATATTTTGAAAATTTAAATTACTAATTCAATTATAAATTGTATACCATTAATCTACAAAATGTATGTATTTGTTTCGATTACATTATTATCAAATATATATTCTATTCAGTATAAAAATATTAATGATATTTTTCTGTTACTTCAAAATAAAGCATTAAAAACATGTTACATTTGAAACAAACACTTTTTAACAACTGAAAATTAAATTCAGATTCACAATTAAATTCCAGAGTAATTTGAATGATCAATAATGGGACAAGGAAATAAGTTTCTAAAGTTCATTCTTTTTTATCTCCTTAAAAAGCGTAAAATGAACGAAAAAATTTGTTGACTAAATACCAAAAGAAAAACAATTAAACGAAAAAATAAAATTAGATATGTCGAGATGTTAAAGAAGCATCTCAAAAGTTACATATAAAGTGTTGAAGGTTATCGAATCGGTGCTTTCGCTAAACTAAATTTCATCCACAAAATATACAAGCAATTTAGTAATATTTTGAAAGTAAGATTTTGATACATTACAGGAAAAAAAAATAGTAACATTTATTCGAACCGATTTATGAACAAACCAAGGTAAGATGTTATTATAAAATAATGTCAAAAAGAATTCAAAAATTAATCAAAATGAAATGAAATTTTTATTTTGAATTAATTAGGCTTTATCTTAAAAAATATAGAACTTAATTAAATTAAAGCTAAGATTTTGAAATGAATAATATATCCCCGCAATCGAATCAGATATTGAACTCCGATACATAATTATGCTCAGCTGTTTATGCATGGCTGACAAACCGAAAAAACAACAGCATTTGAATAAATATAGGAAAAATCAGTTATGATTTTAAAGGTAATCTCAATTGTCCGTATTCTTGTATAATGAATAAAATTACTATACAAAAAAATGATCTTATCCAAAACTTACTTCACGACTTTAATTCATGAATAACAAATCGGTAAAATACAGTCCGACTTAATTGCAAAGCGGAATCCTCATTACAATAATAAACAAAGATTATGTTGACATGTGAATCGGTGAAATATCGTGTCCAAAAGTATGATACCATATAAAAAAAACTATCAAAAAGATAGAAAAATTCAACTTTTGTAAAATCAATTCATTCTCATCACAGAATTTTTTGTCTCTCTAATCAGATAAAGATCTAACTGGTATCCGTTCCAGTAACTGGTGCAGTATTAACTGGTAATTTTAAAATCTGTGAGTCGAGACGTTTTCTAAACCGAATCATCCAAAACTAGGAAAGCTTATCACTTTTTTACACATTCGAAAAGGAATTGTTTTCTAAGGCAAGCAAAGCCAGAGCAAATATTCTGCTTTTCGTTTCAAGTGAAGTAGCTCGCATTCGAGTTAGGTGTGCGAGTCATCAGATAGATAATTACGTATGACATTTACAATTAGACAAGCAATGACAAAGTCCAAGGAGAAAATGGCGGCTAATTGAAGCCTATTATCAGTTTATCGCATTCGAAGCGCCAAACTGTGCGAGCTTCCTCGACTTTCTGCATCCGCCCCACGGTTAAAAATCTGCGAAAAATCGAGTTTGATAATTTTAACCCGCGCTCGTCTCACCTTGTGAGCTTCACAAGAAACCTCACGCTTCACTCGAAAAATAAACTTCGTCTATTACGGATCGCAAAAGACGAGGAATCTTCGGCGCATAACGACAGATCTGAAGAAAGCCCGATATAAATGTCGGCAGAAGGAGAACCAAGAAAAGAAAACCATAAAGAAAACGTTGGTTCACATGATGATTCATTACAATTGATCGAGGCTTCCAAAACGCAAGCTTTCTATCGGACTAAACCTATGACCCTATTTCATACAGAAACAATCACAATTTTTAAATTGATAAGAAGTGCAAACGGGTTCGAGGGTTAATTCGCTTTTTTGTTAACTGCTTATTCATATCGACTTTTTACAAGTTTTATGCTGAGTAAAAATGAAGTCAAAAAGTTTTCAATCGGTCTTTACCTCGAGCTTACAAAGTATTGAAACTTTTCAGAAGCTTGCGCCTCGCATTTCTCGATTAGTCTAAACCAACTACTTATTATTTGACATATTAACTAATTTACTGTATTTCAAATAAAGCCTAATGCTCAAATGGACCCAATCAGGGAACAACGCTGCTCATCTGATTCACAGGTCCGCTTTTCTCTTTATCCAAAACAAAACGTGCTTTTCAAAAATCAGTTTTCCAAACATTAAGATTTTCATTTTATTGATTTTCCTACGAAAATTGCCTGCATTTACATTGATGTTTATTAATATAATTTTCTGAACAAACTTTAAAATATTCTTGAATGACGTGAAATATGCACGAAAAGACTTCAACATCAATTTTAATGCAGAGTAATTCCATTATTAATTTCAACTTTGATTTGAGGCGCTCATACGAATATTTGAAGATCACATCATCATTTTTATCGTCATTGTTATTCACGAAAAATTATTAATTCAGAAAATGATCGGTTCAGTCACTAAATTAAAAGTGAAAAAAAATCTCTCGTAAGCTGTCGGACACTTTTAGAGGAGTGAAACTAATGTCATGCACTTCTTAGTTTCAAGGCTAACCCACATAAGCGAGACTTCTGATTAATTTTTCCATCATCAACGTAGTAACGTGGACGAATAAATTTACATTTAAAGTGAATCCATAACTTTATTTTTAGTCAGCAGTAACACAAAGTGTTAAATCCCTAAATTATCCGCTCTTCATGTTCAAGATTCACAGTACTTCTATAACCATATTTCAAACTAACATACAACGTTGGAAAAAACTATTGGGCAAGGTGTCATCCTTCTGTGCAGCAGATCTTTAGGTCATTATTAATTAATTCTTTTTTCATATTTATTCTCTTTTCATTTATATTCTCATTATTAATTAATTTTCTTTTCACTTTAAGCAAAATTTCTTACCTCCCATATTACCTAAACAATGAAACCTATGGCTCATGTGGGACAGAGACAGCACATAAAAGTTACAATTTTATGAGAATATAACTAATGCGCTGTAAACTACCTACAACATATGACATTTGGTAGAGTTAGATTAATGCTTTAGCCCATATGTAAAAATATGTTACTACTAATTTAGGTAAATATAGAAATAAGACTATTTAAAATTTTAAATTAACCAAATTTTTATTTTTAATAAACTTTGAAGTTTTTTTGTTTAAATACACAAGTTATTCAGATAAAATTTTAAAAGAATCTGTCTCGCAATATTTCCAAAAATTTTCAAGCAAAAATTTGTCGAAAGGACTTACGTTACATCTGGTCAATAAGATCAAGATATAGAATGTAACAATAAATATTCAGAAGAATATCTATTTCATATAAAGTCATTTAACATGACCAAGAAAAGAATCATCTATAAAAAGACTAATTTGATATTACATCATAACTCATCTCTATATGCATCATACATATATTTCATAAAACTCTTTTATGAGATGTATGTATGATACATATTTTACTTAAGGTTTACTTTGATGTCTTACTGACACAATTTTTAGTTTCTAACAACCTCGTCCAAGAAGACTGAAACGATGTTATTTCAATATTCAAAAGATTTCCCCAATTTTCCAGCCGTTGGCTTCGTCAAAGCATGACTCAAGCCAAAAATGTGCTTTTAAGTACAACAAATAAAGAACTCACAACTTCGAAAGATGATTTAAAAGCTAAACTGAAAAATTTACAAGTTACTGTCCAAATAATGTGAATGATTTCACGTTTTCTTTTATAAGTATAGTGAGAGAGAACATTTATTTTTTCAGCTAGAAACCTAACAACAAAGAAAAGTTTATGGTTTTAATTACTCTTTTGCACAGTATTAATTAATAATAGCGAATTATTCATAAAATTTTATAATTTTGACGGAGTCAATTTTCATCCATTCGGCATCAGTCTACCTAACCGTCTCAACAATGCAAATTTGTGATTGATCAAATTTTGCTTTAAAATTTAATTAAAACATTCCTGATCAATTTGATGGGCTAAAGATACACAATTTTCAGTTGCATTATAATTTTAAATACGATAAATATAGTTTTAGAAAATAAAAAACTAATAACCTGACTCTGAAGGTAGAAATCGCAATCATGTAAAACGACAGATGCACTAGTCTAAAGACAAAATATAGTATACAAAATCATAGTACCATAATAAGCAGAACAATAGTGGTGAGAATTTAATATTTGTCTGAATTAGGTTTACTTTGATGTCTTACTGACACAATTTTTAGTTTCTAACAACCTCGTCCAAGAAGACCGAAAGGATGTTATTTCAATATTCAATAGATTTCCCCAATTTTCCAGCCGTTGGCTTCGTCAATGCATGACTCAAGCCAAAAATCGGGGATTGTGTGCTCGTGAGGTAACGAGATGTAAAATACTAAAAGCAAAATGAAGAAATGAGGAAAAGAAATAAAAGAATTCTGAAGACTTCATTTGGTTGTAAATCTGTTGACTGGCACCCAAATGAAATCAACAGAATTTTTTCTCCTTTTTTGTCCTCAGTATCTTACATTGCCTTAGGTCACAACCCCACTTCGCAGTTCACAATCCTATCAATTGTAGCATTAGTCTTCCAATGACGCAGCAACTGAAAATTAGGCTAAAAAGTTTTGAACATCGAATTGTTACCCTCTCGGTTTTCGTACACGAATGGTTAAAAAGTAAAAATTTTGTAAGACGTTTGAAATTGCTTTTGCAATTTAAGAATTAATTCCCAAATGAGTTCCGCTAAATAATATTGATAATGGAATTAATTAAAAGCAGAACTGTTAAACTGACGACATCTTTGTTAATTTTTGCGGATCATCAAAATTTACGAAACCTATTTCCTTTCTTTTTTCTTCCGCTCTACCTCACTTCCAACAGATTCATCTTTAGTGATTTCATTCAACATTCTTGAAATATTTCTTAACTTTACAAAATTGAAAGTCTCAATTTTACCTAAAATTTCAAATATTTCATTATCCTTCTTTATTTTTTCATAATTCTTTTCATAGACGAATGGGATTAGACAAAAAAGCATTTCCTATACTGCATACATACAAAGAAAGCACTGCCCCACTAATATTAGGGTAATTTGCGAAACTCCATAAGATGTAGACATAAGAAATATGCGATCCCATGAATTTTTTGACAACGAAATGTTCTGGCGATTGAAAGATTAATATGGCATTCATCATTTAAAATTTAATAGCTTAAGTTTCGGACAATACTGAAACCAGATGAATAAGTCACTCAAAAAAATCTCTCCATTTAATTATTAATTTTTTCATTGTTAAAAAAATTTTATATTTTCATTCATTTGAACAATGATTTAATTCATTTTCTAATATAATATACAACTATTCAAAGAAGCAAATTCGACAGCTATGAAATACAACCAGTTTTTTTAAAACTTGAATAAACAACAAAATTTAAAAAAATACATATATACTTCAAATAAATATATGAATAAAATTAAATGCCATAACGGATATGACGTCACATTTAATTCCGTTGCCTGAATGAAAACTATAGAACTGACAAATGGTAAATTTGTAAGACTCCTTTTTTAAAACTTCACAGCTTTTTCTTACGAAAATTTTTATTTATGCCTTTAAACCCCATTTCAAAAAAGCAGTACTTTTCAGATATTATTCAAATTAATTCTGTCTAAATTGATTAAAGAATCTCAATTTTAAAAGTTGTATTTCATATATTACCTGTGAATATTAAAAATTCTAGAGCGGTCTGTTATCAGTCTAACACATCGTTCACAAAATTTATTCTTAATTAATATAATTTTGTTCGGGCATCAAAATTCATAAAAAAAAAAATGTTAACTATATTCTATTTGTACTCCTATAAACATTTACATATCCTGATTCTAATTTATTATAAATATTAAATATGATTAGATTACATAATTATTATTAAAATTTTATAATTGCAGAAATAGTTATTATAAAAATATCACATTTCAATTAATTCAATGCATATGAAAAATGATAGTTTACCAATAAAATACAAATCAACCAACATTCGAAGTCAAAACGGTAATATTGTTCTTAAACAAACAGGCAATACATTTGAAAATATAAATCTACCAGTTCAAAACAAAAATCTATGACAAATAAAAAATCATAACACTTATGAAAAATAATATTTTTTAATTTTTTATCTTGATCATATTATCCAAATTAATAAATTAGTGCAGACAATTTTTCTGAATTCATATAAAAACTGAATTACTTTAGCAATATAATACAGATGTTTGAACATAGAAGTGCTTTATAAAACTGAAATAAACTTTATGGTCCGGTTTTAAGCGTCTTAAAAGATTTAAAAAATTATATTTCTTATGATCATGACCTACAAAAAAATATATATTTAAAATAATTTATATGTGTACTGATTCGAGAGAGAAAGAAGCACAGTTGAAAGAAGCTACAGATAAGAGTTGCAAGAAATAAATAATTCAAATTACCATTAACACTGCTGATTATAATTAGTATAATTATTATACTGCAAATGTGGAAAGTTTTAAAAACACTATAGAGTAATATATTTTATATCAACATTATAAAATTGTGTGATATATATGAATTCCTGTGATATATATGAATGAAAAGAGGATAAAAGCAAATTGAATTGCAGAGAATACTCTTACAATGAGTTCACAATCACCTGTGAAACATATTAATATTTTCTGCACATGAAGTAACATAAATTTTAACTTTTTTTGTTTAAGTAAATAAAATTTAATTTCAAATTTTTTCAACCATTTTCAATTTTTCAAATTTTTCAAACAAAAGTCCTCCAATATTTCAGAGACTTAACTAAGACTAGAATTTACATCTCTGAGATTTTGAAATCAAAAATTTTAAACAGAACCTCCATTTAACCAAACCATATGAAAACAAATCTGAGAATAAGTAATAAACATGATCTTTAAAACACATCAAGAGGTGATGAATATTAAAACAAACTTATAAGTAATAAGCAAGCAAACTATATTAAAACGATATTAAAAAATCTTATCTTTTATAACAATAAATCGTACAAATTGATTCTATCAATTGACATATGCAGTCAAATCACTTGCACAACATTAGATTGAGGATTTTTTATAAATACAGTTTTTAAGCAAAACTAATTCTTTTATTATAATTACTAAAATAAAGGTAGTATTTATTTAAAAATAATTTTTACTTTACACATGAGAAATTCAGAAATTTAAAAAAACTTCGAGCATTATTCTGCACTAAAATACAATTCTACTCTTAAAAATTCTACTTTCAAACCTTCTTATAACATCAATGTGACGCAAGTACTTTTACAATAGGAGGTTAATATGAATATGAAAACAGAACGCCTTGTTTATTTTACAAGAATATATTATTTAATTTTTTGAACTCATTAAATAACCTGCTTCAATGAATAATGAAAAGGCAAAAGATAAATAAAAAAATGCGCTTATAAAATAAAAAAATTATGACGATTTTTCTTTAATCATTTCCAAATAAGGGATTCTTTTTCACCTTCAAAGATTTTGGGAGCTCTCTCAAATTTTACTTTACCCTCCGTAACAAATTCAAACTAAATATTTTATCCAATGTCGGAATTCACCCCATTTTTAAAATTTATGCTTTGAAAAAGCATTCACAACAAAGCATAGAAAAATCAAATCAGTAATCGCATTAAATTCTTTCGGTTAAAAGAGACTTTAGTGAATAGCTTAAATCCTCGAGTTAGATAAATAAAAATGGAATGTAAAATATTTTTAAAAATTCTCTAGAAAAATACATAATTTTTCATGAAATGTTATGTAAAAAAATAAAAATATAAAGCGTACAGAACTCGGTTCTTAGTTAAATTAGATTAATAAAGATATAACTTCGGTACATTTATATATAAATTTTAAATCAAAATTTTGTATTAAAAAACGCGTTAAAAATTTCTAATGTGTAAAAAAAATTTATTAAACAATGATATAATTGTAATGTTAAAAAATAATTTTATGCGTACACAAAAAATATTACATTATTTACTTATTCTAGGTAATAACAGACCGAAAAGGAAACAGTAACGCAAAAAGATATTTGAGAACAGTCCTGAAGGATTAACGAAACAATGAAAAGAATGAAAAAGGCTGGATAGAAAATCAAGCGATAACTCGTACGTAATAGCTTTAAAAGGCAATTGAAGGAAGCTCTTAGAAAATTACTAATATCGAATGAAATTTCCATTTAAGATTAATACACATCATTTATTCGAATGTAAAGAAAGTTGAGAAATCTAAGATTACATTTTTAAATCTACGGATTAATATTATTACATGGTTACAACACTATAATTTTAGAGTTTCGATAAAAACCTGATCACCATAATTCTTCATTTTTCACAGAAAAAACAAAACAAATGGATTTCATTAAATGAAGTTTTCAATTGACTAACCTTTCCTTCAATAAAAAATTGTTTTACACAGAGAATAATGTAAAAAATTGATTTTCTCCCATATTTATATCTACTCGTTGATAAATTTATACAAAAATTGACACAGTGTTTAAGATGCATTAAAAAAAAATAATATACGTGATATTTAGGAAATTCGCATCAAAATATAAGTACCTAACAAAAATATTATGAGCTTCTTAGTTAATTGATAAATAGGATACACTACGATATCTTCGATTATAAAATAAATTCATAGATTTATGCTCAAATTGTTATTTGTAAGATTTCGAGGGTGAAGTATTTTAAAATGCAAAAAGTCAAATTCTTTCAGGAAATATTTTTGTTATAGCAATTTAAACCTTTCTTAAATTTTTAAATAAAGAAAAAAGACATCTGCCACCCACCAAATTGCTAAATATAAAATGAATCTGAAATCAATAAACTATTACTGCTTACAGGAATTTCAGCAGAGATATTTACTGAATATAATCATAAAATAAATTTATAAAATCAAAAGAAATATTTAAATGATTGGCATTAAATAATATATATATATTTATTTAATTTCTAAATTCGTGAATTAAATTCCAGATTGTGCATTAAAGAAGCAAATACTTATTCTTTAAGTTTTAAGAGCTCAAACTTTTTATTCGAGGATTTGTAAAGGATAAGTAGTAAGTGTGCAATGTGTTTTATTAGAAGTAAATTAATATCAGCAACTGCTGTTAGGATAAGACTTTGTTAAAACATTAATTCTATTTATTTGTGATCTATTTATAAAAAATCATGAAATGGTGTTGCTTGTTGCATCAATATTTATGGAATGCTTTAAAATTAATTTCTTCTTATTATATGATACTAGACAAAAATAACTATTTTATAAGTTACATATATAATATGCACTAATTAAGGTACTATATATACTTATTTATAAATTCATTCTTCTGAAAAACTAAACTTCCAAATAAATAGTTTTGCCGTTTCTTATCTTTAAATTATTTTGTCAAAATAAAAATAAACATTTTATTTATTGTAGAAAAGAATATTTCTGATCAACAGATCGCTCAAAGACAAGTTTAAGGAAAATATTTAATTACTCTAACATATTGAAATAAATATCGTCATATAAAAACTGTATATGTATATATGTATATATTTGCATTATATGATTCTGTTAAGTTTGACACTGATTACTACAGTAACAATTAACATACACATAATGCTAAATTATAAACATCCATTAAGAAAATCATTCCTCCACCAAAACAATTTCTAAAGCATTTGCTTTATCATTCTTTTCACAATTTAAATTCTTTTCATAAGATATTGAAATGAAAATAATTATTAGGTATAGTAATTGTAAATTTTTTATGCCTATAATTTACTTAATATTTTTCATATGTTTCTTCTGAACTTTATTTTTTTTTTTAAATAAAATTTAACAAAACAAAACAAATTGAACTTCAACTATAAAAATATAAAGTATCTCACCTTAGTAGATTTGCTGACATGATCAGCTGGGAGAGATTCAGGCACAGTTTGCAGTGTTGTCCTCATACTGGCAGACATTCTGTTAACTCCTGCTTGCTCCCCTCCCACAGTCCACTAATTCACTGTTTTAAAACCACCAATTGGCCCACTTATAAGCCAACAACCTTATTTTATAACTAAACCGATTTTAAAAGTTTCCTAACACACACTTTCTGCCTTTTTGGTTCACCTAAATAAAAAAAATATATATTAGTAAAAAATTGTAACATAATGAATCTAAATAAAAATTAAGCACTAATCTTTTAACACTCTATTAAATAAACAGAAATGAAATTTTTCAAAATGATCTTAAAAAATTAAACCAATCACAGTTTAATTTTATAAAAGACATTGAAAGTTGTGAGATGTATGACTTGACTGTATTTCAAATTGCTACTTCACTTTGTTAAAGTTATTAAACATATTAAAAGCTCTAATATGAATGAATTAACACCCAATTCTAAATTGAAAATGCAACTGGTTACATTTCAATACTTTCATTTTACCCTGGAATGAGACAACTTAGTACATTATAAATTTTTATAAAAAAGAAATTGTGCTTGATCACAATTGACTGAGCTGGAAAATATGATAATATTTTTATTCATGAGTTTAAGCAAGTAATAATTACATTTTATAAGTATTTGAAAGCAAAGAGCAAAACTTATATAGAAAAACACTGTGCAAAAAAATTTGTGTAAAATTATTAACAAAATCACTGGAGCAAGTTGTTTTTTCTTTTGCTACTGTAATTGGGTCAAACAAAACAAAATAATAAAAAAATCTTGACTGAAAAAAAATGTAAATTTTTTTTTAATTTTAAGTACATAAATATCAAAAAATTAAAACTTTAACTCTTTGCTTAGAAGAATGATTCATACACTTCAGTGAATATTCATCCCATCAATATGCTTACTTACACAAACTTCAATAATTTAAAAAAATTAAATAAAAAAATATCTTCAGAAGTACATTCCATATTAACATACATATATATTCCACTTTTCCTGTAAATACCAGTGAAATAAAAGGGATTACTGTACGAATTAACACTTTCTGTTTAAAGTATACTGGACCGGTAACAAAGACGCCTCAGCTAAATTTCAATCCACAAATGGTTACACCCAATAAACCTTAAAAGTGAAAATTGTGCAGTATAAAATTTTTCCTCTACGTATAATTATTTTAGAAAATACTTAAAAGCTGCGAATATTTTAAATTTTTCATTTAACAAAGCTATAATTACTGGCCTAAATTGACAATGAGCCACGACCTCATAAATGTTTGGCATTTGATATTCTCACAATTCTCCACTAAAAGGTAAAAAAACATAAAAGCAAACTATAAAATATTAAGAGGCAAAAATAAAAACACTGACCCATTGGAAAGGTGATTAATTGTTATATTCAACTATATATTTCCACTTTTCTAACACACATCACAAAAATACAATTCAAGATGGCTGAATCAATTGGCAAAATTTTCTACTTCTATTTTCTTTGCGCAAGAGCTAACGAAGACATCCAATTGGTTAATACCATTTAATTACGTCACGATTTAGTGTTGCCAAACTGAACACTAAAAAGCTCCGTAATTCACTAAACCGATTCAGAAGTTCTATTTTATAAAAAATTTTTTTAATATTTTAGTAAAAGTTGTAAATATTTTCAAATATATCTTCCTTCTAACAAAAAATTAATATAAAAAGAATTTAATATCCCATTAACCAAAATCACCAATCAGCACGAGAGCATAAATTATGATTTAAATTTTATATTATACCATCAAAAAATTTAATTACAATTAAATATTAGTGTCATTTGGAAAATCATATTTAATACTTAAGCTCTAAATAAAACTTTGAAATGTTTAGTAAAATTTATAAAAATTTTTAAGCAGATTATAACATTTGCTCCTCTTATGTATTATTAATAACTTCCTCTTAATATTATCTAATATTAAAATAGTGAAAAATAAAATGAATAAAGATAATTTAAATTTTATTTACATAATTTAAAGAACAAATAAAAGAGTAAAAAATTCAAGTTTTTCTGATCTAACATGTTATTTGAAAAAAATTGAAATATAAATAAAATTGAAATTAGAAACATAACTTTTGTCAATCCCTCTATAAGAATAATTTTAATGCACTTTTATTAAAAATAATAAAAAAAGCAGTTAAATCTGCACCATAATAAAAAAATTGGTTTTATTATTTATATTATTACCAATAGGTAACAGCTATCTATTTTGATTAAAAAAATCAGAAAAATAATTAAGTGATAATAACCATGAACTTACAAAACCAAAGATTTGTGACCCATTTTAAAAATAATTTAAAATAGAGAAGGATATGCAAAACTTTTTAGTTTTAAAAAGTAAAAGCTAATTTGTTCCAAAAACATTAATATTAAATTTATATGCATATTTTTATTGACAAGTAATACAAATAAATACAAACAAAACTTTGATTCCTTAATGCAGGATTTTACAACAAAGATCTTCAGAATAATATATTTTTCTCATGATATTTTATATCTTATCTTTTTTCTCATAAACATTGAGACAACTTAGATTTTGTAAATATTATATAAATATTTAGATAAATGTATATAATATTGTTTCATTAAAAAAATAAGATATACTGCATTAAATTTTTCCCTTTTATAATAAAAAATAGAAAAACAGGAAAATTTATTTAAAATGTTATTAAAAACATTTAAAAATGTTAAAGCAATAGTGAAAATCATACTTCACTGCTGTAAATAAAGCTGCTAAATGAGCTTAACCATTCAGGATAATGTGTTAAGAATATTAAAATCATATGTTGGTGCTTTTTAAATTCTTTAAATAATATTTTCAGTACTCTTTTTTTAGAAGGTACAGATTCCAAATCTCTTGATTCTGTTGGAAATATTTCAGGAGTAATAATTAAAAATGCAATTAGGTGGCAATAATTTCTTGGGTAAAAACTAATTATACTTTTTCCCATTTTTTCACAACTTTCAGATACAATATTGATATAAAAGTTTACTAAATCTATAACTCTTGAGTTTCCTTTTGTCATTATAACAAACTGATTTAAAATTCTACATACTATTTGAAAAAACTCTCTGCTCTGACCAGACAATTGAACAAAGTAACTTATATTTAAATCATTAACTTTCATATTTGATTCAAATATTTTAACAATCCATTCAAATATTCTTTCCTCAATAATATAACCAGAAAATGAAATAATGTCATTGATTATATTAGCCCACAGTATAGAATTCTGTTCAAAAGTTAACCAAATAGTCCTTGTCAAAGTTTCATCCAGTGATCCTTCTTGTTCTAATAATTTTCTTATAACCCACGCTAAATGAGTATTAATTCTTTTTTCTGGCATTTTACTTTTACAAGCCAGTTTCAAGAGGAAATTTCCATATTCCAAAAGAAAATCACTTCTATCTATAAATTCTTTATCGGCCGAAATT